>VZTM01000042.1:98359-132834 GCA_013400555.1 Jacana jacana | reverse complement strand
TCTTGCTCCCGTGAGGAGCTGTAGCTATGGGATCCGCGGTCCCTGAGAGGGGAGACTGGGGATGGGTGAGAAGCCGCTTGAGTGTTAGTGTGAGGTTATGTGGCGTGCCTGGGGAGCTTAGGCATTACTTTCAGGCTTCGGCGGGAAGTGTCTTTGTACCGCCCGTAAATTACAGTGAAATTAAGAAAATGCAGTTCCGTACTTAGGTCCCCTCCACACACCCCTAAACCCCACCCCAACCCCCCAAAACTATGCCTGGTCAGCTATCCTGCCGCGATAGAGAGGCGCTTCCATTAAAGCGGAATAAAGAGAACCCGTTCAAAGCTTGCAGGAGGCTGTCGTTGGAAGAGCAGCAGCTGTCTCCTAGTGCTGTGTGGGCCAAAGCGGGGGAAGCAGAGTGTGCTGAATGTGTTCGCTCTTTCCTAAGCCTGCTGTGGTGACACTGTAAAAACAGACCAGTATTTTGCAGCCCCGGTGGTGTGTTGTGCTGTGCCCTTAGCCGGGCTTTAGTGTTACCACTGGGACTGGGGAGCTGCCGTGGAACGGACTGTACTGATCTATCTGGTTTGTAGTCCAGGGTTATCTTAATAATTTGAAATAATTAAGACAGCAGTTCTACATCATGGGGAAAATTGTTGTGTGTCTGCTGCTTCAGGAATTACACTGGATACAGCTTGGTCTACTTGGGATGTTAACTGTTACTGCTGTACATACTGTAGGCTAGGAAGCACTTCATGATGTCCTGTCAGCTCTTTGTTTTGCCAACACCTGGACTGAGTAAAACTATTTTGAGGTATGGGAAAGACTCAGACTGCAATCAGATTAGCAAAAAGTCTGCAATCTCTGGCAAATGTGCTTGTGTGTTTCTTGTCTGAAGACCGGTTCCTGATTAGTTTCTGTGTGAGTTTTGTGATGTGAGAGGCTCTCCACTATGAAGATAATTGTTTTCTATTTGCTTATGAGGGAGAGGGTTAATTTCACCCTTTTTTATGTAATAGCTTTGACCTCATAAGCCCTAAAAGTTGGATGCTTCACTTTGTGTGATGATGAAATGTGTTATTTTAATTGTAGTGTTCCAATTTAAGGAATTAAAAATGTTGCAGCTACCTAACATAGAGTTATAATTAATGTAGTATGTGGTTTGGGAAAGGAAAAAGTATTTTTAGCGGCTGCTTACTCAGGGAAATTGGTACTAATGTGATACCATAATGTGCATTATGCCAAATGTGTAGCAAATACCTTTCCTAGCTCTGAGGTCACAAGCACTCTACAAAGGTAAACATATAATATAGCCTCACTGGTTTGTGTAATGAGCATTTTAAGAATCAGGAAAGGGTTTGATTTTAGTTAATAAAAAAAGAGTATAATACAGCACAGCATTAATGAAGGCAATTCAGAAAGAGGTGTATTTTTTGGAAATTGGTCTTGTGCTCACTAGAATCTCTGAGGACTGAAAGCATGGTCACAGCAGATACATAAAAGACAGTATTCTATTTTGGTAAAGAACAGCTGATGCTTTTTATTTCATGGGATGAATTTAACAGTAAGCATTTGGGGTGGAACAATATTGTAAGGGTTGTGTTTTGGTGTTTGTTTTGTTGGGGTTTTTTTTGCAAGTCATGCTGTACTGCTATTAATTCTTGGTTCAGATAATTGTTCTCTGTGTTTGTTTTTTTGTGGGTTTTTTGTTGGTTTTTTTTTTGTTATTTCCTTCTCAGGACTTAGTTCTGGTGAAAGAAATGTATGTACATCCTGAATAAATCTTCCATGAGAGCTTTCCAGTACTTCAGGGTTTTTTTTGAAGAGTGTGCTGTAGAAAGCTGTTCTAAATAATAAGTAAAGACAGCAATAATAAATAAATATGAAATTATAACTTTGCCTGCTCCTGTAACTGATTTAATTAAGGTGTTTGTGATGCAGTTCTTATGAAATAAGCACTAGTAGTCTTGCCAAGAACTAACTATGAATTAAGAGTGGCTGTATAGTCATAGAAAGATATAAATTGGTAGGGATTTTGGGAGGTCATTTAGTCTGTACACATGGGCAAAGCCAGGAGCAAAGGCTGATCAGATTATCACAGGCATGTGAAGTTGTAAGAATTTTAAAGATGGAGATTCCAGTCTCTTCAGGGAACCTGTTCCAGTATCTGATCCCATCATGGTCAGGGGAGGAAAACTCCCCAGACTTTCCATGTGTTGTTGGAAAAGTCTGTCTTGCAAATGACATTCCTCCTCTCTAACTCTGTTGCTGTGCACTGCCCTCAGATGGGCTGGTTTCCATTTTCTTGATGCTATTTTACTATACAGCTGTAGGAAGCAGTAAATTTTTCTGTAGCTTTTGTTTCTGCAGACTTGAGCAAAGTAATTTCTCTGAAGTTTTTTCTTGTTTGTTACAGTTTTCTAGTCCCTTCATTACCCTGGTAACCCTACACTGGATTTGCTCAAGTATTTCGGTGACTTTCTTGTACTGGGGAGCTGAGAACTCCCAACAAGGTGTTCTGGGTGCAGCTGGGTCCAAGCTCAGGGTGGTTAGGATTGACTGTGTCCTTCCAGGTCATGAATGTCCAGGTCTTTTATAGGGACATCAAACATTGTGCCTCCCAATATGATCCCCTAGGGGTGCCACTTGTAATGGGCTGCCAGCTGGACTTTGCTCCACTGAGGGCAATTCTGCAGTCCTCTAATTTACCCATTTATGCACCATGTTATCTCACCAGTTTGGTTATAAGGATACTGCAGGAGGTTGTGTCAGTGACCTGTTTCTGTCTGATTCTTTGCTGTGTCTGCGTAGCTTTATTTCCTTGTATGTTTTTCATGCATAAAAAAGGCATGTTTCTGTCAGTCTAAAGCAGGTACAGATTTCCCTGCACCAGTCAATAGCATCTGAGATACACTAGTGTAGGTTATGGCTCTGTTTCCTAGGGTATTTGTGATCAAAGGTGAGCTGAAAAATCCAGTCGGTTGTTCAGATTTTATTAGCACATTGAAATTCACTAATCTGTCAGTTTGGGAAGGGAAGCAAGAGCAAAGGTTAAGCACCAGACCAAATATTAAGCAGGTGATTTAGAAATTCTGACCTTCCCTCTGTCAGATAACTGAGACTAAAGTACATTTCTAATCTAGACAAGTTGAATACCCACTAGGTGATGTTTTTTCTATGGTGATGGTGCAGTCCCCTTGTGTCATAGGAGGTTTATATCTGCTTGAGCTGATACCTCTCATATCCATGTTAAGGTTTACCACTCTTNTTACGGTTTACCCCTCGTGAAGAGCACGGTGCCAGCCGTAACAGTGAAAACCTAGAAGGCTGGCACACAAGGGTAACAAATTAGTGTGTGGTCAAGATTTTCAGATGGGAAAATCTGCAGCCAGAGAAACTGGAAGTATGGAGAAAGATTGTCTTCTGAATCTCTGTTTGTGTAGAAAACTTGTGAAGCATCCCTCAGGGATTCACCATGAGTGCTCTCAGTGTTGCCCATTTGGAGAGGTCAAAACACCAGAGCAAAGGCAGGCAGGCTGAAAACAGGGGTCTGTGGGGTGAGTTCAAGGATTTGTTTTCAAGTGTGCAGACTTAATGTTTTAAAATCCAGTGATGGATATACTCCTTGCTCTAATTCTCAAGTTTTCTTGTGCTGGGCTGGATATAAACTTGAGAGAAGGACCACATTTTAGCCTGCTTTTATAGGGAAGGAAGGTCCATGCTGTGCAAGCTGTATGTGTATGCATTTCACTTGAAGTTAATTTTGTCTGTGGGGATGTAACTCTCAAACCACGTTTGGCACACAGGAAGAGGTTTGAAAGAGAAACCCTGCACCTGCCTTGGTGGCAGAAGGTGCATGCTTCATTAGACACAGGAGAATGCTTTGTTGGGGAGCACGTACAGGGAGGAAAGAAGGTAAAGTGGACACTTTTGTTTGCAGACCATAGGAAATCTCTCAATCATAGCTCACACGAGCGACCAGTGTTGATCAGTGGTGAGAGGCAAATCTGTTAGGGGCCGTACATCACTGCCAGATGGCTTTTCTGTTGTAGCACTGTGAGCTCTAGGATGGCACTTTATAATGATGCCCCCGTGTTCACTCACTGTGGAATATAACCATACAGTACTGTGCTGAGCTGACGTGCACTATGGGCGCAGGGAGGTCCTCATGCCCCTTCTGCCAGATGCTATCTGCTGTCTAAAGCAGTGGTACAACAGGTGCTGATCGCTACTGTCTGCTTCCACCCTTCTGCTGCAGTCCCTTAGGCTCTCATTGACTTACCTCTCTTTTTTTTTTTTCTTTTTTTTTTTTTTTTCCCCCTCTTTTACAGTATTCATCTCAGTCTCCTTAAAGAATGGTGACAGGTAACAGGTATGTCTCAGGTGCTAGGTGGGCTGAAGCAGCGTTTTCTTCTTGAGGGAGAAGCTGGTCATGTGTTAGGAGCCGGAACTCATTCAAGGATCAATCTGCTCTTGCAATATTGCAAAAATTCAGGAGAGGGCCTCAGAAGCATTGCTGCTGTTTTAAAAGATGCTTGTAACTTCCCTTCTGAGCACACAGGGGTACCTTATTGCACTGTGCCGCAAGAGACAGCGTTCCTTCACCTCTGTAGAGGTCAGTACCGAGAGATGAGGGAAGGAGCAGCCAACAGACAGGTTTAGTAAGTTCATAAAGATCTTGCAGCAACTTAACAACAGCAGAAACCTGAATCAGATGTCTCAGAAGCCTGAGATTTCTTAACTTTTCCCCTTAAAACAGTATTATTTGCTTGTTGTAGTCAAAAGTTTAGGGTTTGATTTAAATGGAGTTTTCTAGAAACATAAGCTTAATGGATCTTTGGGTTTTCTTTGTCAGCTCTAAGTCAAGCAAATAAAACACTTCCCTCCCTGGTGCAATAACAAGCATCTCCTTGCAAATATAAAGTGAAACTGCGTTTGCAACATGTCTGAACAGCTTTGAGTAAATGTTGCATTTTCTGGTGTTGCAGCATGTGCTTGGTCTGTATCAACATTTAACCAGAGGAAAAAGTAGGAAGTGCTTGAAAGAAGTTCAGAGTGCCCTGCAGTGACCAGTGAAACAGATGGCCCTTTGAGAAGCTTTGGCTTGGTTTGTCAGCCCGGGTCACCTGCAGCTTCTTCCTTCCCACCTGTGGGCTTCTTGTTTATTCTTTTTTTTTGTCAGCTGTACTTAAGATTGTCGTTTTATGTGCAATTTCTGAGAGCTGAAGGGCAGCTGATGTGTTTCAGTACAGGTCTTGGCTTCCCTTTTCCGCTCCCCAGGCGAACCTTGCTCTGCAGGACTCCTGAACCTCTGCTGGAATTGCAGCCTTGTAACAAAGTGCGGGAAGGCACAGCCTTCTTACCCTGTGATGAGTGCCCACCTCCAGTCTTTGACCTCCTCCCAGGGTTTGATAGCATTGCATAAAGCAGTGAAGCTGCAGCGTGGTTGTTTCGGAACGCAGCGTCATGCTTGCTCAGGTGCTTGCGGGACGGCGCCTGCCAGGAGCAGTGCGGGAGTGGTTTGCTCTTACCTTGCTCTTCACCATGGGGGAAAAATGATTTCCGAGGAAGCACTGTAATAACTAAGCCAGAGGGGGAGGAACAGGCGATTGTTTTTTTTTTTTGCAGAGACGTGCAGGCTTTTAGGATTTGAGGCCATAGTAACCTCCAGGTAACTGGTAATCCTGTAATGTATGGAGAATCCATAGGTAACATCTGCATTATGACTCTCTTGTCAGTCTCTACCGCCAAGAACTCCCTTTAAGTTTCGTTTGCTTGTTTGTTAAAGTATTCATAAAGTCCTTTGTGATGGCGCCGGGCAGGTTCCTGTGAAAGGCCGCAGGAGACAGCATACCTTTAACAGCGGCCATACNCACGCAAACGCTTGGCTGTGCAGGTCACCTCGGGTACCAGTGCCAGGTACCCGAAGGAGCCAGAGACACCGCCTGTGTGCGGTGTGATCAAATAAACTACCTGCTCGGGTGGGTGTTTGAACTGAGGGAGGAGGTAGAGAAGTTCAGAAGTATCAGAGGATGCAAAAGTGAAACAGATTGGTGGAGCCATGCTTTAAGGCAAGGGCAGCGGCTAGAGGCGCCACAGGAAGTGCATTATCCCCTCACCTCCTGCCAGCAGACAGAAGGAGCAGGCTTAAGAGAGCGGGCAGGGGGGGAAATGGAAACAGGTCCCTTCTTGGAGGGGCAAGTCAAACCCCTCCCAGCCCCCCTCACCCCAGCTGCCTTTGCACAATCGGTATGGGGCTTTGGAAATTGAGGATGAGGGAAATGAAGATAGAGAAGAAAATTCATCCAGTGAGTCGCCCAGGGCTGGTCACTCACCCCTCTGCCTTAGGACTTCTTCAATTAAAAGGGAAAGAAAGGTAATTGTGGTGGGTGACTCCCTTCTGAGGAGAACAGAGGGCCCCAGTTGCTTACCAGACCCATCCCACAGGGAAATTAGCTGCCTCCCTCGGGCTAGGATTAGGGATATACAGAGAAATCTCTTCCCTGTTTTGGTCCTCCTGCTGCTGATATTTCAAGTAGGTGGTAATGAGGTAGCTAGCAGAAATCTAAGGGCAATGAAGAGGGACTTTATGGCCCTAGGCTGGCTGGTTAAGGGATCAGGAGCACAAGTGGTGTTCTCTATGACACTAGTTGCAGGGATTGAGGGGGGAATAAACAGAGCCAACAGATGAGCTCCTCACTCCAAGACTGGTGCAACCACCAGAACTTTAGTTTCTTTGATCATGGGTTGATTGACAGGGCACCAGGCCTGCTGGCAACAGGTGGGGAAAGACTAACCAGAAGGGGAAGAATAATCCTGGGAAAAAGAATTATCAGGGCTCATTGAAAGAACTTTAAACTAGGTTTGAATGGGAATGGGGATGAAAGTAGGATTACTAAAGTGGAGCCTAGAAACAGTGTACCAGTGCTTGAGTGTAAAAGTACTAGCAAGGCCTTGCAGTCCATTGTCTATATGATAGTGAAGACATAAGGAGTAGTAATAAGCTGGAAACTACAGAAGGGTCTGACCATGGTTGGGTGGGAAATAGGGTTTGTCCCCCTGAAAAAGTGGCAGGACAATTAGCCCAGCTGAAATGCATCTACACAAATCTATGCAGTATGGGCAACAAACAGGAGCAGCTGGAAGCCATTGTGCGACAGGAAAGCTATGATGTAGTTGCTGTCACAGAAATATGATGGGATGAATTGCATGACTGGAGTGCTCCAATGGCTACAAACTTCAGAAGAGATGGGCAAGGAAGGAGAGGAGGAGGGACATATGTTCCCTCCCTGTATGTTTAAGGAGGATTATGAAAGTCAAGAACTAATTTGAGGGTAATTGTAGAGGCAGGTGCCTATTGGTAAGAATCAGGGGGAGGGCCAGCAAAGCTAATATCGTGGTGGGAGTCTGTTACAGACCACCAAACCAGGATGCAGAAGTTGATGAAATATTCTATAAGCAGCTGGCAGAGGTATCAAGATCACTTTCCCTTGTCCTGGTGGGAGACTTCAACCTACCAGATATCAGCTGGGCACACAATGCAGCTAAGAGGGAACAGTCTAGGAGGTTCCTGGTGTGTGTTGGGGCTAATTCCCTGAAACAGCTGTTGAGGGAGTTGGCTAGGGAAGGAGCCCTGCTAGATCTGCTGCTTGTGAATAGAGAAGGACTTGTGGTGGATGTGATGGTTGGAGGCTGTCTGGGGCACAGTGACCACGAAATGACAGAGTTCTCAATTCTCAGGGGAGCAGGACTGCCATCATGGATTTCTGGAGGGCAGACTTTGGTCTTTCCAAGAGCCTGCTTGACAGAGTTCCTTGGGAGACTTCCTTCAAGGAGGAAGTCTTTAAAAGCACAGGTGCAGGCCATCCCTGTGTGCTGTAGAGCGAGTTGTCAGGGGGAAAAGACCTGCCTGGCTGAACAAAGAGGTAGGGTCACAGCTCAGGGGAAAAAGTTTATGGACTTTGGAAAAAGGGGCAGGCCACTCAGGAAGATTACAAGGGTGTTGTAAAGCTATGAAGGGAAAAGATTAGAAAGGCCAAAACCCAGCTAGAACTTAACCTGGCCTTGGATGTTATAAACAATTCCTATAAATATATTAGTAGCAAGAGGAGGACTCGGGAGAATCTCCATCCTCTATTGGATATAGGAGGTAACATAGTGACAAAGGATGAGGANGACATCCAGGGGATCAGTCCCAGACAGCATGGATTCATGAGAGGCAGGTCCTGCCTGACAAACCTGATCTTCTATGATAAAGTGACCCACTTGGTGAATGAGGGAAAGGCTGTGGATATTGTTTACCTGGACTTTAGCAAGGTCTTTGATACAGTCTCCCACAGTATCCTCCTGGAGAAACTGTCTGCCCATGGCTTGGATGGGAGTAATCTCTGCTGGATTTAAAACTGGATGGATAGCTGGGCCCAGAGAGTAATGGTAAAAGGAGTTAAATCCAGTTGGCAGCTGGTCGCTAGTGGTGTCCCACAGGGCTCAGTACTGGGGCTGGTTCTCTTTAACATCTTTATCAGTGATCTGGACGAGGGAGTTGAGTGGACCCTCAGTAAGTTTGCAGATGACACTGAAATGGATCGGAGTGTGAACCTACTTGAGGGTAGAAAAGCTTTGCAGAGGAATCTGGACAGGCTGGATTGATGGGCTGAGACCAACGGGATGAGGTTCAATAAAGCCAAGTGCTCTCCTGCACTTGAGTCACAACAACCCCATGCAGGGCTACAGGCTTAGGAAAGACTATCTGGAGCTGCCTGGCAGAAAAGGACTTGGGGGTATTTGATGACAGGTGGCTGAACATGAGCCAGCAGTGTGCCCCAGTGGCCAAGGAGGCCAACAGCATCCTGGCCTGTATCAGGAACAGCAAAGTGAGTAAGACTTAAGAAGTGATTGTCCCCCTGTATTCAGCATTGGTGAGGCCCCATCTTGAGTACCATGTCCAGTTTTGGGCCCCTTATACAAAAAACACATGGAGGTGCTGGAGAGGGTCCAGAGAAGGGCAACAAAGCTGGTGAGGGATCTGGGGAATAAGTCTTCTGAGGAGAGGCTGAGGGAGCCGGGGTTATTCAGCCTGGAGAAAAGGAGGCTGAAGAGAGACCTTATCTCTCTCTACAACTACTTGAAAGGAGGTTGTAGAGAGGTGGGGGTTGGTCTCCCACCAGGAAGACATGGGTGATAGGACAAGAAGAAATGGCCTCAAGCTGCACCAGGTTCAGACTGGGCATTAGGAAGAATTTTTGCACTGAAAGGGTTATTAAGCATTGGAATGGGCTGCCCAGGGGGATGGTTCAAGCACCATTCCTGGAGGTATTCAAAAGACAAGTTGACTTGGTGCTCGGGGACATGGTTTAGGGATTTTTTTTGATCAGAGTTAGGTTGACAATTGGACTAGATGATCTTAAAGATCCCTTTCAACTTAGAATTCTATTATTCTATAAATTGCATCTGGAGGAAGGGACTAGATGAGATGAGGATCTACTGAACAACTTTGCTGTTGTGATTGGTGGATTTCAGCACTGATCTATAAACCAATTCTATTTGAGAGAGATATTTCACACAGCTTTTAATCATACCCTTTTCTTTCAATGTAGCAAGCTGTTCCTGCTTCAGAATGGAGATAAAAGAAAACTAATACTGCAGTCATATGTAGAAATTAATTGTGACTGGCAACAAGATGAACTTTGAAGTTAACCCCAAGTTTGAACTGAACTTATTAGTAATCCACAGGATTCTAAAATTACTTTGTTCTGAAGGTTAGATTTGGACAAGCTCAGGCAAGGAAACCGTACCACACAAGGCAAATGTTATTTGGAGTTACATAAGGAAAGTAAATTTTGCTGGTTTGACTCATGCTCCCTTCAGAGCCTTACTACTTCTGTTTAATGTGAAGATTACCAGATTTCAGACATCACCACCAGCTCCTTAGCCTAAAGTCAAAATATCTTGATTTCTAGAAATTGTCTGTCTTCTCTTATTCCTGACTTTCTCCAGTTCCTAGCATCTACTATGGGATCCCAGTTTTCACCTCTTCCTTCTTTTCTCCCATTTCCCTGTGAATTGTGAATCCCTTTCCCTGCACTGATTTTGGGGTTCGAGCTGTGATACCCTGTGTTAGTGTGCTTTGCTTGCAGCCCTGCTACGGTTTGCACCAACTGCAATGTCTGAACACAGACTGGATCTTTGCTTACTTTCTTATATTGTTAGTGCACAAAGCCAAGATTCCCCAATCCATTACTTCCTTACTTGGTGTCTGATTTTATGGAAAAAGTTGATAAAGATTAAGGTAAAAACTTATTCTTTGATAACTTGATGGGCCAGACAAGAAGATGGGGGTTTGAAGGACCTCAGAGTGAGTGCTGCCTTGGACTTCAATTTCAGTTAAAGCTTTAATGGTTCTTTTATAAGAATATCAGGCAGGAAGGCACCACTTTATTTTTTTTCTCTCAGACTTGCTAGAAATTAATTATTTTTAAGAGTCTTTTTATCACCTTGTGATACTGACAACGAAGTAGTTTTACAGTGTGATGGTTACTGCTCTGGGAGACGAGATGGTGGCATTCACATGCTTAATCCAGTAATGCTTTTACTGAACCCCACAGATGTTGGATCACTGCTGTTTACGCTTAGAGTTCTTACCAGTTCTCACGATTTCGTATCTAAATATAAAAAATAATCTTGTTTTTTTAAACCTGGAAATGGATTTGTGAATCCATTCATCAAGCATGTGTCTTTCATCTGTTTTCTGTTTGCTTTGGGGCTTTTTGTTTTAGAGCATAGAGAAAACATCCCTGGCCTTGAAGTGGCTATAATGATACAATTTCAGTAGAAGGTGAGAAGTGGTCAGCAGAAAATTTGTCCCATTCCCAAAAGTAGGCCTAAATGTAATAAGTGGTTCAGTGAAATTAATCTTTCAGAATTGTTTGTAGGAAGGATCATTGCTTTGCTGAAAAATCTGTGTATTGCACTAAGAGATTTTTGTTGGGGATGTGAAGGTTGGTGTGAATAAGAAATCTGGGTGTGGAAGAACCAGAAGGAACAGCAGAAGAGAGATAGAAATGGCCAATACTGATGGCACATAGATTTGCACATCACCAGGAGCACAGCAGGTCTTTGTGCAGCTTCTTAGAGAATCAGATAGGGAAAACAAAGGACGTCCTGGACCAAGAAGCAACATGTTCCTATATTCAGACCGAAGTGAAGAATCAAGCTGTTGACAGATGGTGGTGGGAATGTAAAGAAAGAGCAGAGCTGGAGCCTTGAAGCACATGTAGGAAAGAGACAAGAAGTGGGGAGTCAGTATTGATGACTCACAGAGGTGAGACAGGGTGGGAGACAAAGCAGTTCTGAATCACTGATGGCTCCCCTGGGGTACAAATGGTGCACCAACCCATGGCTGCCATCTCTTGTCCCAGTCATTCCTGGGTCCCTGTGTCTGAACGCAGGACACACTGCTGGGACAAACACCACTTTGTGCTTGTGGGTATAAGAGAGAGGATGAGGTCAGTTTTGTGTTACTCCAAAATATCCTTTTTGTCTTGTAAGCCCCTTCACTGAGTTGTCTCTCCTTTTCCTGCAGTGTTGCAATATAATAGCATGGTATCATTGATACCAAAGCAACAGCAGCAGTGGATGGAAATGCCAGAGGAGTTACCAGGAGAGTGCCACCTGCTGCCTTTCCTGAGGAATGGTGTCTTTGGCTGCTCACCTAATGAATGCAGGATGCTTCGACAGAAAGCTTGATGATACTTTTTTCATTTTGTGAAAGACCTGTGTGTCCTGATGCGAGTGATTTCCCCAGCACACACTCCTCATGGAGGAACCTTTCACTTGGGTTGTCTTTGTTTCTCATCGAGGAAACGGGAATTTCATCGAATCGTAGAGTGGTATAGGTTGGAAGGGACCCTAAAGATCCTTAGTTCCAGCACCACTGCCGTTAGCAGGGACACCTCCCATGTGATGAGGCTGTTCAAGTGCCTCACCACTCTCATAGTTGAAAATTTCTTCCTAATACCTAATCTAAATTTTCACTCTTCCAGTTTGAAGCCATTACCCCTCATCCTGTCACTACATCCCCTTGTAAAAGAGTCCCTCCCCAGCTCTCCTATAGCTCCCTTCAGATATTGGAAGGTTGCTACAAGGTCCCCCTGGAGCCCTGTCTTCAGGCTGAACAGACCCAGCTCTCAGCCTGACTTTATATGAGAGGTGCTCCAGCTCTCTGATTACCTTTTGTGGCCCTTGTCCAGACCTGTTCCAACAACATGTCCGTGTCCTTTTTCTCTTGAGAGCTCCAGAGTTAAAGGCAGTACTCCAGGTGGAGTCTCATCAGGGCAGAGTAGAGGGGCAGAATCACCTCCCTCACCCTGCTGGCCACACTCCTTTGGATGCAGTCTAGGTCATCACAGAAAGTTTCTGAGTGCTGATGAGTTTCTAGGTCTGACAGCTTTTGTTTTCATCTGAATAATGGACAGATTGCTCTGTTCTCCCAGGTCCTTGCTTATGTGTCTTTAAAAAGTTTTTTGTTTATATTCTCAGGTCTTGGTTCCTAATTACTACTTTTGGCTTCAAGTGTTTTGTAGTTGAACATACTGGTCTCTTTACACTTTCTACCCTTCGTATTCTTGAGTATTATCACACAAAAAAATAATAAATCTGAAGACACACAGTCCCTGGACAAAGTTCTCTGCCATGCCACATACCTCATTGCAACACAGCTGGGGCAAGCTGCCAATGCCTGCTACTGTTCCTTAGGGTGGGTCTTCAACACACAGAGGTTCTGGCATGCAGAGGAATGGCCACACAAGCTCTAATCCTTTGGTGCTTGCAGTGGGAACAGTGAAGGTGTCAGAGCACACACATTAGTATAGGTGTCCTTTGAGAGCCTGCAGGCATCTCAAAATGTAAATGTCATGACAGTGTTTCCTCGTGATAGTAGTGTATCTATGGATCATTTGCTGTGTAAAATGTTGAACAGTGAATTTTGTATTCATTTTTAATGAGATTTTTTCCTCAATGGCAGAACTCTTAAGAGGGCAGGGCTGGTAAAATGTGATTTGAAGAAACTCATGCTGCAGAGCCATCTCTGTAGTCTACTATTTTGTAGTTTCTAGGACTGGAGGGGGTGGGTGGGTTGTAGTTAGCTTGGCATATTGCAAAGCACTCTTGTGCAACTGGCTGGATGCTGAATTGGAGCGGTCTGTAAGGATGATCTCAAATCTGAATAGGAGAAAGGTGACTCGTGTTGGGTGTGCCCTGTGACCGATTTGCTGAGGGTTTACTGTTGCTCCTGCAGAAGTGGATTGAGGGCAGTACCTGCTCTGTTGATAAAAGCAGATGCCTTTGCCTTTTAGGAGGTGTGTGTGATTGCAGGAGTCCAGCTAACAAGAGAGTTGGGTGCAGAAGGTTGACTGGCCTTGTCAGCAGAAGACGTAGTTTTCTACCTGCTTGCTCTAAGTATAAACCTCTCTTTCTTTACCCCTGTTGATGCACTTACTTATAGGAATGAAAAGGGGGCTGTAAGGGTAAAACAAATGCAAGTCATTAGTTTGTTACCATCTTGAAACCTGGAGAAGCATTTTCTTTCAGCATAGGGAGGATCCCTGAAAGAGGTCTTTCTTACCTCTGTATTTCTCTCTTGTAATTTCCTTCAAGCTTAACAGTTTAGGTTCATTACTCATCTCATGTACTCAGGGCAAAAGAGTGAGTTTAAGGGGTTTGTATTTTTTCTTCCAGGATTTTTTGTTTTCTCTTTAAACTAGTAGATTTTCCCTCTTTGATTTCTTTAGAGTGGGATCTGTACATCTTGCTGGGGCTGACTTCCCACACCAGGGCTTGCTGTGAGCAGATTGCAGAAAGCTTTGAGTTGCTTAGGCAATGAGGGGACTTTTCAGATATTTTCTTGATCCAGTGATATTGCCACAGGATGCAAGCAAAGGCTGTCCTGTGTGATGGCTCTTTGTCAAGTTACTGCTCTGCTGCGCAAAGTCTGAACTAGCCCCTGTAAGCAGCCCAGCACTGTTGGGCATATCTTTGACAAGTGCTCTTTGGTTATGCTGTTTGTTGTGCAGGATGGTGATTGCCAAGGTATGGGTTCTGAAGAAGTATTTTGAGGGCTTCCCCAAAATCAGTGACTTTGACCTGAAAAATGTTGAGCTGCCAAACCTGAAGGATGGAGGTAAGTGGAGTGCCATGTCTCTCCATTTTTTTCTGGAGGTTCTCTGCTTGCTGATGAGTGACTTTGCATGTAACTGTTTGTCTGTTCCTCTGACTTGCATTTTTGAAAATGGGTTCCATGCACCTCAGGAGAGAAGAGTGATTGCTCAAGAAAACATTAGTTGATGGGTTTGGTGTGTTTTAAGACACTCTGCATTCTGATAATACCCTTAGAAACAATGGCTGAGTTCTTCTAACTGCAGCACACAGCAGCTGTGCCATTCCTTTCACAGTCTTAGACTGATACTTCTATAGCATTCATACACAAATTTAATGCCTGTGGGTATTTAAGGAAAGGGAGTAATTCCTTCCTTCCCGTTTTAACCCCTACAGGAAGAAAACATGTACCTTTTATACTAGAGCGACAATTTTAAAGGAGATAGGACCATGTAACATAACAAGAAAGGCTGACTATTCTTCCTGCTCACTTTGAGTAATGGGAAAATACTTATATATGAACATATTTATAGCTTGTGCTAGCTAGCATAGGCAATAAAAGGTGGAGATGAACAGCTAAAACTGCTGTGTGAATGAGAAATTAAAATTTGTTTGACAGTATATTTCACAAGAAATAGTGGAATTAGAGACAGTAATGTGGATTAGGCTACCTAGACAAAATCTGTTTAAGGTAGCAAAGCAGTGATTTTATTTGACCTGTATGAAGAGTTCTTGCCGCCCTCTGCTGGCTGAATCATGGGAAAACATTATATTTGGGTCCAAGTAAGTTAAGTGTTTTGCCTCGCGGGCTTGGCCTCTTCAGCCTTCAATAGAGAGAGGAGGCAGATAAAGAAAAACAGGGCTGAAAAAAAGCTAGCCTATTAAAGAGGCAGTAATCATCTTTTGTAACATCACAGCGATTAACACAAAGTTAATGAATGTCATAGTTGTTTCTGGTAGTTTTTTCCCTAAAGGATGATGGGATATGGTGGTTTTGAGCAGTCAGGAATTCCTATAGCTTTTGTTGAAAGACTGACTTGTGGAAACTATGCTTCATTGCACTGCTAATGCCCAGGAATTTTCTTTGTCTTTTGTTGTAGAGTTGCTGCTTGAATCAAAGTTTCTCAGTGTTGATCCTTATATGAGGTAAGGATCTTTTAAACTTTTAAAATACTGGCCAAGATATCTCATTTGATCTCCCACTTCAGCTTGAGAAAGAAGAACATGTACTGGAATCATCCCCAGTTACCAAAGTCTCAGATATCAGCTTTTTACAGAATCACAGGATTGTGGTTGGAAGGGACCCTGGCGATGACTGGGTCTAACCATACACAAAACTGCAACCGATCTCGGCCACTAGAGCGTGCCCTGAAGTGCCACTTCTACACATTTCTTAAATAACTCCAGGGATGGTGATTCGCCTCCCTGGGCAGGCTGTTCCGCTGCCTGACCACTCTTTCACTGAAGTAATTCATCCTAATGTCCAATTTAAACCTCCCCTNNNNCAATTAAAACCCCCCCTGCCACAACTTCAGACCATTTCCTCTGGTCCTGTCATTATTCACTTGGGAGAAGGGGTCAGCGCCCACTTCTCTCCAACCTCCTTTCAGGTAGTTGTTGAAGCCAATGAGGTCTCCCCTCAGCCTCCTCTTTTTCAGACTAAGCATGCCCAGTTCCCTCAGCCGGTCCTCATAGAACTTGTTCTCTAGACCCCTCACCAGCGAGGTAGCTCTCACCTGGATATGCCACAGCACTTTAGTGTCCTTCCTCTAGTGAGGGACCTGGAACTGAACACAGTACTCAAGGTGAGGCCTCACCAGTTCTGAGTACAGAGGCACGATCACTTCCCTACTCCTGCTGGCCATGGTATTCCTCATACAAACCAGGATGCTGTTGGCCTTCTTGGCCACCTGGGCACACTGCTGGCTCATGTTAAGCCAGCTGTCCACCAGCACCTCCAGGTCCTTTTCTGCTGGGCAACTCCCCAGCCACTCTTCCTCAAGCCTGTGCTGGGTTGTTGTGACTGAGATGCAGGACCCAGCATCTGGCCTTATTGAACCTCAACGGGCCATTGGTCTCGGCCCATTGATCCAAGCTGACCGGTTCCCCCTATAGAGCCTTCCTACCCTCCAGCAGGTCAACACTCCCACCTAGTTTGGTGTTGTCTGCAGACTTACTGAGGGTGCACTCAATCCCCCCATCCAGATCATTGATAAAGATATTAAACAAGACTGGCCCCAAAACTGAGCCCTGAGGGACGCCACTGGTGACTGGCCACTAACAAGATTTCACCCCATTAATCACAGCTCTGGGCACAGCCATCCAGGCAGTTTTTTACCTGGTGGAAAGTATACCTGTCTATGCCATGATTTGCCATTTTCCCCCCATCCAGAAGGTGGGTCACAAATAAAATGTATAAATTACAAGGCTCCCAACATGGAGCTGTGTCAAATTGAGCCAGATGTTAGGAAAGTGATGCTGCAGCCTTAGACTTTCCTGAGACTTTACTGTTGTTCCTTGTCATGTCTCTTCCACTGGAATGCAGCAGGCTCAAATATGATTGCAGCCCTGTTGCAGTGTCTGCTGCGCTTATCTTAGCAATCTGTAGTTCTCAGCAGGAAATTGTTGATATGCCCATGTTAATAGGTGGCAGTTCAAGTACAGGGGGGCTGGTTAGGTTGAAGAAGTCTGGTGAATCCTCATGTCAGAGAATTTTTTGGGAGTCTCAGCCTTCTTGTAGTGGTGGACCATGCTGCAAAGATAAATGCTATTGTGTCCTCAACACTCTAGCGCAGTATTTGGTCAAGATGGGATGCTAAGTTAGGCTCGCTATGGAAGACATCCAGTTATGTCATCACAGGGACAAGCTCTTTGTGATCTATTCAGCATCACCGCTTATACTCTCTTTCTGGGTCAGACAGTAGCTTCTACATCACAGTGTATCTGGAACATCATTAAATTTGCTTACATTAAGCCATCTCCCTGCCTGTGTTACAGACCTTACAGTCGAAGGGACATGAAGGAAGGGGACGTAATGATAGGCACACAGGTTGCCAGGTAAGATCTTCAGTTCTTCTTATCTGTACACGTGGCAGATCTCAAAGGAATGTATTGGCATACAATATATCTGCAGCCTGTGTTATGTATTCTTCACATGTGTGCACAGACTTCTGCAAGTGTATTGTTATTTATAACTGATTGGAACATGGTTTTCCTCTAAGAACCTCTTTTGCTTTCTTGGAGATTATTTAGGCCTCTGAGGTCTCTGTGTTATTCCTGTTTTGAAAGGACAACCTGTGGCCTTTGACTCTTGTGTTTCTCTGCAGGAACACTGAGGGCTGGAATAAATTAACCAAGTCTGCTGAACAGAAGGCCAACTGTTTTCAGTATTTCAAAGCTGCTTACCTACTCCTTCCCAAGATAGTTTTCCCATTGGGCTAAGAAAGTTGAATTTTTATTTTATGTAGGGATACCGCAAGTATGAACTTTTCCTCATTAGTAGTAGATACTACTTTGTATGGTGGATACTATTATTAGTAGATACTGCTTTCTCTCTGGTTTGTTACCCCAAGGTGTTCTATCTTCAGGACCTTCAACCTGTAAGTGAGATGCAGGTTGTCTGAGAAGGGAACTGCTTGCTACAGCCTATGTGTCACTTACTTTTCCAGCTTTTAATCCCAGCATCCTCTTTTCTGCCTCCTAACTCACAGAAGCCTAGTGTGAATTCAGACCAGACTGATGCTAGTCCAACAAAAGTCACCATCCTCGCAGGAGCACTGGATTAGTTCTGCACAGAGCAGAATCTAGAATCATCTTGCCCAGTTTCCCCCTGGTGCTGAGAGAGATTGTAGATGTTTCAGGAAAGACATCAGAAGCCTACAGCATCACAAGGCAATAGGAGTAAAGGAGGGAAGCACCAGCCAGTAATGATTTGTCTCTGATAGGATAATATTTTTTTTTTTTTTTCTTTCTTCTAATTCTTTTAAACAGGGTTGTAGAAAGCAAGAATCCTGCTTTCACAGTGGGGGCCTTCGTCGTGGGTAGAAGTGGCTGGAGAACTCATTTCATCTCTGATGGGAAAGGCCTGCAACTCCTTCTTTCTAACTGGCCAGAATCGCTCCCCAGATCTCTGTCTCTCGGGACAGTTGGCATGCCAGGGTGAGTTTCAAGATCCAGAGTCAGCCCTCCCCTGGATTTTGCTGTGCAGGATGTTTCCACCCATCTGTATGACTTTTTTTTCCCTTGTCTTGGTCTAGTAATATGTTGTCTGCTCTCTCTGGTAAAAAGCATGTGTTCTTCAAGATGCTCTTACCCTGTAGAGAGCCTGAAGTTTGACCCATCCTCTAGATTAGAGGAGATTTGCCTTGGAGGTTATGGTGCCTCTCCTTGAGGAGTTGTAATAAGGCAGGAAGAGGAGGGGCTGACAAAAATCCAATTCAATCAGAATTAACCTCGGTGGAAAGACTGAGGGTAACAAACTTCTGTGGCACTTGGACTCTTCTGCTTTTGCAATTGGGCTCTTCTGCTATCATCATATTTCCAGAATTGCCTCCAATATGACAAAAGACAGCTTGTCATAACAGGCAGCAAAACAAAAATTGTGCTGCGGCAGACAGAGCTGCTGTGCTTTGGAATACATACTCACTACTGCAGTCACTCAGTCATCTCATCTTTCTTCTCTCTTTCTCTGTAGCTTCTATGGGACATCAGGGCTCCATCAGTCCTGTTGACACGGAAGGCTTTCAAAATGATTCTTACATTGTGTGTGATGCAGCACTCAGATTTCATTTTGACATTGGGCAAGATGCATGTTTTTCCAGATAGCTGCTAGACAGATTCAGTTTGGACCAAGTGGGAAGCTCCAAGCTTGAATTTAGAAGCTAGAAGAAAAGTTTGTTGGGATTCTGGGCCAGTTGAACACATTGCTTCAGAAATCTTCAGAAATCATCAGAGCCTGATGTTACTCAGTATTTGTGATCAGTGGAACATGCTTGAACTAAACTTTAGTGGTCCCTACAGGTGGCCATAGCTCTGCACAGTAGTCCTTAAGGGCAGCGTGTACATCAGTCAGCAAAGTTTTGCCACTGTTTTTCCTTTTTCTGCCAGGCTTGATTTGTGATAAGTATCATTTAATCTTTGCCTCAATCTAGTAGATACCAACTGCATACTGATCTCTGTCTATCTTGGATTTACCCTCTTTTCAAGCGTGTAATGGAGCTGTCACCTTACTGCCAACTTACTTATTTCTCTGCTCTGTGTTGTTAAAACTTCTGCCGCAGTATCCTATTTCACAGTAGTGTATCTGTTTTCTGGAGTGGCTGCAAAAAAAGCCAAGCTAAGAAGTTTGGGTTAACTTTTGTATTTCATAAAGAATGAGGAAAATAATCTCAGTTGTGTTCAGTGTGGTTGAGTCATATTTCTGCATCTGGCGTATTTTATTCCTCACTGAGCACTCTGTTTTTCTTCACAGCCTCACTGCATATTTTGGTCTGCTGGAGGTCTGCAAGATAAAGCCAGGAGACACGGTGCTGGTTAATGCTGCAGCTGGTGCAGTGGGCTCTGTGGTGGGACAGCTTGCTAAGATTGGGGTGAGTGGCTTGAACTGCTCATACTCGCTCCTCAAAAGGCTCACCTGAGAGACCAGGCAACAAGGCCATGAATGATCAGGAGGTCAGAATCCTTGAAGGTATGCCTACAGTGAGGTTTTGAGGTGCTCCTGAAGATGCAGCAAAGCTAGTTGAATGTTTCTGAGAGCTCAGTAACGTGTACAGTGACAACAGCCTGACTTTAAGGGTGAGCCCTCCACCTTGAATGTCTTCTGAGAGGATATTTAGAAATGTTTTTCTCTTTTCCTTGCAGGGTTGCAGAGTGGTTGGCTGTGCTAGCTCAGATGACAAGGTTGTCTATCTGAAAGAATTAGGCTTTGATGAAGCCTTTAATTACAGGACTGTTACATCTTTGGATGAAGTACTGCGTAAAGCCTCTCCTGACGGCTACGACTGTTTCTTTGACAATGTGAGTTCAGGGAGAGGGTCTTGTCCTGCGCAGAGTGTCATTTTCCTTGAACTGTAGCAGGAACTCAATATGGTATACATCTGATTGAAGACACCAGGAATTTGATATTGAGTTCCATCTAATTAAGAAAAGATCTCCCTAAGAGCTTATTGCTTTCCTGTTCCCTTCTCATGTTTATTTCTGCAGCTGATCTTGGGCAGTAACAGAAAGAACAAAGACCAAAGGGCAAAGGCGTGTTTGTGAATATAGAGAGAGAAACTTTACCTTCACTCTCTGGAAAGTATGGCACGTTTTGGGGAGTGAGGGTCACAGCTGAACGTAACTGGTGCTGATCAGAGAGAGCTCCAGTCCTTTCCTGGCCCCACCTTGGACCACTGGCAGTAACTGGAAAAGGGGCGGGCATGGGCAGCCTCTTGTTCCATGGTCTAGGTGGCTACACTATAGCCTATAAACAAAACAGTTGCAAGGCCCACTTGTAAAATTGCTGGAGTGGCATTTAGAAGGTTTCTGACCTCTTCTGAGTACAACTTGGAGTTAATGGGGGTGGGGTGGGGGGTGGGCTGTTCGCAATGGGCTGTTTGAATGTGACTGTCTTGTTTTGGAGGCTGAGAGTTTAACAGTCAAACCGTATGAGTTCACTTTCAACGGAGAACAAGCCCTGACTTTTTTTTTATTTCTTAGTATAGCTGATGTATGTATTATACCTGATACAATACCTGGCATGGGTATTAGTTGAGATAGCTAGCTGGGGAGTTTTAGGCTAGTATCTGCTTTAAAGGGCAGCTGTCATCACCACTTGAGCATGTCTTTCTCTCAGCAGTCTGTCCACTGATCCAGGGATGATGGCACTGTTGTTCTGTGTGGAATGCAGAGCACCCTCACTTCCCTGCTAATCACTGTGAATGCCCCTTTGGCAGGTGCTCCTGTTTGCTTTGCCTCACCCTTCCAATTTCACGTCCTGTGCTGCTAAGGTCTTAAGTAGCTTCTGTGGTCATGCTCCTTCACTACACTCTCACTTCCAACCTTTCTGCAGAGCTCTCCTCAGCATTAAGTTTTCTCACAGCTTTTCTCCATTAAGAGCTTCTGAGCACAGCACATCCTTGTTTGAGAGGAGAACCATTAAGTAAAAACTCGATATCACCATGATGTGAAGAGACTAAAGTACAAACTGGTATTGGGGAAAAGCAGAGGTGGTGCTTCTTAGTGCCTCTAGACGTGCACCCGAGGAAAAGAAATCTTCCTCAGGAAGCAGAATGCTTCCAAACCAAGCTTTGTGAGCAGATTCGGGTTAAAAACAATTCCCTGCATGCATAACTAATTTTTAGAAGTGTGAGATTGAGTGTGATTACAGATGTTGACTAAGTGTAAGGATTTCTGCAGCCACTGAGTCTTTGGAGTACTGGAACTCACTTTCCCACCCCTCAGTTGAACCTATTGGTGCAACAGTGCAAGGTCGGCAGGTTTTGGCGGCCAGTGCTAAACAGATTCTTTCTAATGCTGTACATGCTCTGGTTCTTGTAGGTGGGTGGAGAATTTGCCAGTATTGCTATCAACCAGATGAAGAAATACGGAAGGATTGCAGTCTGTGGAGCCATCTCTCAGTACAATGAATCTGTGCCTCAGAAAGGTGTGGGCCAGCTTTCTTGTTTCTAAGGGTGTTTTTTTTTCTGGTTTGAGAGACATAAGGGGAGTCTCTTGAGATTTTATTGGTTGTTTCCATGTGCCATTTGGGTAACTAAGGGTTGTGACCACACTCCTTGTGTGTACTGGGTCATATGGGATGGAGGACAACAGCTGATTAGGAATGAAGGAGAGACTGAACTACTTAAAACGGGATTCCCCAGGGCTCTAAGGAGGTGCAGATCAGTAGAAGGCAGATGTGGTAGCATGATGCTGTTTACACAATACGTACTTTTAGATGAATAAATGGATTACCCTTGGGTTTTTCGATGAGGCAGCTTAGGGTTTATTTTTCTGTGAGATTTCAGCTACTAGTGAAATGTGGCTGAGATGAATATTAAGTTTTCCAAATTTGCTTTCTAGAAGAAACAGCTGATATGAATTCTTTGACAACTGACTGGCTTTGGATCCCAGATCACTTTAAAAATTAGTTAAGCTTTTGAGTGTGGGGATACAATCATAGATT
Organism: Jacana jacana; assembly: GCA_013400555.1. Taxonomy (NCBI): domain Eukaryota; kingdom Metazoa; phylum Chordata; class Aves; order Charadriiformes; family Jacanidae; genus Jacana; species Jacana jacana. Next base: position 110,543 of record VZTM01000042.1, on the reverse strand, counting down.
TTGATGACTGAGGGGACTGTTTTCTAATGTTTATAACTTGCTTTTGAGATTTAGCAAGAGCATGAGAGCTTGGCTGGCTAGCAAACAAGCTGTCAAAATAGTATTTCCAAGATTCATCTGAAACCCATTGAGTGAAGCTGAGACTGTTTTACTTCTGAATGAAACTGTTTTCAGAAGTGTTGGGTGTTTAGCCTGCCAGGTTTACAGGTCAAGCCTTAGTTTCCCTGGGTGGCTGTTTTCCAGGAATCTTTAGTCTTTTGTACTGGAAATTCTGTTTGGAAAAAATAGCAGCTGCTTCTGGATGGAACAAAATGATTCAGTGGTCTTTATCAGCTAAAAGCTCTCTTTATGCATCGGGTCTTATTTATAATAAAATTGATAGGACAGGTGGTTTGCTGGTTCGTTTCCCTTGCAGGGCCATACATTCAGGTTCCAATGATCCTCAAAGAGCTTCGAATGGAAGGGTTTATTGTGTCCCGCTGGGCTAACCGCAGGGAGGAAGGTCTGAAGGCACTGCTGAAATGGGTCATGGAGGTAAGGGAAGAAGGAGTAGTTTTCTGTAAGGTGTACTCGCACCACAGCTTTCCTCTTTGCAAAGGGTCTCTTGTCATAGCTGTTGAGGTGAGGTCCCAGCCTGATACTTTTCTTCCACCTGACTTGATTTTTGAGCCTTTGGGAGACGTTCAAACCATACTGAACATGCCTGATCCCTTCTGCTTTGTTGATACCTGCAATGTGGACTTAGATATATTCCAGAATACATGTAGGCTTTGAAAAGGGTGCTTGTGGAGTAATTCAAAACACTTCTATGGCAACAGAGTTTCATATTTGGAGTATTTCCTCTGCTTCTAATCAAGAAGTCTCCTTGCATTTGCAGTGTAAGCAAGGGTTACCATTGTAGTGTTGTGCTGAAGTTACTGGCTAGAATGGATGTTTTTATGGAATGAGAACTTTAAAGGGAATTTCTTAAATTTTATTTTTCTAAATGGAGGCGGAGTTTAACACTTGGTTCATGGCTGTGAAAAAGCTTGTGAGTGTGAATGCTAGAGGCTAGGAGGATCTAACTTTTATAAACATGAGGATTTGGGGTGGCTCAACTTTTGATCACTCAGATTTGCAAATCCATACTTCCCTGTGGATAGAAACAGGCCTGGCTTTGGGGAATAATCCCCTACATGTCCATTGTTGGAGGACCAAATAACACTAAATCTATCCTGGTGTGTTTTTATAGAAGTGACTTTTGTTCCCTGTTATGACTCCAAGTAGAAGGTCTTGCAATAGAAGCAGATCCTCACAACAGCCAACCTAGTTGTGTAAAGTTACACTTGTGGTGCCAACCCATGTGTTTCATGTGAAACACAAGCTGGAGAAAATGTGGTTGCAGTTTAGTCTTGTGAAGGTGGTACAAACTAGGCAACTGGTGAATGAAAACTCAACAATTTCCTTTCTTGCTTTTAACAGGGAAAAGTGAAGTACCGTGAACAAGTCACTGAAGGATTTGAGAACATGCCAACGGCTTTCATAGGAATGTTAAGGGGAGAAAATATTGGAAAAGCCATTGTAAAAGTCTGAGGATCACGTATTCCTGGGAGACTGGTACAGGAGAATGTGGTTCTGTTAAATGCTTTTGGCTGGTCAGTCTTTTTGCTGGACATTTGGTGATGATGATTTCTGTTAATAATTGAGTTAACAAATGTAAGTATATGCCAATTGTTTTACTGCTGAAGAACTCAAGAATTGCTTCCCAAAGCTACAGGAAAAAAAAGCCCCTTAAACTGCTGAACACCATCAGACTTGTAACATGTAACAGATTCAATAGTACCTTGAACCTTCCTGCAAGTTGGCTTGTAGAAAGGAGCTTTGCCAGCTGATGGCACATCTGATAACAAATGTTTACCCATTATTTTGGCCCAGAACTCAGCAAGAGGTAGTTTGTTTTTTTTTTGTTGTTTTTTTTTTTTTTAACCAATATCAAGAACAAGTTAACAACAGCTGGGAGTTCCCAGCTTCCTCATTGTCTGTCTGGCCTTTTTGCCTNAAATTTCATCAGGAAACTTAGATATCCCAGTTATTCTGAGATTATGGAAAGAAAATAAATCTGTTTAATGGGTACTTTGCTTGTGTTATAGTTCTGCTTGTTTGAATGCCCTTGCCTTCACTTCCTTGTGGCTAAATAGTGCAAGCACTTATTTATCCCAGCAGATCTCACTGAACAGGTGATAAGGGATAGGTAACTTGTTTCCTTGAGTAATTTGGCCTTTGGTGTTCAAACTTAGAGTTGACCTTGCCATGGCATTCCTCCTGGCTTTCCTGGAAGACAAGATCAATATGCTTGCCGTAGCTGTGTTAAAGTGGCACTTTACCCACGTGGTACTCTGTGAAGGAGACACACAGATTAACAACAATAAATATCTTTAATGTATTGAAAAAGCCAGAACAATAACCTGTTACTACAGGGTACAGACAGCTATTGAAGTTGATGGTTATCCATCTTCAACCACTGTGGAAGAGGTCTTGGTTAAATTTTAGGTCTCATTACTGATGTGTGAAGAGGGATCCTAAGTGGCCTTAAAGTCTTTAATGTCTTTGCAGTGACAGGATTGCTCTCTCTGTCAGCAAAAAGAGATGATTTCCTTAAGATGTAGATCAAGTGAGTGGACTGAACAAAAACCAGGTCCTGAAATACAGCCTGACTGGCCACTGGAGAAATAATGCATCTTGGCACAAGTAGGGGAGAGATTCTGGTTTCTTTCTGAGAGGGTTTTCTGAGCAGAAAGAATTCCCAGTTTGGGTTAGCTCCGGTGTTGTGGTTTTCAACCACTTCCTGAGAAAAAGCTGTGGGTTAACACAGCTTCACAGCATGGAAAACGGTAAACCAGAAAAGGAAGTTTGTCAGTAGGTTTCAGGTCCACTATGTGTTGAGTTTCTCATCAGCCAATATCCTCAAGTCCTTCACAGGGCTGCACTCAATCCATTCTCTGCCCAGCCTCTATTTGTGCTTGGAATTGCCACATCCCAGGTGCAGGACCTTGCACTTGGCCTGGTTGAACTCCATGTGGAGGAGGGCTAGGTCCTTCTTGGCCCTGTGGCAGTCCTGCATTGAAAGGGGTGTCCACTCTGCCCAGGATGCAGTGCTCACTCCTCAATGGCCTTGCGGCTGGGGCTGTCCGGTCTTCTCTGATCTTTTTGTGCTCCTTTTCTCCAGGCTATGTGGCCACATCTGTGCTACTGCCCAAGTTACACTTTGCAAATAGGCTGGACAGTAGGATTTCTGATACCATGTACAACCCCAATTCATTGATGATATCATGTATGAGAGCAAGAGGAAGAGTTTATTTAATAATCTTAAATGTAAACAGCTGCAGGCTTCATTATCTGTTGGCTAAATAGCTCTTCATTTATACACACCGTTATTTCCAGAGTGGTGGTTTAACTGCTTTAATGCTCGCTGAGGCCACATGAGTCTCTCGATTAGATGGGTTCCAGTCTAACAAATAGTGCAACTTTTGTGTCCCGTTCCTAACCAAATTTGAGGTGGTGCTGGTGGCAAAAACCTCCCTGAGTGGGGACCAGCCTTGAGGAGTTCAGCACGGCCTGGGGGTTGGTGAAACCAAGGAGCTATTCCTGGGGTGCACTGCTATCTGCTGAGCTTCTCTCGTGGTCATCCAGGGTGTCAGGACAACACAGCCCAGCTACAGCATCTACGCTCGTGTGAACCAGGTTTCCCAGATGAATCAAATCCAACCTAACCCCCCACTTCCTCTGATGCAGCCTGTGTTGAGGTGAGCAAGACAAGTGAATGAGCAGACCATGCCAGACAGGCAGATGGTGCCACCTGGACAGTTGAAAACCACTGCCATGCCTTCTCCTCCCACCCGTTTCCTGGAGATGCTACCATCACTCGAATGCCATCAGAGGGAGAGCAGGAGGTGTTCCCAGAGCCATGCAGTGTGTGTATATACTTATGTATTAACACAGATGGTCACTGCCAACTTGTGGAGATTTGGAACTGTCAGAAATTTGTCTTCATCAGCTGCAGAAAGAGATAATCCTTCACACAACTCCCACCCATTCTTCACATTCCCTGTCTACCCACCTGGACCATCTCAGATTTCCCTCTCCAGAGGATGAAAAATTGCATTTCATGTGGATGCGCTTCCCTAACACCTCCACAAGGCTTTTTCAAGTTCCTCAAACTCTTCTAGTTGATCCTTATCCAATGTGGAGGCATCTGGTTAGGGATGCCTCTCACCTGCACAAAACCCCCATGGAAAATAAGGCTGCAGCAGTATGGTTCAGCCTTCACTCAGCTGAACGGAGTACAGTGCTGTCCTGGCNCTGACCCCAGATCTGGGATCCAGCTCCTGTCGGACACCAAGTCCAGTCTGGGACTTTTCCTAATGCCTGTGGGCGATGTGGTCCTCATCCTGGGAGCCTGATACGGTTTTGTATGTATTGTATCTATTATTATCTCCCTTTTTTTTTACTTTTAGTATTACTATTTCATTAAAGTGGTTTAGTTAATTCTAAGCTCATAAATCTCCTTATACTCTGCCTCTCCTTTTTTTTGCGGGGAGGAAGGGCCATCTGTCAGTCTGGTTTTGATAATTTTGGCTGAAACCATGACGAGCGCCCACAGGTGGATGTTTCCAAAGGAAGCTACAGCCCTCAGAGGAATTGGCTCCTGGCAGGACTGCTGGCCTGTGGAGAAGAGCTCAGGCTGAAGCAGGTTTTCTGGCAGGGCCTGTAGCCTTTGAGGGACTCACTCTGTAGCATTCCATTCCTGAAGGACTATATCCCACAGAACCCACACTGAAGCAGGGGAAGAGCATGAGGAGGAAGGAGAAGCAGAGACAACGTATTATGAAGTGGCTGCAACCCCATCACCCTACACTGCTCAGGGGTGGGGAGGTAGAAGAGTCGAGAGAAACTGAGCCTGGAAAGAAGGCAGAGGTAGGGGAAGGTTTTTATAAGCCTGTTCTGATTATCCTACTCTGCTTAATTGCAGTGAATTGATTTCTCCAATTTGAGTGCAACTGCTGAGTGATCTCTCCCTCTCCTTAACTCCAGCCATGAGCTTTTCTGTCATTTCTCACCATCCTGCTGAGGAAGGGAGTGATCAGAGGGGCTTGGTGGGCACCTGGCTGGCAGCCAAGGGCAATCCACCAGCCAGCTTCTACCACCCCTCACCAGCGGTCAGGGACCAGCACTACAGGATTGGTACTTCACCAGCACGTTCCTCCAGCCGTGGTGGCTGCAAGTTGCACAGCACCGAGGAGCTAAACCGAGGTAAAACAATAGAAGCAGTTTTCTGCCCTTGCTAGATGCACCTGGTTTTGATGTATGAACAGTCAGAATTCAAACGTGATAAGTACAGATACTCCTCTTGGTACCATCCAGGAGGGGATCCACACCTAACTGCATTCGGGTCAAGGAAAGAATGAAAAGCAGGTGGTTAACTGTGTCTGAAGTTAGGCTGACTGCTACAGATGTGGGACACATCTGCAGGTGGATAAGGAAACCCTTCACCACACATGTGCCAGCAGCTTCAGAACACATGGCTGGAGTTAAGGAGTGTCAACGTGTCACCACAATCCAATCGAGCATAGCCCCCTTGTCCACTGACTGTCACCCCTTGGTCCTCCCTTTCACACTTAGTCCTCTCTCATTAAGCCTGGTCATTCTAGTCACCTGTTGTAGTCACTGTGCTCAGAGTACTTCTCCTGTTGGCCATCCTACTGTAGGGAAGCCAGCCCTGTCACAGGGCTGCAGACACAAACATCTTGCTCTACTGGTTTGACAGCAGTCAGGGCACGCATCCCAGCCATTTCATAGCCAGATGGAACAGACTGCAGTTGTTGCCTCAGGGGAGGAGAACTTCTCCTCAGAGCCCTTAATCCAAGAAGAAACTTTTATTTGCTGTTTCTTCTCTGCCACGTACATCAAGTTTCTTCCGAACATTTGAGTCAGGTGACCACCTACCGCTTCCCTGTAAAGGCATCTTTTCAGGGATCAGGTTCTGTTTGTGCAAACAGCAGATCAGGGTTCAATCAAAGAGCGACCCCGCTGCACTGTCCTCTGGCATCCAGGAATTCTGGCCACTCTCCCCACCATGAAAAACACTCAAACCCACACACCCACAGGAGCTCTCCAGTCTACTCCTTAATGACCAAGTGGCAGGTCACATGGCCCAGGTTTTAGCACAGCTACTTGTACCCATCCCATTTAGGGCAAAATCTTTTTTGCTCCATCTAGGCTTTGTTAAAGGTGGAAACCACATGTTCTTGCCTGTTAGAAAATTCAGCCCAATTCCCATGCTGAACTGGGGTCCCTCCTCCCACCCACCTCCCACTGTGGAACCAAGACACCGTACATCTTCTAGGTATAACCATTAGCCTTTGCCTTCCATCGCCTGTCACGACAGGGACTAACTTCAGACACACAAACTCTGGCAAACTATGCATTTGAAGGCAATACTAAACTTTCCCTTTGAGGGAACCAGGAAGTGTAGCAGGGGATCTTCACTGCATAATCCTCCAAGAGCCCGTCTTTAACATCACCTCCTTCCAAATGAGGCTGTGCAGATTATTTTCATCACACCATGCCTACAGGCCACCTTCAGTTTCAGCACAAAAGCCACTCCAACCTTTCTGATCTTGCCCCATCCTGTCACTTCTTTGTCACCCAGGTCTTCCCAGGCAAGGTGGCATCTTCTCGTGGGAGTAGTCAAAGCATCAAGTCATAGAATGGTTAGAGTTGGAAGAGACCTTAAAGGTCATCCAGTTCCAATCCTCCTGCCATTGGCAGGGACACCTCCCACCAGACCAGGTTGCTCCAAGCCCCATCCAGTCTGGCCTTAAACACTACCAGGGATGGGGCTTCCACAACTTCTCTGGGCAACCTGTTTGTTGCTCACCACCCTCACAGGAAAGAATTTCTCGAGCATGGGCAGCATTTCCCCTTAGCTGCACCTTTCCCTGCTGTAAAATCCTGGTCTGGCCTCACCTCTCAGCAGAAACACTATGTTGTACAACATCCTAGCAGCTTCCTTATGGTTAAACTGGATTTTAGGGGCTTGTACTGAACTTCCCTTGGACTTTTCACCAGGATTTTTAAAGTCTTTCTTGCTCCCAGCTAGTGCCCAGAGAGAATAAGCAAAGCACCCAGGAACTGCTTTTAGGAGTTCTTAGAAGTTTGCAGATGGTGTGACATTAACAGCACACTCTCACTCCAGCATCATGTTGTTCTCCCCACAGATCTGTCCGTGTCCACTTGGGGTAAGTGTTTCCCCCTTAGCTGCGTGACAGGGTTCGAATGCACAGCTGTGCTCCCCATCCAGACACCCACAGCCGCACAGAAAGCATTTCACATCTCCTTCTCCTTGCACAATCACAACCCAGCCCCTACAGCCAAGAAGATCCTTGATGGCTCACTCTCAGCTGAAGGGTGTGGTCACTTGGTGGACTAGAAGCGTCTTGTTTCAAACCAGGAAGGAGCACAGCAAGGCCCCCAGTCCTGCGGAGCCAGGAAATGTGTGCATGCTTGTGAAATGAGCGTGAGGCTGAGTCACACAGGGGCTCCCTACCACAAAGGCCAGAGGCTGGCTCATTCCACCTTGCTTGCGTATGTAGCAGGAAGTCCTGCTTTGTCATCAGCAACGCTCAGTGAGCAGCACTGCTCACCCAGCCCAAACCACAGCCCCGCTTCCTTATTTACTGATTCTTACCCAGGACAACACCCAAGCCAGCGAGAAAGACGGTTTGATACGGTGGCAAAGCGCAGCAGTTCCCCCTGGTCACTGTGGGAAGAGCGGCTGAATGATGTCCAGAGGCTGGCAGATCAGCATTTACCTGGACAACCCGAGGCAGATTTGGGGGACTGCAGAGTCCAGTATGTTCTAACAATGCAGCAGCGCAGTCAGTGAGAAGAAGAATGTGTAAATCTCAATTATCTTGGGTTTTACAGCACTACAAGTTTTACCTCTTCAGCCATTTGCTCCAGACCAGTGCATAGGAACAAAGCAGCCCCACGCAGCGCCGCACATACCTGGCTGCTGACAGAACCAGAAGGTACTCCACTGGTAAAGCTAAACTGAATAGGCAAAAAGGCAGCATATCCAAGTCCTCCCCCACATTTCCACGGTAAGATTGGTTTTATGTTCTGATAAGCCAAGTCTTGGCTTCAAAGAGTAAATTAAGGCTTGATTGATTTTAAAAAGCTAATTTCTTTAGCTAAAAGAAAGAACAAAAGAAGAGAACCTACCCCACCCAGTCACCACATTCTTCTCTACCGCTCCTGAACTCCCCTTTCTGTACCTGCAAGTCAGACTGACAACTCCGATGACAGCCCAGTGATTATGATTATCACCCCGGTCGGGTGGCAGCAGACCTCCAAAGCATGGGTGCTACCCCACGCAACCCCCTCCTCCACTCCCAGCAACAGAGCAGGTTGCATCTGACAGGAGTCTTTGTATCCAGACAGCACTCCTCTAGCACAGCAAAACCCCATGTCTTGGTGACGTTACAGCGTTCCCCACATTCTCATTCAATCAATGAGCAATATCCAAATGTGGTGAATTTGCACTTTATTGTACTCTTTTACATAGGTTAAGTAATGGAAATATCCCCTTGGTCTAGCTAGCTTGTTTAGATTTATTTTGAAGTAGAAAAGTGGCTGTAACTTAGCCAAAGCATTCATGCTTCAATGTCTTCATGGCTGGAGATTAGACTAGGCTTTTAATGGTCTCCTCCAGCTTCTCTTTATTGGCCCCAGAGAACTCCTGCACCTGTGAAGAGAGATTGGTGTTTAGAACCGCTGCTTCATAACATCAGCTGCGTAGCATCAAGGCACATCTACATCTGTTCAACTCTGCTACAACTGAAATTCTTTCACCCCCAAAACTGGACATATTTTGCAGCTGTTCATCTACTCATCTCCCACAACTCATTCAAAAATGAAAGTCTATCAAGAATCATTTCCAGACTACCATTGCTAGAGCCTTCTATAAGGGAAAAGACAACTAATCCTGATCCAGTGCTGAGTCAGGCTCCAATGCAGGCCTGAAGACACTCTGTGGAGGTCACCACACAGCAGAGGCAGCAAAAGCTACCTTGGACTGCTCAGGGCTCTCACCAATTGAATTCTGGAAGGACTGATCCAAATGACCTGTCTGTCCCTTAGCCCGGCTTCTCCTGTTAGAATTGTCATTGTTGCAACTTACACAAAAAATAGTGGTGCTCTCTTCCAATATGTACAGGGGTGCAAAATACAGCACAGCCTACACTAAAGGCTGTGAAATTGCTTGCTCAATACTCAAGGGTCCAGAAAACTGCCCAAAAAGCCACACAACAGGCTTCAGCATAACAATTCTTCCAACTACACTAGGAAGCTGTGGAAGTTTACCCCGAGAAAAACTGAAAAGGTTCAGTATTAGTCACGATTTGGCCCCGTATTGAATATAACTCAAGGTCACCCAACATCTGACACTCACTTTTCCAGTCACAATTGCCTTCAGACATGAAGCTTCCACCCAGGTATTGTTTTACTTTAGAAAAGTTTACCTTCAGATTGCTTGACAAACTAAAAAGCTTGAGATAACAAATCTAACTTAACAATTAGTTCATGCAGGTAGCCAATCACACCCTCCCTGCACCGGCAGCCTGCTATGCTGTCAGAGCACGGTCTGCACCTCACACCATCTGCTTCTCGGCAGAGCAGGCACAAGACCCCTGTTCAGTCCTCTGACAGGGACAGGTTACACAGCCTCTGTGTAAAAGCATCCAAGCAGTTGTTTTCAGCTGTGTGTACATTCAACCACATCAGACACTTCTCTTTGGGTGGGATTCCATATCAAACATAGTCAGGCCTCAGCTTGAGCATGAGCTGCATCCAGAGAACAAATACTAACCAGGATCAGCGGAAATCAGAGGGCTAGGCTGACACAAGTCCAAACCCAGACATCTAACCTCACTAACCTCTCATGAAGCTCTGACTGCAAGACTGACCTGTAACACTACCTCAGTTCACCACCTGTGAACAACAGGGTTTGCCTTCACCAGTTAACTGTGGGGCCATGTTACATTTGCTGCAGCACTAACATGAACTTGCTTAATGTCTTAACGCCAGTGGTGCCCCAGATATATTTCCAAGAGAAAGGAAACTATGTAGTCTAACATCCCCCATGTTTTTTCAAGTGTTCAGCTTGTGGGCTCCACTTCCTAAAGAGCAGAGCCTACCTTCTTTTCTTTCTTGTAGAACTGGAACGTTGGCATACACTTCACATCGCAGTGTGTGGCCACATCCTGGAAGAGACAGAAAACAGCCCTCAGTTGCACATATCTGAAGGACATCACCTTTAGAACCCACTAGCTGCTTTTTGTTTAGGTGACATGGCAAAGTCATTACTGCCATTACTTCTGGTAATCCATCACTAGCAAAAACCAGTGCAGTCTTAACATCTCCCTGAAGGGAAGCCTGAAAGATCCTCCCTTCAGCACTTAATTTATGCAATAGCAAAACCATGTTTATTATACTTGTACTGTGTTTGGAAATAAACCTCTCTATCAAAAGAGAGATGTCTATTTGTAAGGCTCAAGAGTCCTACAGGAGCTCTTGTGTCTCAACCCGACATTGTTACAGTACCTATTCCACACTGATGAACTCTTTAACAGTGGACATTTTACTGCACTTCATGCAAGGCATGAAAGAGGACATAGTTCCAAAAGCAGTGGAGACCAGACAGTACACCAGTTATGAACCATAAGTTTTAGGTAAGATTGCATTAAAGCCCCTTAAAGCCTTAGACTAACACTCCCTCCCAAAGTAAAGGGCCAGTGTTCCAGGTTATCTAACACATGCCATAAGGCTTCAAGTCTGCAGATAACCAAGGCAGTTTGTTCTGTTCAGGTATCCTCTGAAAATTCATCCTCCCCAAGGGGGAGGAAGCTAAACCTCTATCTCTGCTTCTCAAAGTTGAGATAATCTCATTTTGTTTTAGTATCTGCAAGAACAGTAAAAAAAAAAAAAAAAAAGTTCTTCATTGTCACTTGTATATAATTCATTAGTTGCCTCCTCTTAGCATTACCCTGGACCATACCTGGGCATCATCCACATCAATTTCAATGAACACCACATCACTATACTTCTCAGACAAACTCTAGAATGAAATAAGAAACCATGTTAGTGTTGCAGAAAGGATTTCTCTTAGAAGAGCTTCATAAATTGTAAGGCAGGTGCTGCTCACGCCCCAGTGAGATTAGCCTTGTTACCTTAAGGCAGCTATGTGACTGACCAGAACAAAATTTTTATTTTCTAATCCAATATCTGTAAGAGTGCATTGAAACTTGTTCAAACATACTCCCCACACAGAAGACTCAAATATCCTAAGACATAAGCTGTAAGAGAAGGCCTTTCACCTGTCTCATACTTTACCAGAAGATGACATTGCCACTTAAACACAGCTGGAATGATTACAGTAACTGTGTACAGAAGGATAAGCATTATTCCCNCACACTAAGCATTTGGTAGCTCTTTAAACACTTAACTGGGGTACTTGTACTGTCATGAATTGCTTCAGTGTGAACTTCTTTCATCAGTGTTGGCATCAGGCAGTGTCTTACAACTCTTCAATTAGAGAAAAACCACAACTCTGTCACCCCAACTCACTAAAGTATTGAAAAAAACTAGCCTATGATCCCCAACTCTGGCAGCTCTGTCTAGGGTTAACTGTTCAACGTGACCCCTATAGGTTTTAAAAATCCATTTTTCCATTTCCACATTGGCAGGAAGACTTCCATTTTCTTCTGGGACAGAATTCCCTCCACAGAATGAGGAGGACAAACTTCTGTACGCTCCTCCAGTCCGATGCCTTTTCTGGTCAATGTTTACCGTAATTTTGATGTTGTGTGTTTTATTCCACAGCATGTTTTCTAAAGCAAGCACACAGGATAGTTATTTTACTTATTTGGTCAAGTGAACTGATATGTAACTTCACTAACCAAAGCAATGCTACACACACAGACTACACAAGTAACACACAATGCTTTAGAGCTTCAAGTCGATTTGATGCACTTCATCACACCAATCATTTTTAGACAATGTTCTTTGGAATTTAGAGACCCTTGCACACCATTAACCATGTTTTGTGGTCAAAAATGATGTTTTAGCAGAACTGAAAGACAAGACA
>VZTM01000042.1:54059-91417 GCA_013400555.1 Jacana jacana | reverse complement strand
TTGTTTAGCTGAATGCTGCTGTAGCTCTCCCACGCACACAGTCACTCGGCTGTGGGGGCCTTTGTTTCTCGTGTGCCCACCCACCTTCCTCACCGCCATAAATGCAGCACACTGCTCTCCCTTGAGCCGTCCGAGAGCGAACGTGTCTGTTAAAAATAAGCATGTTGACTGTGGGGAAGTTGGAAATTAACCCAATTTTGTGCTTCAGCAAATTGGCATATGCCATGTCATACCCAGGAGTCACTTGATATGATGGCGAGCCAATAGACGGCTTCTCAGCAACTGCAAGGGGGAACCAGGAAGAGCTTTTAAGCACTCCTCCTTGCCCTTCGGGAACAGGGCTTTCCTTGCTCCGTAAGCCTTGCTCTTACGGGGAAGGACAGAGTAAAAATGCAGTGAAGGCTTCAACAAGCAGTCCTTAGATAGTTTCTCTTGCAAAAGCTCTGGAGGCATTGATAAGTGCTCATGCCACCCATGCATGATAGGAATAAATTGCTACGCTCCTTTGATGTGTGGAAAGACTGTGGGAGAGAACGTTGGCAGGTCTACATTTAGGTGCCCTCAAGTGAATTAATCAGCATCACTTCAATGTAGGCCAGTAAACAGGCTGTATTTTTGGAAAGCCCATGCACCCCGTGACCCTCACAAACACCCAGGTGGGAATCAATGAAAATTTGACCTCTTTTCATCATCTTTAATGCTCCTGTGACAGAAGTCACCCAATTTTGTGTTTTGTTTTGATTTTTGGTTTGGGTTGTTTGGTTTTTTTTTAAACTCTCTTGTGGTGATTTCTGTCACCTGTCAGGTGAGATAAACACGCACCAGCGGTGGGGTCGAACTTTGCCCGGAGCTGGCACTGAACCTCAGTGTGCTCAGGGTCAGGCCCGTGGGAGGTTTGGGAGGCTGAACATTTTCAGTTCTTTCTGAGCTGTCAGGAAAGGTGGGAAGCAGTGATCTCTGGTAGGATGACCAGTTGGGTATGGCTTAAATCATAGTATCCATCTGAATGAGCCAGATCCATGGTCTGGGGTCTGAGTGTAATTCTCCTGAAGCCAGGCCAGGCTGGGACTTTGAGCAATCTGCTCTAGTGGGAGGTGTCCCTGCCCATGACAGGGGGGGTTGGATCTTGATGATCTTTAAGGTCCCTTCCAACCGTAACAATTTTTTAAGCCCTGTGTGTCCCTTGCCAGCAGCTTTTCAGCTGCATCTCCCTGTTGGCAACTGAGAATAAGCAGACCTGCTGGTCTTTGGAGACATGAATCTGCTTTCCAGGTCTCACTTCTGTCTCTTCTGCTTCAACAACCAGAGCCACTGGGTGTTGATGACTGGAGGAAGCACTGTTGAGCGCTGAGAACGCAAAGTGGGAGGGGAGTCTGCAGCTGGACACCCTGAGGGTGGCATTGAAAAGCACCCACCAACAGAAAGCCAGGTCTTGCAGGCTTTGGGCTCTGGTGCACAGTAGCCACTTATGTTCTGTTTTCCCGCAGGCATGGGATGGCGAGCAAGAAAACCTGCAACTGTGGGAAAAAAAAAAAGAGGAAGAACAAACAGAAAGAGGGCAGGGACCTGGATTCCACACTGTGTGATAACTTGTCACAAGTTAACCCCTCCAAGCTCCTCTGAGCATATCTAAGACAAACTTCTGCCTCCCAAAACACTGTTAAGTCAACCAACCACTCAAATGTGTGATGCAGTAAAAGGGACCACTACAGAGAAAATATTATGACGGCTGTGGCATAGATGGCCAGTCTTGTCCAGCATTAAGCAATGGTGCAGAGAGTTGCAGAAATAATGAAGCTACTAGAGTCAGAACCTCTGGGCAGAGCTGCATCAGATGTTATGGTTGGAAGGCCGGGTTATTTGCCACTTCCCTACAATAGAAATGAGGAGTGTTGCACCTGGCCCTGATGCTATGACAAAGCAACAGCCTTTAATTGTACTTTCCCTTTCCTTCCAGCCTGCTCTTCTGGAAGATTTTGCTTTTGTAACTGATCTATTAAAGGTGCAGTAAGTATTTAATAATTAGATAGGTGTTGTCCCAGCATAAGTCATGGGAGCAAACACGCTTCTCTCTCCCAAGAGGATGTACTACCAATGCAATTACCCAGAGTCTTTTCAAAAGGTGAGATGGGAAGCTGAGGAAAAAAATAGGAAAACCAAGCACTTCCTCCTGAGAGGCAAGAAAATAGGCATGTTACATCCCCCCCCCCCCCTCTTTTTTTTTACATCTTNCCCCCCCCCCCCTTTTATTATTGCTCCATTTTCAGTAAGTTCTTTGGAGAAGGAAACCTCAAAGCACTTGAGATGCTGAATGTGGTAGTTTTGGGCCTTGTATGAGAAGGAACCTGTTAATTTCATTTTAAAGCAACCTTCTGTGAGTTCAGATGGTTTCATGGACAAGAGGAAGCGCATTTGGAATGGGCTGCCCAGGGAAGTGGTTGAGGCACCATCCCTGGAGGTATTTAAAAGATGAGTTAACATAGTGCTTAGTGACATGGTTTAGTGATAGTTTTTATCAGGATTAGGTTGATAGTTGGACTAGATGATCTTAAATGTCTTTTCCAACCTAGACAATTCTATGACTGTATGGCCTGCTCTGGGTCTTCAGAATGGAGAGTACTGCTAGCACAACGTTTGCAAACATGGGAACACTCATCCATACTCTCTGGTGTGAATGCACTTCAAGTCTCGAGCTGAGAGACTTACACTTGTTTTGTAATTGCCTTAAGTAGCTATAAAACTCTGCCTGAGATTTTCAGTTACCTCCTCCCTGCTCACAGCCTCCATCCTTCCTTGGGGAGCAGGTTCGGCTGGAGCAAGCAGACCTGTGTTATTCCTAGAGGGCCCAATTTTTTTTCTTGAGGACCCTGTTTTTTTTCCTAGGGGTTGCTGTAGGATTGTCTGCAGAGCTGTCTGCAGGGGTTGTCTGCAGCCCACATCCCCCACTGTGACAAGGGAATAAGACCCTTTGAGGAGCAGGAAGCTAAATGCCCAACAATATTGCAAGATGCTTGTGCTGGAGGGCAGCAGCCCCAAAGAGAAAAAGAGAATTTTGAGGCTTGGCCAAAGCATGAAGCTGAAATTTTGCACTTTGGGGTTGCTATGCTTGCTCTGTGTGTCTGCAGAGTGCAATGTCAGGGCTGCACCAAGAGGCTGTCTCCAAGGACAGGAGACAGTGAGATTTTTGCCATTTTGGATACATTTGCTTGCATCGTTGCAGCTTTTTTCTGTGGGAAAATACGTTTTTCTCTGATTATAGGCACATGCTGGTGTGTCGGAAAGCATATGTGGATATGTCTTTTAGGAAGCAAGCTGTGAGGAATAAGTGCATATGTGGTGTCTGCATGGCGGGCTAAAGCAGGCTGGCGTGTGTTTTGCTTCTGGGTGTGGTGGGTTGACCTCACCTGGCTGCTAGGTGCTCACCAAGCCGCTCTCTCACTCTCCTCCTCAGCTGGACAGGGAGAGAAAATAGGACAAAAGGCCCATGGGTCAAGAGAAGGACTGGGACATTGCTCAGCAATTACTGTCATGGGCAAAACTNCTCAGCTGGACAGGGAGAGAAAATAGGACAAAAGGCCCATGGGTCAAGAGAAGGACTGGGACATTGCCTCAGCAATTACTGTCATGGGCAAAACTTGTTGAAATTAATTTAATTTATTGCCAGTCAAAAGCCAGTGTAGGATAATGACAAACAGGAACNTCTCCATGGGGCCACAGGTCCTGACAAGAACCTGCTCCAGCATGGGCTCTGCATAAGTTCCCAGGAAATCAACAGGGCCTACTCAAGTCCTGGCACATCCTGCGCAGCATCCACCAGCACAGCCTGCTGATTGTCCTGATTTTCTTAATCTTAAATGGAAGTTCTGTGAATGAAACACACTGGGTTGGTGTGTTATCAATTAAGTAACACTGGTAAAAGCAGTGCACAGGATCAATGTCACACCCAGGTGCTTTGTAAAGCAATGTAGAGAAGTTGCAAGCTGTAATTACGCTTAGCTACCTTCTAGAAGCTTGGTAACAGGCAGAAAAAAATTCTGTGCACACCAGAGGAGGTCCCCTGTGGTTTCACTAAGTGTTTGCTCCGGCTGCAGCCATTCAGATGTCCTCACATCGAGCCCAGATCTGATCTCCCAGGCAAACGCCTACTGGTCTAATGCCTTTTGACAGCTTGCTGTGGCAGAGCATGCTGTGCTGCTTGCGGGAAGCCGGGTGTGAGAAGTGGCATGGGCATGATGGAGGTTCATCTTGCTTTGCATCGCATTCAAATTACAAACTGGTACCAATGAGGAACTTTGCTTTTGAGTACATGCTACTCAAAGCTGATTTGCTTTGTTTCTCTTTCAAACTTTCCTCCCTCTTCTGCCTTGTTTTGCGTGCCCCTCCCCCCCCTCCTCCCGGTTCTCTTTGTCTGGAAGTAAAATACGTCATTTCTGTGTAGTTCTGAGTCTGTTTCACACACCTCTGCCTACCTGCACCACCTGTGAGCTGAGGGACCCAGACTCCAGGCATTTCTTCTACATAAGCCACACAGATAATGAGAGACTTTGACCTTCAGCAGTGATGCATTTTTCAGGACTGATTTAAAAATACATGATGTAGTTTGTAAGCTGAGGCCAGAGAGTTGTCCAGGATCTTATCAGGAGGCTGTGGGGCCCACATACCCACCTTCCTTCCAATGCAGCCTACTCATTGGGCCACTGCAGAGACAAATTTGACACAATAGTTCCTAAGGTCAGAGGACCACTGCAGTCCTTTCTGTAGGAAATGTCAGCCCCCCAAAAAACAGAACAGATGCTGGGCATTGGGTCATCCTCAATAGCTTCAGAAGGGTGTGTGTGGTATCTTTCTTAGGATCTCCATACAGCTCTCACTTTCATGCTCCAGTTGGACCATGAGTTGGGACCCCGCAGTGGTGGGCTTACCTGATGTCTGGGAAGATTTCAGCAGGTGCAGTGACAGACTGGCAGCAGCATGGAGGAAAAATGATAGAAAGAGGGGCAAGCTGGCTCTGGGCTTCCATCCCAGGATGTCTCAGGGCCTCCACATTTCGTTATCTCTAGGGTGACATCACATCCCCCCTGCAAGGTGGACCTCAGAGCATGATAGCTTTGCCTCAGCACTACTTTATGCCCTTGCACCCTTGGCTGTCCCTGTACTGGTGGGTAGGTGATACTCTCAAAACACATGTATATGGTTACCTCTGCAGTGCATAAGACTTCAATGTTTTGTTTCTTTACCCAAAAATGAGAGTGCTCCATCTCTTGTTGCTGGCTTGGGTTAGGGGATGGTTGTGTGTGGGTACGGAGCTAAGTTTAAAAACATATAGCATGTGATTTCATAAAGGTTCATTAATATAAATGTACTCCTCACTGAAGGGAGATGTGCACAGGCTCCAATTTGCAAAAGTACACATGCAATTGCATTTCTGTGCCTGAACAGGTGATGCTGACGAGTCTGTTTACGCTGCAGGAGTGCTCCAGCTGACAGTTTTCAAGGCAATTGAAATTATGCAGTATCCAACTGTAACCAGTTTTAGGGTGGAGGGATGGGTGGGAAGATGGTCACCACATCCTGGAAAAACCTAGGCTCCCTGAAGGTACCTGTAATAAAGCATTTGAAAAACAGGGCAACCAAAATCACTAGCCAGTTCAAAACAAGTTGAGGTCTTGTCTCGTGTTGAGATGCCCTAAAGCATACAGGAAGAAACAACACTAGCTGGCTGCCTCATGAGACATGCCTCTGCTCACTTGCTTCTTCCATGTGCTTGGGGTGGCTGTGACTCATGCAATGACAGGAAGGCTTGAGGAACCACACAGCCAGAGCCCTAAGGATGGAGGAGCTTCCCTTCTAATCTGACTTATCTATCTCCAGCCACTGCTAAATCTGGGCAGAAGCGATGCTGTAAATGGTGTCACATCCACGCTAGTGTCAGGTGTCATCTACTTTGTAAGGCTTTCACAGCTGCTTGCCCAATGTGTATGTGGGGCTTGTAGGTCTGTCCATACGACCAGGGTGACCACCAGCAGGTGGTACTCCAGTGTACACATGGCCACAGGTCATGCAAATGCCAGTGGTGGGTTTCAGTCATCTGTTGGCACCAGGTGTCTTGTCTATTGGTGTAGAGGAGGATGGGGAGCCTATTCCTCAGCAGCTTGCAGGGAGTGATAAGACAAGGCCTTAGCTTTCCCCAGCAGGTGTGGAGCCCTGTAGTCCAGGCCATCTTTTTCTCATGGGACCCTCAATAGCTACAGCAGTTCCTGATGGAGATCAGAGCACTGGGTCACTCTCCACACTCTCTATAACCAGGCTGAATCTCAGCCTCTGACTGGTGGAGGCTTTCAAGTTACTTGGCTACGCTGTCAGAAGTCCATGGGCCTCCCAGTCAAGCTGTGGTTGTGCACCCTGTGAAAATGCAGGGGAACATGTGGACCTTCCCTTCATTTTCTGCTCTGTGGAAAGGTGAATGCTGCCATGGCCTGTGCTTTCATACCAACTCCCTGACCTGAAGGAGGGCAAAAGAGGTGACAGTGATTAACAATGCAGAGAGGTATAGCTGCTGTTTCTCCTTCCCTTGCTGCACATTTAAGCCCCAACTTGTGTGCTGTCGTGTCCTAGAGGATGTGTGAGACATCCCACCTCCAGAAATCTCCAAATAATAAAAAAACCCAAACGTTCAGCTGAAAGGGGGACTTGTACAACTCTATGCATCACATGATTCCCATGAGTAGTTAATGTTTACCACCTTTCTGGTTAATTAACAGGAACCAAACAATTCTGGTTTATTACCATGCAATTTCTTCTCCTGGCAACACCAGATTGACCTATGAGAAGTTTCTGAGAAGTGTGACACTCATTAACAGCCTTTGGGCACTCTGGACCTGATGAGAAATGCTTCTGGATGTGTGCAATACTACTGCCACCAGAGACAAATGGGCTGGGCACCCCTACCTGGGCTCAGGTGCCTTGCTGCAATGAGAGGCATTGACTTCATCCGTGGCCACCCCATGGTTTGTGTTGGTGGAGTGGAGATTTCTGTGGTGGGGTGTCTGTGGAATCCATGTCCACGTGGGCTGGTGGATTTCAGCATGGTCATCTGCTTTCTGGTAAACCCTGGCTTTTCCCATTAGTGTTGCAGCACTGCATGTGGCAAGCACTAGTCCACAGGGGTAGATGAAAGGTCCTCTGCTCCAGTGTCTCCCCTGACTGTGGCCTGTGGGAGGTCCAGCCACAATCACAACGGCTTTAAAGTTTAGAGATTTTCTTCAGAATTGACCCAAATTCACGTTGTGAACTTGCACCTTGCTGTAGAGGTCAGCAGGGGCCCTTCACTCAGGTTTGTGTTGTACAATGCCAGCATGGCAGCCGTGCTGACCAAGCTCCCTCTGTCCTAGGCTAATTGTTTAGCATGGTATTTATGTATTTTCCTTCTAATGCAATCACAGCCCTAGCTTTTTTCCAGAAGCTACCAAGCACAGAAACTTAGCAATACAGAAAAATAAAGAAATGCTATAGTTTGATTTTCTTTGTTAAGAACTGAATGAAAAAAAGGCTGCAGGCAGGAACCAGGGTGATGCAACTTAAGAAGAAGACATTCAAAGTTCTGTTGTGTGGTCCCACGCTCTATTTTCAACATTTGCAAGAGAGGCTGCAATGACAGTGTCCAGACATGGAGTTGGACTAGACAGGCCAATTATTATTTCGGAGTCCTCCAAGCTCTTAACAAGATTAAGGGCTCTCTTGACTCATTTGTCCTTTCAGTATTGGAATAAAGGCCCAGTTTTTGTCAACAGCCTCTTCCAGGGAGCATGCTGTAATCACAGCAAACTGTTTTATTTTTTTGGGGGAAGGGCTGTGTACAAAAAGAAGCTGGTCCAGTGGGGTTTCTCTGCTCATGTCAGAGGGAAACCTGGCCCCATTCCCAAGTGCTGTTACTTGGCAACTTTGCTCCCCATCTCCTGCTGAAAATGAGGTGAACAGGAGGGAGGAACTGGGCTCCTTCAAAACTTGTACCTCTCTGGGCACTGGTCTTGCACTGAGAGGTTTGGGATGCTGGTTTTGGGCTTACTCTTGTGGGTCATGTCAAACACAACTAATTTGGCAGCTTGTGGGGCCAGGCAGAAAGCCAGGCTGTTGGGTTTTGGATTCTCTGGACCCAGGCCAGGCTTGCTTCTCTGAAGAGTGAGGCCAGTGAGTGGCTGGATGTGGGGGGGTCAAAGGGAGTTTGCTAAAGCAACCGAAATGGAGGCAACAGGACTGTGAGGGCACCCATGTCTGTGCTGTTCCTTGTCCAGCGTCAAAAACAACCTAGATGATTACAATACCTGAGAGTATTTCCAGCCTTCGGTAATCTCCAGACCAGGCCTACCCATGCCGGGGCAGTCGGTGTGAATTGCCCAGCGCGTGTTGATTCAAAACAAACTCTTGGTGTTTCCAAGAGGAGCTCTGGCCTTGCTTTACATTGGCTGGTCACTGTCCATTTGTGGTTTTGAACAGGGCAGGAGGCAGAGGCTACTGAACTGCACCCTGATTTTTTTTGTCTGCATACCTCTTCTTTTGTCATGGCTGGGTCACACTGCTTTCGACTGCCATAGAGGTTGGAAACCAGCTGAGGTACATGAGGTTGGGCTGAAAGGTGCCAAGGAGTCTCTAACATCTGCGCAGGGCTCTCATTTCTGCAGCCCTCACACAATATAGAGCCATGCAGGACCCTTTGAAAATAACTCAGTCCTCCTTCTTTTTTTGAAATTTTTTTTTCAGTATAGATTAAACCCAAACATAGATTTTACATAGATTAAGCCCTAAACACTGTACCTCAAGCTTTCAGCAGCAAAACAGTATTTGTTGGGATGCAGTCTCATTGAAAGGTAGATAAGAAAATTCCTAAACTGATGCTTTTTTCCATTTGGTTCTGGAACTAAACACTAACTGGCTTGGAGCAGGACACTCCAAGATTCTGCCTGACCCTGCAGGTAGACTTTGAGTTTCTGGCTCATATCAACCCAAAAGGTATCGTCCCTTTCCCCCCCCTGGTCTGTCTTTCTTGGGCCCTCAGGACTGAAATGTTAGCAAAAGAGGTGTCTGAGCTGCATGCAGTTTTCTGTCAAGAGAACCAAATCTGCGCCTGGGGAAGTTGAGACTCTGATTACTCATTGACACAGGTAGAAATAAGTGCCTACTAAATACAGTGCCCATGAAAGGTTGCTGTGAAGCATAATGTGGAGAAAACACACCACTTTCCCGCAGTACAAAATGTGTCTGCATCCAGCCTTAGAGTCTGCTCCCCCACTCCCAGCAAGAGACCTGATTTTTCCTAATGTCTTTCCTGTTTTGCTTGTTTGGCACAATTAAGAGATTTGCCCATTATGAGAAGCAACCACCTATCCCAGGTGTATACCAAAGTGGAAATTCAAACAGCGATAAAAGGTCAGGGGCTTTGAAACAAGAAATGCCCAGCTAGTCCTACATTAATTTCCTGGCAGCTGGCCCAGAACCCTCCCCTGTTTTCAATAATAAAACATGATGGTCTGTATTTGATTTGGATTTGCTTGGCTTTGTTTATTAGCTGGTGTGGATCTGGTGGACTTCAGTAGAACAGGCTTGTTTTCCAGAAACTAAGGATCCTTACCAGAAAAACAAAGGTAAATGTGTGGTTTATATTTGGCAGGTTAATATTGCCTGTTTAGTTGCTGCATGATCTGTTACCACTAAACAAAAGGGGTCAAAAACGGGCAAAGTTATTGCAAGTACACATTGAAATCCCCCTTTTTTATGCATATCTGTATCAGGAATGACCTCTCTCAAGCAACTTTGATGTAACTTCCAGGGATTTGAAAAAAAGATATGCATTAGATGCCCAGTATGTATTTCCAACAAACCCAAATCAGCGGATATTTTGGGGTGTTTGGTGCTGGAGTCACATCACAGGAGGTTTGGGTCCTGCAAGGATCAAAACCAGGAGCACTTTGATTCCTGTTTCATTTTGTTGCAAGGCTCAGTCGCTGGAGGACAGAGGGTGCCTTTAGGATGGGGCAGAGCACATGGAAATGCTTGCTTCTTCAAACCCCTACAGCTTAATGCCCAAGTTGCCAAATATTACGTGCAGGAATTAGTTTGTATGAATTAGAATTAGGAATTAGAATTGGGAATTAGGAATTAGCCTGACTCTTGAAAAGGCAGCCTCTTGCAATCAATGGGACTGCTTTACTTGGATGAATTGGCCATGTTTTAAATGCTTGTAGTCTGGGGAGGGGGGGTTAGTAGTTTGCTTTTATGCTTGATATCTAATGATGTTGAACTTTATAAATAAAGATGACTCAGTCTCTGTTTTCTGTTGCTTAACTGCTGCCAAATTGATTTCAAAATTACAGAACATGGTACTGCTTATTCCTTTTGGGGTAAGCAGAATAGATGGATTTGCCACAACGACAAGTAATGAACCCAGCACTTCTCAGCACTCTGTCTGCAGCACAGGAGCTGTGCTCTTTTATCTACACACTCTATCTTCTGTCCATAGACTCGTAGGCCGAGGAGAGCTGTTGGGTGTCCTTGAGTGTCGTGAATTGGGGCAGGCTTCTCTACTGCAATTAAACCCACAGGACTTACGAACCATCCATTCTCTGAAGTGAATTTGCTTGATTTGCACTGAGCTGAGAGTGGAAATTTATTTGCTCCCCAGGAAAGAGCAAATTGTGGCAGGGTATTGCTAAAGCTAGCTAGGGAGACACAGTCAGGAAGATTCTTGAGATACCACTTCATACAATATCATAGAATGGTTAGAGTTGGAAGGGACCTTAAAGATCAAGTTCCAACCGCCTTCCATGGGCAGGGACACCTCCCACTAGAGCAGGTTGCTCAAAGCCCCATCCAGCCTGGCCTTAAACACTTCTAGAGATGGGGCATCCACAGCTTCCCTGGGCAAACTGTTCCAGTGCCTCAGCACCTTCACAGGAAAGAACTTCTTTCTAGTGTCTAATCTAAATCTCTCCTCTTCTAATTTAAAGCTGTTACCCCTTGTTCTGTTACTACACTCCCTGACAAAGAGTCCCTCTCCAGCTCTCCTGTAGGCTCCCTTCAGATACTGGAAGGCTGCTATAAGGTTTCCCTGGAGCCTTCTCTTCTCCAGGCTGAACAACTCAAGCTCTCAGCCTGTCTTCACAGGAGAGGTGCTCCAACCCTCTCATCATCTTCACGGCCCTTTGCTGGAGCCATTCCAACACTTGCACTGTGTTTGCTAAAGACAGAGGATTCTTGCAGCCCTGTGGCACTGGCAGCAATGTTTTTCTCTGTGAGCAACACACCCAGGTCCCTACAAACGCCTGTCCTGCTTTTGGCTGTGGAGGGGGGTGATTACTGGTGAGGAAGAGAGGAAACCCTGAGCCAAACCTCTTGGAGTAATTTCCCCCAACCCCCCAAGCTTTGGGGAACTTAAGCGCTTGCTCCTGAATCCAGGTGCTATGTTTCACCCTGCATTTCCTTTTATCTGACCACATACCCCCAGAATTGTCCTTGCCTCTCCTGAGCACCCAGGGTTTGGGGTTTGCTCCAAGAAGCTACCTGCAAGCGAGACCCATGCAATGCTGAAGGATGACCTGGGCTGGGGTGGCTTGCAAAGCCAGTGTGATGATAAGCTTCTGCCTGGATCAGGGACACCACACCAGGGTTCCTGCTGCTGCTGGGATGGGCACTGCAGCATAATGCCCTCTCAGTCCACCCCCTCAGAGCAGTGTGGGCAACCAGGGATGCTCTCTAGGGTCTACACTGATTACCACAGCTGAACTCTACTCTCCTGCTCTTTTCCTGGAGAGGGGGGACCACTCATGGCCTTCCCAGCTCAAGACAGGTTGATGGAAAGCATGAAAAGAAAAGCATTTGCCCCATCAGCTTCCTCTTCTGCTGCTTTAAAAACTGCACAGGAGTCCCCAGCTCTTGTCATGACCTGCCTGTTAGCAGAAGAGCAGCTGCAAAAGAAAAATCCCCATAGCTCCCAAGAAACCAGAGGTTTCCCCAGAAAACTACACTCCCTCCACCTAATCCCAGCTTCTGTCTGTTTTTTGCTGTGCATCAGCAGATCTCTGCCTGACTCCTCAGCAGCTGGAAAACATGCTCCAGCACAGCACCCAGCATCACAGGTGCTCCCAGAGACCGGGGTTGTCCTCCCAGTGTCCTCCACCTCATGCAAGATCAGCAGACCCCAAACTTCCCCCAAGTTACAGTGCAGCAACATCCAGGGACAGAGAGAGGAGGATGAAGTAGTTTTATCTGTTCTCTCTTGAGCACCCATTTTAGGTAACTTCAGCACTGCAGCATGCATGAGGTACCATGTGCCCTGAGACGAGCATCTTAAGAAGAGCCACCTCTTTGAAAAATGACATGATTTTCCTNCAAATAGCCAAACCACCCAGAGGGACTTGGTTCACGTGAGACATTTCCACTCTGGGCATTTCTTTAATTGCTCTGCTGAAAGCCCATCGTTGTGCTTTGAAGCAGGGCTGGAAAAATATCCATTAGTGGCATTCTTAGCCTAACTGATGGTTGTTTTACTATTTTGTAGTACTAGTTGTCTTTATTACATCTGGTTGTTAACCCTGGAGAGCTGGGCTTTCATCGTAAGCAGCAAGAACGGTGTCCGGCTAATGCACCTAGAATGATGGGTTGGGGGTCTCTGCTCCTGCAGGCTGGTGGCCACAGAAGGGCTATCTGCTGGGTGCCTCCCTGCTGCAGCTCGGCTCTCTGCTCCTGGGGCACAAACCAGCCAGTCATTCTGAGTCAGCAATCTTCATGTTTGCTGGGAAATGAGCACCACCCATGGAGTGAAAGGAGAAGGATGCTAAAGTCTGCTGTAGCTGCTCAGCTAAAGATGTCTGGCATCTAGATGAAAAAATTGCTGGTCTGGGAAGAACTGAACAGTCCACACTGAGGGACACAGACACCTTCCCACATCTGTCTCCCTTTTTACATGAGCACACAAATCCGCAAGCACCGCCAGTGCAGACAGAGTCCTGGCAGTCACCATGGACACCACTTTGCTTCCTGCAAGCCTTGTTAAAACATATCCCCTGCCTTGCAATAACACCTCAAAACCCTCCTGTCACCTGGAAAAGAAGCCTCCAGCCCTGGCAGCGATGTGCCTGTTGCTGTAGGGACGTGTGTATGGGTTCACCCCATGCTTTGTTGCTGCTCACAAAGTGAACAGCAAAGCAGAGAAGGCACAAACCAAGCGTGTTATGAGGAATGATCCTAGGACAGCATGTGATGGCAAGGGGCTCGTAAAAGTTTGCTCAGGAAAACCCATGCTGCTCACTCGCAGATGCTCAGAACACACATGAGGGCTGTCACTGTGATGGCATTGGCCACCTGCCCTTGAGGGGTGAAGGAGCCTACCTGGGGCTGGGCAAGAGCATGCAGGATGGGTCCCCAGCACCTCCTTGCTCTCCGCACCCCTAACCCAAGGGTTCGGTAGTCCACACTGACGGCTATTTGGGAAGTTACTGTATTTGCAGGGTTAGTTTGCTTTCACCAAGCAGTAGCGTAATCCTAGGGTGATGCCCCAGAGCCAAAGTAGGTGCTCTGATACAAAATCTTTGGTGCTAGCTGGGTTTTGAGAAATCCCAGGCAACTGGCTCTGTGAACGTACCCTGCTTTAATACCACCAGCTCAGCTGTATTGTCAGTGCAACGGCTCTCCTCCTCTGTTGCTGAGCAGGACCAGGGGGTGGGCTTGTGTAAATCCAGAGGAACGGTGTGCAGCACACACCCATCTATCAGTCTATTCCAAAGAGCCTTCTCAAGCCTGGCAATCTGCAAAACTACTGAGTTTTTCCATTTAAGTCATTCAGTATCAGCAGAATTAAGAGATAGTTGAGGTATGTGATTTTATCGGGTGACTCAGAAATGGGAGTGTTTATTCCTTTCAAGCACTTTTACATCATCCTGACTCAGCAAAACAAGTCCAGTTCAACATTGGTGTTTTTTTCCTTGTTTAGCAACTTTACCAGGGATGTTTGTTTTAATTGAGAAGCCCATGCTCCAAATCCTGATGCTCATGCTCAGCAAAGCTCCAGCTGCAGGTGAGGCGCTTTGTCCAGGTGTCGACACCCCAAAACGAGTCCCAGTCTGAGAACAGGACTTGGCGCAGGGTTTCTGGGCGCGGAGCCTCCTTGTGCTGGCAGTCCATGCCCTGTGCATAGGTGTGCCTCCACACGTGTCGGCCCCTGCGTGCAAGTTTTCCAGTGTGTAATGTGTGTGCCACAAATACCACCATACAAAGACCACCAGAAAACCCTGGAGCTGGGACACAGCTCCAAACTAAACTTTACCCAGTGGTCACAGCTGGCTGAGAAAGAATTTCTAACCCATAGTGAGAGAGTTATTTTTCCTTTACTTTGAAGGTTCCTCGATAACAATCAGTTCATTATTTGCTTCTTCCCCTGCCAGGTCAACAGTAAATTATTCAGACCTTTTTTACATTGTGACCCACCCAGCGTGTAGGTCAGGATCAACAAAATAAGAGGTGGTGAGATACCAAAGGAGCTTGTGTCAACCACGGGAAAGTACAGACCTGCAGGGGAAAAAAGTCTGATCTTTCTTCCCCTCCTTATGGTTTTGGTTGCTTTAACAGCACTGAAATCTCTTGTGACTGACAGCCTGAGAAGTCAGCTCAGGTGTTAAGCCCTTTTCTGAGGCCTTTAGGGTAAAATGTTTGCAGTGCTGACACATGTATCCACGGTGCATCCTGCAGCTGCTCTGATTTTGGGGATGGGGTGCATCCCACCAGGGCTCTCAGGCCAGAGGATTACCTGCACCCAGGGCCTGGCAGGCAGAACTCCCAGTTTGGTGGACTTTTTTTTTCTAGAGTTCCAGCAACGCAAGAGAGAGGTCCCAAAGTGTGTGGAGTTTTGGAGTCAGCCTTTCTTAGGTCACACACTCTCGTTTGCAGCACAGCAAGAGGTACCCCCGATAATCTCCCTCAGGCCTGGGATGTGGGGCTGCGAAGTCTCCAGGTCTGGGGTGTTGTTTCCTGCCATGTTACAGGCTCAGGAGGGCTAAGGCTTTTCAGCTGGGTATCTTTCTACATCCTCATCTGGCCATGCATATGCATTTCTGTGTGCGTCCACACATGTATATGAATGCATGGGTGCGCATACGTAATCACAAGATAAATTTATGACAGAAAATGTAAAACTAAGCACAGTGCTGGCTGGAGAGAGGCTTTTTAGGCTCCAGCACCTCTTCTAGCACTGCATTTGTGTAAGGGGGCTTCTTCACCTGGAAATCCAATTTGATTGTGAAAGGAAATAAAACCAGCACTTACAAACTGAATCCAGTAAAAGTCAAATGTAAAGTTGGGGTCATTAACAATAACGAGTGCAGAGTTGGGGAGTTAGGGAAGCTGCTCATTGATTAAGGCTCCTGAATACATGGACATATCTCTGGTAAGCAGGATATGAACAGCCCAAAAGACTCCTTAAAAGCAGAGTCACACAGTGATGGGGTGGTTGTGAGTGGAAATGGGCTAATGGATGAAAAATCACTCTTACAGAGAGGGCAGAGGTGCTTAGTTGATATTTTTTTTTCTACTTGGCTCTTTTGTGTATTCTTCAGCAAGAAACAAATATTTTCCATGCTATCACCCACTGGTGGTATTAAATAGGGGAAACTAAAGGCGAACAGGGAACAGGCATGAGATTATCTTTACTAGAAAATGGTTTCTAGCTTCTCTGTCTCCAGAGTGCCAAGAAAGATGCTGAAAAATGGGGAGATTTCAGAGGGAGCCGAAAAAGTGACTTGACAACTCCAGCAATCCTTTATCTGAGGTAAGGGGCACAGAAATAGACATGATGAGCCAGACCAGAGGCCCCGCTACATCCAGGTCTTATTGCCGGTGGTTGCCAGGGATGGTTACAGACAGGGACATGCAATGAGGCCTCAGCAGGTCAGGATGGGACTGTGCTGGTGCTGGGGTTGGGCATGGGGTTGCAGTTACAGGTATTTCTGAGGGTTTTTGTAGATTCTTATGGCTGTTGTTGCAGTCGAGTGGCAACTGTAGAAAGGATATTTTCATTGCTCTTAGCTGGAGAGCTAATCTCAGGATTAGCTGCTGCTGCTTTGGCTGTCATCTGGGAAAAGGCTGGATTCCTGGTACAGCCTAGCCAGCTATGGGGTGAATCATGCAGAGGAACTTCTCCCTGTCAGTGTAGGGCCAATTCTCTCCTTGGCACAAGGATGCAGTACCAAAGGTTTTAGGTGGAAGCTAATTTATCACCCCAAGCCTTTAAGATCCCATAGACATGGGGCCTGATACAGGATGGTCCACCTGGATCTGCAGAGAGTAAACCTACTGGCAACCACCCAGCTGTAATTCACTTCATGGTGGAGAGTTGAAAGCCCTGTAGCAGAGAGATTAAAAAAAATAAAAAAAAATAGCAATTAACAAAAATCAAGAAAACAAGAGAAATTAGCAAACACCAAGAAAGATTCCATTTGACTGGCAGAGAAGCTGAACCCCTGGAACTTGGCTGGAGAACTGGGGGCCCTAACCCTTGTGCTGTTGGGGTGGCACTCTCCTCCCGTTGGTGGTCCCACCGCCTGGAATGGGCCAGGTTGAGTCAGTCCAAAGGTGCAGCTCCAGCTGTGGCCTCACATTAGGAAAGAAATAGCTGTTCTACCCTGTGGAGAGGAGCTCTGTCTTCTGCAGGAGCTTGTCTGCATGGGGTTTTGGAGGTGACTACCCCCTAGCTTGGGAACTGCATCTCAGCAGCTGACGACAGCTGATATCTACTGCTTTCTTCTTTCTAAACTCTGATTGCCATTTTTGTGTCTGGCAGAAGCAGACAATGCCAGCAAAAGGTGTTGCTTTTCATTGCCTCCAGGCCAGCAGTATGGATGCCGGTGGCCATATGCATCAGCGAGTTCTTCAGGAGACCATCTGTCCTTGTGGGTGATCCTGTCCACTTTTGGTAGCGGTCCAGCAGGGATGGGTGGCAAAGCTGGAGCTCCCCATAGTGCTGGGCCTACTGGTGGTGCCTGAGTGGAGGTGTCTAGCACCTTTGCTTTTGGTAGAAATGGTTAATTTCTACCTTCTTGGCAAAAATAGTGGTGGCCCTTGCTGAGATGACTGGGGGGGAAGCAGACTCATTCCACCTGTGCAGGGAGGGGGGACAGTGCCACACATTGTGAAAATCGGCAAGAAAAATAAGATCTTTTCATGACATAGCCACAAAACTACAGCATTGTACAGATGAGTAAACTGGGCATTGGGTAGACAGGACATGTGACTGAAAGAAAAGTTGAAAGTCACCATTTGGGATGATTTTCAGCACCATCCCCTTTTTTCTCAGTAGACACTCTCTAAGTGAAAGCCAAGATGGTGAACATCTCCCTACTGTCATCCTTATTCGCCTGCAGTTCTTGCGGTTTGCTACCAAAAAAATGTAAAAAAGCAAGCGTCTTCCTCTTCCTTGTACATACCTCACTTTATGCAAACTTTAAAGTTACTTGATGGTGTAAGAAAGGGTCACCATCACCCACAGTTACACCATCATTATATTTTTATGTAATTATCTGAATACGTCTACTCGATCTTTATCTTTCAGTGAGAAATTCTTTGTAAACCTGGGTCACCTTACCCTACTTGTATGGACAGCAAGGCAGTGCCTTTGTATGAGTAAATCCAAGTTTGGCAAATCTCTGTTATTTTCCAGCTGAAAGGGTTTTGGAAATGTGCTTCTGCTGTGCACAGTCCCGAGCAAACCCTTTTTCTCGCAGAGTGGTTCACAAAATTGGAAGTCCTAGGGCTGAGTTTTCCGGAAAGTGGCCAGCTGAGAGCACGTCCCACCTGTGCTGTGAAGCTGCTGGGATTAAATTCTTGTTCTTGGATTTAAACATGACTGTGACTCTGGTTGGCAAGGAGTGACGGCTGCCCAGCATCTCAGAAAACACAGGCTGGCTTTTGCCCGTCACTGGTTTTGAATGTGTCTCTTCAAGTATTTGGAGTCCTCTGCTGAGATGTGCCTGGCACTGAGCAGGTTAAAACTTGCAGCTCTCGATTGAATTTGTCAGTACTGTGGATGATGCATGACCTGAGTTGGTTTGGGGAATTGAAAAGCAAAACCACCTAGGGATCCGCTGTCTCCCACCTCTGCCTGGAGCTGCCCTGCTGTCCCCATAGGGTGGCTGCTTTTTGGTGCACAGAGCTGGTCCTGATGCTCAGCCAGTCCCATTAGGGACATCTGGAACAGGAGAGGAGTGATGGTGCTGGGAGGTGGAAACTTCCCACATGGGAAACGTGCTGTGGGGAGATAAAACATAGAATTCCTCCCCTGGGAACTTATGGGGAGTGTTGCCTTCCCAGGAGCTGCTCATGGCCAGGCAGGCTGGCGACAATGCTCTGCGTGTTTTAAAAGAAACAAAGCTGCTGCTTCCCAGGTGGGTGGCCTTGATGGTGCAGCATCTCTCCACATGTAGGCGGTGTTTTAGGTACACTTCAGCAGTGACCTGCGGTCATGATCAACCCAATCAGTCAGCTTAGACCAGGCAGCACAGGAGGTGAATTTGCCTTGCATTTAAAAACCATTTACTTTGAAGAATGAGTGGCTCAAAAAGCCACTTGATGGGAACAAAGACTTTTAAAATAAGGCATAAAGTTATTTTTTAAATGCTGCTTTTTTACTAACAGCAGGCCCAGAAGCCCAGTTAACAGCTTCAGGAAGAGCTTTGTCAGGTAAAATTGCAGAACTATTTTACAGCCCACAGCTTTCCTGATGCTTTGACATGTCACTCATGTTTGTAAGGAGCACCGACAGACTTTTCAGTTGTGGGAGGAACTGCAGCAAAGCCCCTTGAAATGAGGCAGGTACTGGGTTCACCAAGATGCATCCCAGCCCTCACCTATCAGCAGGTATTCCTCTTCTGAGTCTGTTTCACTGCTGAATGCCTTGGGCAGACCCAAAACTTAAATTTCTTGCTAAATTTCTTTCTGTGCTATGTAGATGTTCACGCGCATGCCAAGAAAAGACCCGTTTGTTGCTACTCATTGCAACTCTATTTTCCATAGAGAAAAGCAACTTCTGAGAAAAATGTGGAAGCTCGCTCTTCCCCCTCACCCCCCCCCCATCTTTTTAGTTTTTAATANTCCCAGCCAGCATAGTGGTAGCCTCCTGTGAGACTCAAAGAAAAAAAAAGGCAGCAATAGTTGAGCCAAACTGGTTAGTGCTGGTTTTGCATAAGTCTTTGTTTTGAGGTGCTGGCTGCATTTTTGAGCTAGGTGTTACGGCAATAGCAAGCAATGAGATCTTAGCCAAGAGGAGGAGAAGAGAAACCCACAGCTATTAGACATTTACAGGTTGTCATGGCCTGAACAAAATTAATCTTCAAAAAGTCAAGAGTTGGCTCGGTCAATCCCAGAACTGTTCGTAATTACCACTGAAGATTTGTGGAGGGCAGGTAAAGTGCCAGAAGACTCAAAAAGTGCATTATGGCATCTGCACAGCAACCATGACAGCTTGTACTACACCAGCCTAATTTTCTCCTGTAACAAGGGATGAGGTGATGCTGACACACGGGAGAGCAGGATGCTTGAAACATCGCCTGGCTCTGCCAAGACTTTTTACACCTTCCCACATCGTTCTCCGCAACATAGATTGAGTGAGATTACTAGAAGGTGGGTGCAGACTTTGTTGGACAGTTGCATCTGGTGCCAGTGGCTTGTGGCCACATTGCAGAGATACTTCAATCAAGCTTTAGGGTTGTTTGGTTTTCGTTTATTTTTCTCTATGTCAGTCTGGTATTTTTATAATTGACCTGAATGCTGGACTGTGGCGTGTGATTCTGACCTCTGCAGGTGACACGTTAAACGATGAGGCACTGCCCTGGATCATGAGTAGGACTGAAAATTATCTTGGCAAACTGGAAAAGTGGTTTGGAAAATAAAAGGGATTACTCTGAAAACTGAAAAAAAGACAGGCACAAACACTTGTTTGTGCAAACTACTCCTTTGCATCCCTGCAGCAAGTCTGGGAAACTTCCTTCCCTTCTGATGGCAGACAAGATGCTCCTGGGCACATGGAATAGAAAAGAAAAAAGATAAAAAACACACTTATCAGCACAGGACATAAAAAACCGGTGTCTTCTACTGCTCATACCTGCTGGCTGGAAATGAGCTGAAGGTCTGGGGCAATGGGTTGGGGAGATGAGGGTGCTTGTTCAGGGTCCTCAGCTGTGACAAGGGAAAACACAAGAACATCTTTGGATGTTAAGTCCTTGGGTGCTGGGTGGCCCTGAGACCACCAGACACTGGAGACCTGGCTTTGGAGGTGCTTGGGCTTGGAGGTAATTACTGGGGAAGAGAAGAGCAGAGATATTTTCCTTCTCCCCACCTCCTTCTCTCTCCTCCTTCCTTTCCCCTCCCCTTCTTCCTGTGCAATTAAATTAAGACAAACAGGAGCAAAAACACCCCAGGAGACCATGAGCAGATGTGATATAGAAGAGGAACATAGCAAACAGATTATTTTGGAAGGGATGGGGCGTCTGCCATCCTCCTTCTCACAGAGACCTGTGTGCTGTGGGGGACTAGGACTGTGGGATTGGGGGGCTCTTACCAATGCACTGTGCAGGGGCAGTGAGGCTTTTAAGTACTAAAGACCCTTGGCTATTGCAGAAAAAAACAGCAGGAAGTGAAAAAGTGTATTTACAGCTTCTTCTAAGGGCAGAATGGAACATCCAAACCAGGGCTTGTGTGCTCTGGGAATGGTAGCCATGTAAGGACAACAGCACTGCAGGCATTGCCAAGGGCAGCAGGAGGGATAGCAAAGCAGAACAGCAGCGTGGGTAGGGCTTTAGCTCTCAGCTGGGTTTCTGCTGCCGTCAGGGAAAAGCCTTTTCCCCACTGCAAGCCCCCATGCAACCCACACTTTGGAGTGGGTCTGTCCCACAAGCAAAGGCAGCTTGTGTCGAAGGTCCATGTGGAAACTGATGGGGGATGAGGGGTTTGCCCAAGCACACGCTGTGAGCCCATAATGAGTCTGGCAGGAGTCTTGTGAGCCCTGGTCCAGCTTGCCCGGGTGCATTACTGCCCTAAACAGCGGCTGCTGAGGCATTTTGTGGGGACCCAGAGCTGCTGATACCACTTGTAAAAGAGCTCTGGCTGGACATGACTGCTGGGTTTCACAGGGGAAGAAAAGCGGAAGCAGGATAAAGGAAGGGGCAAAAAAGACACAAAAGCTGTATGAGATGTTACAGAGTTGAGAACAAGTGTACACAGAGAAAGCCAAACCATGTCTTGGGCATCCCCTGACTGGCTGCAAGGGCAGTTCAGCTGTGGCATGGACAGGCTGAGACAAGGGCAGGGATGCTGCAGAGGATGGCAGGGCACAGGCGGCAGTTTTGGGCTCCCAGGAGATTTGCTGTCCTCCTGTGAGACGGAAGGCAGAGTCCATGAATGTGACTACTTCACAGGACCATTTTATTTGGACATCTAAATCAGATCACACCAAATCCTGGCTGAAAAATCACAGGGTTGACAGGAAAACAGAGTCATCCTCATCTGACTCTTGGCCAAGCTGGAGTAGTGTGCGCTTACTTTGCTCATACTGCAAAAGCACTCCTTCCTCCCAGAGGATGCTTTGAAGGGAGAGCCTTGAGAATAGCCTGCTCTAGGAAAAAAAACAGCAGCTGAATGTCAGACTGTTTTACCAAGGCCAGAACAAAAACCCCTCAGAAAAGGATCCTCACAGGACTGTTTTACCCCAGGTAGCAAAGCTCCTCACTGTCCCCTTTCAGCCCAGGAGGACCCAGGCCAGCCCTGATGTCCCTCTTTCAGCCTCTCTGGGGTCAGCCACTGGGGCTGCAGGAAGAAGATGCTTTGCCATCTGCCCTTGAGATCCTGCTGTGTTGGTACCCACCCCAAAACTGCATGTGATGGGCTCACATGGGCAGCTGATGCAACCTCCTGTTACTGCAGCCTGGCAGCTCCCTGGGGAGACCCTTTGCAAACTGTGCCCGTATGCAAGCCCTGCTTTCAGAGGGAAGGGAAAGGAGCCCCCCACCCTTCGACCCCTCTCTTCTCTGCGCTGCTGAGGGAGCACTGCATTGCTCAGGGTGGGTGCAGGTTCCAGATCCCCCACCAAAAACCTCCACAATTTTCCCAGCAGATGAGACTCGGGATCCTCAGCAGATGGATAGCAATTTGTATGGCCATGGAAGTGGCAGCAGAGCTAAAAAGCCTGTTCTTGTGCCTGCCACTGTTTCTGTCCCAGGGCAGGCAGGTGGAGGCAAGGGCAGCTGCTGCCCAGATGCCTCCTCCCAGCAAGCAGGAACACACCACGTCTGACCTGGATCTTTCCAGACAAACCTGAACATCACAAAAAAACCTTCTGATGCAGCTGGCTTTCTTTGAGGGCTTTTACTTTTCCTTTTTTCTTTTTCTTACTCTCCTCCCTCCCCCCCATTCTAATAGGTGTCTTCTTCAGCAGAAGGTATGCAGTTGCAGTACTTCACATACGTTTCCATCAGTTTCACAAGCTGACCTGGTAGACAGTGCTGCTCATGCAGTGACTAATGAGCGGGAGGGAACCTGAAAACCTGCCACTTTCTAGAAAGTTTGTGAGGACCAAGCAGCTAAGAGCCCACCCCAGCTCTCAGTCGGCAGAACTGGGCCAGGGGAGGGTCCGTGTGCCCTTGCAAGAAGGCAATGGTAAGCCTGAAAACCCAAACCCTCTCACATCCCAAGACTAATTTATTTTACCTATGACAGATCTTTTCTATTTCTCCTTTTTTTCCCAGTTATTTACTGCTTTTATGGTCCTGGTGGTCCCCTACATGATCAGCACTCTCAGGGTTTCTTGCATGCTTCCCTGCTTTTGAGGCAGAGGGTACCCAGCTAGTGGTGACATGAGTGACTTTTCTCCTGCATCCTCAGACACCTCACCACACCTCTGAGAGCTCCAGCAGCCTTTGGGTCCAAGCTCCTCCAGGCAGCAGAACAGCTTGGGAGAGGAGCTGGAAAGTCCCAGCTCCAGCCCAGACAGTATCTCTGCATCTCCAGTGCACGGCTGGGCAGATTACTCAGTGCCTGTGCTCCAGTTCCCCCATCTTTGTAGATGACATCAGTACCTGCAAGCCTTGCTATGGAAATTAATTACACGTGGCCGTGGTCTGCAAACAGACCAAGCTCAAGCCTGTCTGCAGAGGATCTGATAAAGGATGCTTGGGGCAGCAGCCTGGCATCACAGCAAGTGACATCCATGTGTCATATTGGCAGCAGAAGAGTGTCAAACCAACCCAGCTGCAGTGATGCTTTGGTGCAGGCAGTAACAGAAGGGCAGCAGGATCTGTCCCTTCCACCCACCACCTCTAGGCAGAAGTGGCAGAGGAGCCAGAGCTCCTGGTGCCCTTATGTAAAAGCCTGAGCTGCTGCCCTGGCAGCCAGCTCTGCCTTGGAGTGTGTGTTGGGGGTGGAGTTCTGTAGTACCAGCACGGGACACCAGGATGCTACACAGGACGTAGCAGTGCTCTTGGATGCCCGTCCTGGGGTTTGACATGACAGCCACATGCTAGTTTGGGAGATGGGTGGGTGGGGTGGATGGAATAGCAGCTTTGATGCCCAGGGGAGGCTCCTGACCTTCCCCAACAGACCTACCAGGTTGTCTGCTTAGAGTCTGACTAGCCCCGCTTCCCACTAGGAGCATGCCTGCAGGCTCTGTGGCACTCACTGTTGGCCCCAAAATCACCTGGTCAGGAGGCTGGTTGTGCTATGAGGCTATGAACCCTCTGTACAGGTCCTCCGAGGCAGCCGAGACAACACACTGGGCAGCGCCTCTCTGTGTGGCTGTCCCTGGAAAGGGTCTTACCACTGGGCAGAGCAGGGCAAGGCTGCCACGGGTCTGACTCAGCGCTTTGCAGCCTTGGAGATGCCTGCCCGCCTGCTTCACCGTGCCTGCACAGGCAGGGCACAACTAAACCTCACACCAACAGGCTTTGGCTGTTTTTAGGTTAGAAGAAGACACTTCTGCCATGGGCAGCTGATCTGGACCGTTCCCTGCAGCCTGCAGCCCACTGCCCATCCACCCTTTGGTGCAGCACGGGGAGATGCGGAGCTGGGAGAAGCACAGGGGTTGCTTCCCCACACTCAGGGAGGGAGATGCTGCACCTCTGTGTGCGCAAGGGATGTCATGGGGAGTATCAGCCACGGAGGTTTTCTCATGGCAGAGATTTTCTGCATTAAGTGATACCCAAATCCAATGGAAATTTTTGGGGTGTTGGACAACGTGGAAAATCCAGTTGTGCCCTTTGTTGTCCTTGGGCAGGTATTCACCCTGGCTGTTATTTCCTGCTCTAGCCCACTGATGCCTCAGATCCTGATCCTCTGTTTGATTTGAATTTCATTAAACTCCACAGAAGGCCTTCGCCCAACACCAGATATCGATTACCAGGGATTTCTGCAGCTGCTTTGTGGTTCAAAGGCACCCACTGGCAATGAGAACAGTGCCGAGGGATTTGGTGTGCCTGACCACGTCTCAAATGTGGCAGGGTTCTCGGCCTTTTTTGGGTCAGACTGGAAGCTTGAGTCTGGCAGCACTGAAGGAGAGTTCTTGTGCAAGCCTGCACCTTCACTTTTCCTCCTCAGCTTTTATCTCTATTGCCCTAAGGGCCAATTATGGATTTTCTTGGAAATGTAGGTGTAGGGACGTGGCTCCTGCTTCTAATCCTCAGTGCTTAAGTGTTTGATGGTTTCTGAAGTGCTATTGTCAGTGTAGACTGAGTCACACATCCCCAGGCAGACTGTCTGCATTCTTCACTGTTTTTTCATCTTTTCATGAATAACCTGAAAGACTCAAAAAAACCTGGTAGCTTCTTGAGAGCAGAAATATAAGCAGCCTGTTGGAATGGGCTCTCTGGGCTGTATGGCATGTTTATCATGCTGTATCACATCTAGTTTTACTCTGGCTGAACTGATGAAGTCCAAGGTTTTCTCTGAGGGACCCCAGCCCACAGGTGCCCCAAAAAGCCCATACGCTTTTCAGTGCAATGGCACATCTGCTCTATTTATCTTCAGTCCTGTTTTAATATATTTTCCTAGAGCCATACTCAGTGACTCCTCTCCCAAGTGTCCTCAGACACAGATTTGTACACAGTAGCCGCTCGTGTCTGGCTTACTTAGCCCTGCCAGGGATGAAACCAGGAGCACCTCATACTTTCAGAACATTTAGGTTGCAAAATTGTGCTCTGAGCAGGAGGGAAATGCTTGAGCCAAGGCTCCCAGCAGGAGCCGGCTCTCCCAGTTGTGCTCTGCAGTGCGATCCTTGGTGGCATGACCAGGATCTGCTCCTTCCACCTGGCTGTATTTATCTTTCCTTATTTATCTGCACTTTCAGAGCCTATTGCCTCCAGCCCTGGGACATTCCTCCTCCTCCCATGGGGACACCAGCTACCACTTGCTTCATGTGCCAGCACAAGCAGGAATGGCAGCAGCAGCATCTCACTGGCGCCAGCCAGAGAGAAATCATAACCTCGTTGGCACCAAAAATCACACAGGCTCTGTTGCTGTGCTGTGAGCTCATCTTTATTTCACTCTCCTCTCTCATGCTAGTGCTGCTTCTTCCCAAGCAGGAAACCCACATCTGCTGTGGGTGGGAATAGCCAGGGCACCAGATGCCTTCACACTTCCCTCCCTCCCTCCCCAGGGGCACATTTGTTTTGGGCTTTTTTGTTCAGGAAGCACTGACTTGTCATTTCTAGCTTTAATTTCACGTCATTTCCCCTTAATATGATTACCCTTCCTTTATGTAATTTATTCCCACAGGTGCTTACAGCACCTCCCTACTTATTAGCAGCAGGATTAATTAATGAGCTGTTTATTCCTTACCCCAAATTGTTAACCAGGCTATTTAATAAAATCAAACTAGACAACTGGCCTAGCCATACCTGACTGGGCGGACGTCTCTTTTATCAGCCTCCTGCATTCAGCTGACAGCAAATACCCAGTGCCAGGCCCTGAGTACCCATCTCAGCTGTGTCTGCAGGGCAGCCACGGTTCTTCATATTTATCATAATCCCATAATGAGTAAGGCCGGAATCCAGAAAAATGCTTAAGCTTGTTTTTAACTGCATGGGTGCAGCTAAGTACCCCTAATGGATGTATGACATAGCCATATACTTAAGTGCTTTCTGAACTGCAGCTTTATTGAGGTTTCCGGTCTTGTCACACCACACATCCTCACATTTTGCCAGTTGTTTTGGTTTTTGTTTGTTTCTTCTTTTTCCCCAGCATGGGAAAAGGGCATTGGCAGGGCGCTCCCCTTACCAGAATTCCCCAAATGCCCCATGGTGGGTCTGGGGATGTGTCCAGGCTCTCCCTGGCTAGAACTGGGAGGTTGACCCTGTTTGACTGTTGGTGGTTTTGCCCCTTCCCCACTCCCAGGGGAGGGAGACAGCTCCTCCTGGGCTTCCACACCTGGTGCCTGGCGTTAGTTCCTGACTGGACCCTTCTTCTTCTCCTGGGGCAGACTGGCAGCAGCAGAGCCAGGATGAGCAAGCTGTGAACCTCCCCTTTGCCTGGGGAATCAGCTGCCTCCCTGGCTCAGCCAGGGGTGGCCGTACAGCCTGGCTCCAGTGCCCTGTGTGGCTTGGAGGCTCCCAGGTGACATGACAGCCCTGGAGAACCAGCCCAGAGCGGCAATTCCCCTTATCATTCCCTTGGCACCGAGCAATAATCTGGCACATGCCCAGGAGTGCAGACAAGTGGCAGACACATTGGGTCTCTGCACATCGCTGGACCCCTGTGCCCACTGCAGCAGCCCAGCACCCTTCTTATGATCCCATCTACCAGCCAGTGGCCCCCAGCTCAGAGCTGCACAAGCACAAGTCTGCTGTGAGCCAGCCAGCAGAGCAGGTACCAGGGAGAAGGGAGATCCCAGGCTGCTGCGGAGCAGAGGGAGGAAGCAGCATCACCTTCTCCCCACCTGCTGCAAGCCCATCTGGATGCGCCTCTCCAGGCTTTAGATGTCTGCCTGGCAAGTGCAAGGGCCCGTCTCTCCCCGCCTCAGGCAGCCGCAAGCACAGCCCGTGCTAGGGAGCGCAGGGGGAAGGCACAACAGGGCAAGGGAAGGCAGAGGCAGCCTGAGGAGAGCTCAGTCCCACGGGGCTCTGCCAGCCCTGCCTGTACCCACCCCACCGCCCCGGCACAGCTCGGTCACCCCTCAGACCTCACCAGCCAGGCAGCTAGTCTCACATCCAGTGGTTTCACATTGCTTCCGAGCTAGCTGCAAAAATCCCAAGAGGCTCCTCTTCCCACCACAAGGGAGGTCCAACAGCCAGGATATGGAAACACAAGGCAGAATAAGGGGGCCCTGCTGAGGAAGCGGGTGGGAGGGGAAAGGAGGAGAAGGCATGGCTGAGAGCGGGCAGGGAAAGCCCTGGATTTCTTCGCAGGGCAGGGGCGAGCAGGGAGTGGCAGCTGCGAGTGACTGTTCTCTGCCACCTCGTTGCATAAGGACAGGCCGATTTCCTGGGGCTGCTGGGAATAAGGCACCGCAAAATCCTCATCGAGGAGAGCGCTGGGTGGAGGCACAGGGTTGGTTCTCACGGTGCTCCTGGCCTGCTGGATGGTGCAGCCCAGGAACACCATAGCCCCAACCTGTCCCTCACCAGCCCCCGTTTCTGGCCTTCGCTGTGCATGCAGGCTCTGGGTTCACCACAACTGCTGCTGGCCACAGCCTCAGAGTTTCTGGAGATAAAAAGAGGACTTGAGTTACCAGGGCGATCTGCTCAGCAGCTGTTGCCTGCAAACAACAGCCTGAAGGAGGGATATTTGCATTCAGCAAAGGGACTTAGACTGGTAAGATTCACGTTAGTACTGGTCCACTGGGCTAGCAACGAGGTGTACAGATGACACCTGCAGGTGTCATTATTAATGATGATGATAATTACACTTTAAATCTCAGCTGTCTAATTTCACCTGCAGCACCTTAATGGAGAAGGAAGGGCTCATCTGGCCTGTAACATGGGAAGGTTTGAACTGACTTATAGAATCATAGAATGGCTTGGGTTGGAAGGGATAATAGGGATCATCGATTTCCAGCCCCCACACCGAGGGCAGGGACACTGCCCACTAGACCAGGTGGCTCAAAGCTCCATCCAGCCTGGCCTTGAACACCTCTAGGGACGGAGTCTGCCACCGGCTTGGAGAAACTGTCCTATCTGCTAGGCTATGCATGGTACTTGTAGCACAAGGTGGCCATGCCGGTCCACACATGTGAGTGATACGTGGCAGGACAGACCACCCTGCACCAAAGAACCATGGCAATCAACTTGTGAACAGCATCTGCTTTCACAGTGCTTTGAGGTCGGGTGGGAGAGACAGCAGATGCTGATAATGGCAGGCACTAGCAACAGGTCGGCCTGGAAAGCAAAGGTAATGGAAATGCAGCCCTGGTCCTGGGAGAGGAGCTCATTGTAAATGGCCTGGAGATGTGATACAGTGCTCTGCTTTGTGTGCATGCCTGGAAATAACCCGAGAAAGGGATCAATAACAGTGCCCTGCCTCTGGGTACTGCAATGCCCGTCTCTCACCGCTTGAAATGCGTGCTGAGGGCGTGTTCTCCCAGAAAATCATCTGCAGTGCAGCAAAAGCAGCAGGGATCCTTCCCATGGTGAGGATCCAGACTGCTCTGAGAGAAGTCTGAGACACACAAACTGCTCCTGAGCTGAGATGCAGAAGAGATTGCTGCTCAAACTGCCCTCCAGGTAAAAAGGGAACTCCTCATGGTACCATCTGCTAGCACACACGAACCCTGCCCGCTGCACCCCGAGACCAGAGCTGGTAATCATACTTTTCCCACTGCACTTCCACCAGCAGAGAGACCTGGGTGTCAGCAGTGAGACCGGGGTATCAGCAGGGTGCCTTCACCACTTTAGCCCATTCAGTTTTCATGGCAGAGGAGCAGAGGAGACGGCCACGGAAAGACCCCTGTTCTTTCCACGCTTACTTTTAAGTAAGGCAGTGCTTTGAGTTTCTACAGTACGTACACGATCTGAGTCCACGTCAAATCTCAGGGCTTCATTAACAGCACTGCCTGCAACCTCACACTACCTTTGGGGGCAGTGGTTTAGGGGGAAGCTTTGAAGCACTGACCACTTTTTGCAGTTCAGAGTCTCCCCTTAGTGCCTGGGTACCAAAACACTGGGAGGCCTTACCAACATGACCTTAAAAAACGCCACCCCCTAAAACCTTTGGCTGCTGTCATTTATACTCCTTATTTGGAGGGGTGGTGCTAGAGTTACAACGGGGTTTTTTGGTACCCTCAACCATCTTCAAATATGGGTTTTAATGCCTCTGTTTAAGCTGGAGGTAAATTTGCCCCTTATAGGATTTAAAATATGCTCCAGCGGGAAGGATTTGAAAAATTAGGTGCTAACCACATTTTTTATCTGAGGATCAAACCTGGACTGATCCAGCAGATCCTTTTCAAATTACTGACAGTTATTCTGTCTTTTCCCTCGAGCGGAGTTCCATTCCCCTAACACTTGGGCTCTGCCAGCAGATCCTCAAAAGTGGTTTGGTATTTCTGTTGAGAGGCATTGAGAAAAGAGTGCAGTGTTGCCTCTGTATGGGTACTAAACAGGGTGCAACTTTATTTACAGTGTAAAGTGCATCACACAGAAGTCATTTAAAACACACAACAAGCAGTGACATAAATGACAATACAGTACTGGGTAGGGAGGGGAAAATCTTCCAGCAAGTATCAAAATGTCATCAACAGCACTACTATAACAGCCTCTAGTTTCAGCTACTCTGTCCTAACACCCGATCTCCTGACGAAACCCCTCAACTGTCTTGATCCCAGGTCTCCATATCCTAGTCACCAGTGTGACACCAAGGTGCTAAACGCCATCCCACAGCCCTCATTCTCCACAGTCTCCAACAACATCCTTCCAGCTCTAAGCACTGCCCTCCCTGCTGCCCTTTTGCTCCAAAGAACACCAGGGCAGGCGCAGGGCAGGCATCAGAGGAGCGCACTGGAAAAGGGACCAAAACACGAGAGTGCCACATAAAGGGAGATCTGCTTTTCTCACCCATGCACTCCTCCTCTTCAGAAGTCCTGTGCTGCTCACTGCAGCTTCCATTCACATGCGGTTAAGGCAGCAAGGAAGTCAAGGAATGATGTGCCTACAGATGGTGGTGACTCTGGGTTGGAACGTGGACATTATTTACTCGGCACTAACTTCAGACAGAGCTGTAAACGTCGACGGCTGTGGAGCGAGCTGGGAGACAGAAGGTTGTTGCTACGGGCTAACAAAGTCCATTAGAAAAAGAAGGTTGTGGGAGCTGAAACAACTCTGCAGCTGGTTGCAGCTCCCACTAGGAAGGAATCTACATTCACATTAATCTGATCCCCTAATGACTCCTATTCTTTTTTTACCTATTTATTTGTCTTTTAATTGGATGAAAGCTCTCACTGGCTCACAACTGCATTTGCTTCTCTCTTACCCATTTCTGGTCTTAGGCTAGCGGCCATCAGTTATGTGTCAGTATTCACTGGTGCCCTATCACTGTAACTGTTAGCTCGTTTCGGTGTCGTATCGCTTTCCTGTGTCCAGGTCATGCATTCAAACAATAAACAGAAGGTAAATCTATAAAGGAGGGAGGGGTGGGGCAGGGTGTGCACACTCTTAATCCAGAGGGTAACTAAGCAGAAATGCTATGGATGGTAAAATTTATCTCTCCTTCTTCTTTCCCAGTGCTGACTGCAAGTCAGGCTTTTCTACTATTACTGGGAAAGAAAGAGCTTCTGATCAATGACTCTTAGGTTCTTCTTCTTTTGTAGATCAGACTTTTTAGTAACTGACAACAAGTACCAAACATTTAACCTCAAATAATGCATGTGATTTTCACCTTGTAATTCCACCACCCTGCTTAACCATAGGTAGATCTTCGTGTCTTAGTTCATTAGAGCATGACTTAATGGTGGCACTCAGGTGTGTGTCATCCTCAGCTGCAACGGGATCAACGTTGTGAGCAAGAGAAATCTGACAGCAAGTGTGCTCTCAGTGTTTCTCTCTCAGCTGAGCACTTCTGCCTGCTTTTGTGTGTACTCCAGAGAGGCCTTTTCCAGTCCTCTGAAGGTTCTGCACAACATAAATAGAACCTTTCTGTAAGGAAATAGCAAAGTTTTGCCTGTAAATGTTAACTGGTGCCTTCTCTTTCCATCTTAGGGGCAGTCAGATGTTGGGACCCAAACCCCATGTATCTAAAGCATCCACCTGGCGGGCAGCTGCCAGACACGAATTTCATAATTTACAAGGAAGGGATGCTGGTTACAGGCAGGTGGTTTGTCCCATGGCAAGCAGGGACCGCAAGTTTCAGTGGTCCTCCTGCTTCCCAGTGCTGGATCCTGGATTATCCAGCTCTAGAGGTACACCTGAATTGCCAATAAACCAAAAAGCCTCAAAAGTTCTTGCTGGCTAGGCTTGGCCCATCTTTCTCTGACTGACATGATGTTCTCTCATCTCTTTCACATTTTGGACTATTTTGCCAATAAATATCAGGTGGAGTTCATGCTGATGCCTTCCATTAAGTCACTCTCCAATTATGTCAATGTCACATAAAATACATTGCAGAATCCTCTTATGCCCACCAGAAACTATGGTTGCAACATGGACTTTATCACATGGTACTTCTCATGTACATCAGCATGAGTTCAGAAATAGGCCTGATGCAAAGTTTAGCGGCTCAGCCTTGCGTAACAATTCTTTACTGCTGAGTCGCTGACAGCAGTATGCTTTGGCAGATGGTAAGCAGAATTGTCACAGTCTGTT
The DNA here is from genome assembly GCA_013400555.1 of Jacana jacana. NCBI lineage: Eukaryota > Metazoa > Chordata > Aves > Charadriiformes > Jacanidae > Jacana > Jacana jacana. The sequence goes on along the minus strand of VZTM01000042.1, from coordinate 59,609 downwards.
TAATCATGGTTGGCAGAATACTATTGTTTAATTAGCTGACAGTATGTAAGAAATGGGAGGGACCTCAGTGTACACAGCCACTTTTCAGTGGACAGTAGGAATCTTTGTATGTGTGTATGGTGTGTGTGTAGCAGCATATATTTGATAATACTTTTGTAAATGAAAAATACAGATGAATTTCTTTAAAAATGGAAAGGTATAGTAAAAATGTATCACAAAATAAAATACAAGACAAGGGAGCTGGGGGGGAAGGGGAGCAATGGATCTGATTTACAACGCATTAGATTCCAAGTCCTGGTGCCTAGGCTGAAGAAAGGTATCTGAAGATAGAACTGCTGCTCTGATGTTAAAAGGGAGAGAATCCAGCCTTCCGTTTCCTGCATCAAAAAACCCAAACAAAATAAAATCAGTGCTGCACTGAACATATCAAACAAGACCAACAGAGAGGCATGGGAGGATGGCCCCTGCAGGTACACCAGGGATTAGAGCACCACAGCTCGAGATGGCATATTGAGAGTGAAAAAGGGTGGGTGTGGAGCATAGAGATACCTGGCATTTGTATATGCCATCACTCATCACAGAGTGTTTGGAGCTCATCTTGCCCTGGATGCTGACCAAACCTTTTGGGCCTTTCAGCTTCCCCTTATAAATCCCACATAGTTAACCTGCAACAGCGAGTCTTTGAAAACATGGCATTTACTCATGTTCTGCCAGTATTGTTTTTGAGTCCTCAGCACAGCATCATAACCCATAAAAAGCTACCAGTGGCTGAGGTTAAGCCTTCACAAAATATGGAACAGGTTTTAGTGCTTGTTTTTGTGACCTCCCTCTACCCCCCGCCCCAGTCCTGCGTAGAAAACTTCCTCTCAAAGAGCTCTTGAAGGGATGAGCTGCTGGACCACAAGCCAGCAGGGGGGTAATCATCCACACTCCCTCAGACTTACAATTGCCACACAGAACTATGGACTTGGACAAAAAGCCAAGAAAAGTCCAGTTTGGCAATAGCCTGAAACTGCTTTGCCTCAGTGGTAAATTCCGTATTTTCTGGCTGCTACATCCACTGGATCTGGGCTTCTCTGCTTTGTATCTTAAATGGAAATACTATCAGATTTTATATGTGGAGCTTAGATTCTAAAGCTGGACGCTGTTTGTTGGCAGTACGTTTAAATTGCTTCGCTTAGGCACACAAAATCACAGCCAACAAATGAAAGCTATTAATTCTGGACAATGTAATTTCTCAAACAAGCATATTTTCTGTAGCTTTAGGATACAGCATCTTGGAGAGACAGAGAGGAATTTCTACCACTACTTGTCCAGAAAGAAGAACAGAAAAAAATGTACAATGTCTTTGGGTTTGTCTGTATCCTGATGAAAAATAGTTATATTCAGTTATTTATTTAGCTCACCAGGATGATGATCAATGTGTTCAGTAGGAGCCTGTGTGAGTTGAGGTGTAAATATTTTTGCTAGCATGTGTTTCATGGCCCCTATTAATATTCCACACAGGAAGGAGGAGAACTTGGTCTGCATGTTTTGCTATTCTGACTCCTGACCACAACAACAACAACAACATCAGCACTGCCTTCCCTCTTCAGGGTTGTAAATGACTCTTAACAGCAACATGGAATAAAACAGCTTTCCAAAGGAAAACTGTGTCCTCTTCAGACCAACCTCAAAGCTGAACACCCAGACTTCACAACTTAAATTAAAAAACCAAAGCTACGTTTAAGACTTGTAAATGCTGTCTCACATGTGATGGAGCTCACTGATTTGAAAACCTAGTCTGTTACAGGCCCCATTAGATGCGAATGAGCAAACCCAAACACAAGTGGTGGTGAAACTCTCTAAAAGAGAGGACATGTTAACCAGATCTAAGCCCAGTCCTTGGGCCTCATGGTACAGGGACTGCACTGCCAGGTGGTGTGACCTGCAACTTGACTCAGAGGCACTGTGCTGTACTCTTTGAATGACTACACCACTCAACACTAGGCATAGGAAGAGCTATTATTTTTAACATCTGTTGCACGACCCTAGTCTTGAACCTTGAACACAAATGAACACTTGTACAGAGCAGGCCACCTAAACTTCCTGAAGAAGATTCTGTACTACATCGCAACAAACAGTTCAATTTTCACTGTTAATAATAAAGCTAACCCTTGCAGGCTTGCCCGTCTTCTTACATGAAATGCACCATTTCCTGAGTTTTCTAGAAGTTTGGCAATCATTCTGCCGAGTACTCTCTAAGGCCTTTCCAGATTGCCCATAAATCACGAACCATCCAATGAGCACTGATTTACAGGATCTAGAGATGCTCAAAACGTGCAAAATGAGCTGCACCTCCTCCAGATTTAGAGTTCAGCGGGGTGTGATTCAGCTTAGCTGTGGGGCAGGGCTGAGCAGCACTTACCTGGAGCAGTCATGGCCAGTCCACGTTGAGGGGCAATAGCACCGATTTGGTCGTATGCACTTCCCACCATTCAGACAAGGCAACTGGCAAACAGCTGCAGACAAGCAGATATATAGAGAGTCACATTAATTTGCACACCCACAACAAGCACGCTGAGGAACAGGGCTCCAGCCTGCGTGGTTCTGTTAAGAACAGGCTCCTCTCAAAACTAGGACATGAAGTATCAGCTGTGAGTCTGCTGTAAAAGGCAGCTTGCTCTGGAAAGGGCGGCCTCCAAAGCACATCTCTGCTGAACGGGGTTTGACTCTCTGCTGCTTTTGCTGCCTGCTGCAGTGTGTGAGCGGCAGCAAACAGACAGTCTATTATTTTGTGTTGCCTTAAAAATTCTCTTCTTTTTGCTTCAAGTGGAGGCAAAGTGTGGGTGACCATCTCGAAGAGAATGAAGATGTGAGCGATCCAGGCCTAGTGACACTGACCAAAGTCAGACTTAACTGCAAAGTTACTAAAGGACCAACGCAGCTGGGAAAGCAGGGAGCTGGAAGAGAAAACAACAACTCTTGGGTGTGCAATGCAAAACAATAGGACTGTGTAGGGCTGTGTGACCTTCGAGTGGGCATAGTTCCTGTGCCAAACACAGGAGCGCTCGGAGCAGGTGGACAAGAGGTCTCAGCCAACAGTAGTGCTTTCGCTGTGGGCTGTTACTCTCATCTATCTATATATACTCTGCTGAAACTTGCAATAAACAAGGATGACCATGCTCACATTGAGGTTCAATCGTTACTCGGGGTCTGTCTCCCATTGCAACAGCAAAGAAAGGAATACAAGTGGAAGCAGGAGGAGGAACTAGAAGAGTCAGAAGACCAACAGGAGAACAGGCATTATTTCTGGGATGAAAAGATGGGTTTATTTCAAAGGAATGAGACAGCTAAACAGCAGTCAGGACAAGCAGACACCAGATGTGGTAAAGAAGTACAGAATGAGGCAGCATTGAAGAGAGAAAGTTAAAGGTCAGAAAACTATTTACAGAACAGCAGGCAAGGACTAAGATTTCACACAATAGCAACCTGCATGGAGACAAGGAAAGGAAGCAGAGAGTGACAGTAAGTCCCTGAAAGACACTGGATAGCCGTAAGAGGAGTGATAGGTGGTGCTGGGCATGTGAATTAAGAACAAACGCGAGCCTGTCTGGCAGGGTTGTGCTGGGCCAGCTATGAAATGGCTGCATCTGCTTTTGGGTGGCAGCTTAACCCGAGGACAGCAAGTAACCCAACAAAAGTCAAAGCTTCAACTCTTCCTACCAATTTTGAGATGAGCAGATAAAGCACCAAACAATTTAGAGAACAGATTTAGAGACTCTTTTAATGATGTCGTTCAAACACAGACATTTATATCAAAGGACAGCTGAAAGACATGAAGTCTTTTAATCAGATAATGCCATATCTAGAGGACAGATCTAAAGATACCAGTGAGGACAAATGCTGGGTAATATTTTTGGAAGGAATATGCATCAGGCAACACTGATTAAAATGGCATTACAGGAAATGGAAATGAGTAATCACAGGAATGTGAAAGGAGATGGAAATACATTACTATGATTCCTCTGGGCCAAACATGAACAAATAATGGCGGGACGTTATGGAGATCCCTGTGCAATTAAGAGCACAAACTTTGTCACATTGAAAATGGCTTCTGATTCTGGAATGACACATCTTTAGCTCTCACTTTATGCACATAATTATTCCTGTGAGACCAGAATTTATTCCAAATATTTCTCATTTTGCTTTGGACTCTCACAGCGAAAGGTCTAGACCAGTAAGTAAAATGGGAAGCAGTTTAGGAACTTCATAAGCAGTGGTTACCAGCTTGTATGAATTGGCTGTGACACAGAGGTAGTTGCTCACTGAAATTTTTTATTTAGCTACCGAAAAGTAGGTCAACCTGAACAGATTGGAGTTGCTGGCCCAAAAGTGAATAAGGCATCTACCCTCCTCAACCACCTATGCTGTTATAGCTCTAAAGTTTGTGAAATATGAGAGAAAATGATACAGTACATGCTGAGCAAGTGTCCCTTCAGAAAACAGTAGTTCTGAGTTAAAATGTTCAGTCTGGAATCTCAAATTGCTGAAAGATGGTTTGGTTTCCTGTGTATCACACAGCTTATCCCCCAGGTTCATTAATCTTATCAGCTGAACAAATAATATAAGCATTCATTCACAAAAGCATGACTTCCTCCTCCAGTTCACCGTATCTGCCACTGCAAAGGCTTGCAGAAAGGCAAAACAAGGCTTTTACATAAAGGCCCTGTTAACAATCAGTTAATGCTCACCTAGACAAAAATACAGTGAACAAGCTGTAAAATAATTTTTAAAAATAGTTAACAATCATTAGTGATTGAGATTTAACAATGATTGAAAGACATTTTGATAATCACTGAATTGTTAGGAGTTTTACTGGCTATTTGCACAGGGACAAGCCTTTCAAAAACTGACATTTGTTTAGCCTTGATGTGGAACCATGTATCCCAAACTCGGGTTCAAATATTACCCCCATTTGCAAGTCAGCCTCACCTGACACAAGCTGACTTGCTAGGACACAAGTCTGGAGCCTAGAATTGCTCCCCTCACTGTTTTGGTGTGCTATATGCCCTCCAGCCTCCGTTAGGTGCACATTAAGAGATCTAGTGAAATGCAGCACACAGAGAACTTAGATGCTACCCGGTGTAAGGTACCCGTGTACCATGTACCCATTAAACTCAAGTATCTCCTATGATAAGATGACCCGATTGTTGGATAGGGGGAAGACAGTGGATATAATATTTCTGGATCTTAGAAATGCATTTGACACTGTCCCCCACCACATTCTCATGGAAAAACTGGCTGCTCATGGCCTGGATGAGCATACGATCTGCTGGATCGAGCACTGGCTGGAAGGACGATCCCAAAGGGTGACACTTAATGGAGTTAAATCCAGCTGGCGCCAGTCACAAGTGGTGTTCCTCAGAGCTCAGTACTGGGGCCTTTCCATTTTAATATCTTCATTGATGGTGTTGATAGGGATATAGAAAACACTATCAGTAAGTTTGCAGATGACACCAAGTTGGATGCGAGTGTTGATCTGCTTGAGGGCAGGGATGCTCTACAGAG
>VZTM01000042.1:40373-53915 GCA_013400555.1 Jacana jacana | reverse complement strand
AGGGTAGGGTTAGGCTTAATATTAGGAAAAACTTCTTCACAGAGTGGTCAGTCAGTGGAATGGGCTGCCCAGGGAGGTGGTGGGGTCACCATCCCTGACTGTGTTTAAGAGTAGATTGGATGTGGTGTTGAGGGATATGGTGTAGGGGAGAACTTGTAGAGTAGGGCTGATGGTTGGACTTGATGATCCCAAGGGTCTCTTCCAACCTATATGATTCTATGATTCTATGATCTTTAAGCAAATCCTTGCTTTGCTCTGCATTCTGGCTATCTCAGCACTCAGGCTGAGAATGGGAATCCCCCACACAAGACAGCTATGTAGTTGAAAAGCCCCATAGTACCTGCAGCTAGTGTGTGAGTGACCTTCATGTACCGAAGATTAAAAGGAAATTCTAACTCTTCTTGGAATGGACAGTCTAGTTTTATTCTTCTCTTTGGAAATCCTCTTGCCTCTGCACTGCTTTTTGCAGAGAGCGCTCTCGTGAACGCTGCCTGTCCTTTCTGTGAGCAAACTTTCCTGAGGATTTTAAAGACCCACCAGGGACTACTCTGAAAATAGTGTGCAGCTGGGCACAGCAAATCCTCCAGAAATATTTATTGCAGGCCTGGGTTTTCCTGTGAGAAGCTCAGTAGTTCTGGAGAGTTCTTGGTGAACTGTACTAGGTCACAAAAAGTGAGAAAAAATAAATGTGAAAGGAGTTTTACCTGTATGGCAGCGCGAGCCAGTCCAGCCAGGGGGGCAGTCACACTGGTATGGGGCCACGCAGCGACCTCCATTGAGACATGGCAGAATGCATATTGCTAAGGGGGAGGGAAAGAGAACCAGTGAAAAGAATTACCTCCCATGTAAACAAAGAATAAAATGTGTAAGAAAAGAACTTATGTTTAATTAGAAACTCTGCTTCCCCTTGAAGTATTTGCATGCAGTATCAGCAGAGCTGAGTACAATCCACCCACAAAGCATGAGAAGCAAATGTGACTGGTGTGACGGCCAGAAATGAGAAGGGTTGATGACAAACAAATGGACAGACTGGAGCAATTGCTGGAGTCACTATGATGCCTGTAGGCTCTGTGCTCACTGGAAATGAGCAGTGCTGTTTGCTTGCTTCTCACCTGTAATATCCACAGACATACCCACTTCTGTGACAGCGGCTAACAAAATCAGTTCATGCTTTAATTACAAACAACTGGAATGTTTGTGGGTCCCACAAAGCAACTTCCCAACCAAGACCATAGCAAAGCACTTGGTCTGGGCCAGCAAAAACAAGCTGAGAGAGCTGGCACCACAAAGTCCCCATGGAAAGACAGCTTTGATACAAGGCAGTTTGGGTGCAGCAAGTTGTCTGTTGTGGCTGGAAGCTTTGGATAAGGAAAAGCAGATACCAAGCAGCTGAAGGCCTCAGGAGTGAGCACCAATCAAGCTATGCTGCTTCTGTGAACAGATCTGCATAACTGTCCAATGTGCACACTGTTCATAACTTAAGTATAAGTAAGTGACAAAATTACCATCTCCACTACCCTAACGTGAGAACATGCTCTAGTAAGAGCAAGAGTTGAGCTGGGTCTCAAATCTGGACCTCTGCCTGGCACTTCCAGTGGAGTTTTATACTGGGAGGGTAGATGGGGTTGCAGAGGACTGATGCAGAGGTTCTTCCTCTTCTGCTACACAGCAGAGGTCAAACTAAGCAAGTGCTTTCAGCCAGGATGAGAAAAGAACAGTGAACTTCCACCGAGCTCATGGGACTAAACCATATTACCAAGAATTACTTGTTTATATTGTTAAAGTAGTAGTGCTCGGCATGTTTCTTAGAGTGGCCAGGCCTCTCTCAGGAAGATGGCTGTCTTGTTATCTGTGAAATGTACTGTGAACCACAATTCAGTCAGAGTTCTGTGGCCTCACTTGTGGCCTGATCCTGACAGACCAGTGCTCAATGCTAGCACTCAAAAATCCCTTCAACTTCCAGAACAGGCACTCAACTCCAGAGACTACACCTATCTTTTTATCTTTTCTGTTCAACCGTGCACCTTACTTGACAAGCAACGCTGCAAAATGGAGGTGGCACTAACCAATTGTGGGAATCCTTTTCCCTTTTCCTCACTACCTATGCCAAAGTAAAAAAAGAAAAAGGGAGAGAGTGAGCTAGTGCCTGTATCTGCATCAAGTGTGATCTGGTTAGTCAGCTGCCTGTTCATTTTCCTCATAGAGGAAAACAGGGTCTGAATTGGGATGACAGATCAAAATGACTGGAGGCATAAAATTTGTCTTTTTGTCCTGAAGAATGCATTTAATAATATTACTAATGTTAAGGTAAGGAAATCAACTGTGGCACACCAAACACAGTTCTGCCAGACACAGGCTCACCTCTCTCCTGCTGAGACTGTGAAATGTGCTGGGGTGAGTGTGCATGTCTGGCTATGGTGGCAGTGACAGACATGGTGACAGCAAGGGAGGGGCTGAGTGAGTGCTCAGCATGGCTAGAGTTTCTGTAAATGCAGGAGGACAAAACTTGCTGAACTACTTCTCCTCATTCTGTATCTACATCTAATTTGTGCCACGTGGGACTGACACTGCCGCAGAGAAGACTTGAAAGCTGCAGTGTCAGTGGCAGATTCAAAGGACCATGTAAAGATGTGATACATCTGCCTAGGGAAAAGTGTGAACCACGTTCCTCACCATGGAGGAGGTGCCACATCTTTTTGTGGGTCTCCATAGAATCATAGAATCATTTAGGTTGGAAGAGACCCCTGGGATCATCAAGTCCAACCATCAGCCCTACTCTACAAGTTCCCCCCTACACTAGATCTCTCAACACCACATCTAATCTGCTCTTAAACACAGTCAGGGAGGGTGACTCCACCACCTCCCTGGGCAGCCCATTCCACTGGCCGACCACTCTCTCCGTGAAAAATTTTTTCCTAATGTCTAGCCTAACCCTACCCTGCTGCAGCTTGCAGCCATTCCCTCTTGTCCTGTCGCTCATTGCCCGTGAGAAGAGACCAGCACCGATATCTCTACAGTGCCCTTTCAAGCAGTTGTAGAGAGTGATGAGGTCTCCCCTCAGCCTCCTCTTCCTCAGACTAAACAACCCCAAATGTATACTTGGAGCTGTGACAGCAGCAATACCTCAGCTGCAGGTTTTCTTGGACACTCTCACACTTTAAGTCAGGGCCATACTGAGTACTAAAGACAGTAAGTGTTCTTTGCTTTTCTACCGACATAGACCATGCCTAACTATGTGCACAGTAATAAGGCTTGCCATGTAGCAGCTACACCAGCATGAAAGGGTTAGTCCTCTCAAGTTCCTTGTGCTAAGATCATCATAAAGAAAACGAGGAACATGGCATAAACTGGCATCCCCAGTGTCCCCCAGAGAACCTCTGACAGACCCAAGAGTCAGATTTGGTTCTTTTCGATCAGAATAGACCTGACCCAGTTCTCTAAATATTCAGAGATCAAGGCCACAAAAGACCAGCCCAGAATTTGTGGGGTACAGGTACGCAGGTCAGGAAGGACAGCATGGAAAAGCTGACACATTTGTATTATTTGAACATTAATTGATCAGGTTCATAATCACAGAGTGCTAAAAACAGGAAGCCAAGAAAAAATGCATCCACCAGCAAAACAAGTGCATCTCTTCTGTCCTAACTCCTGTTCTTTCCCCCAGACTACTATAATCAGAATTTGGAGAACTGAAGCAGGCTGTTCTTCAACTGTAAGTGAACGAGCACCCAAAAACAAAATTGCATCAACTAAAAAAGTGCTTGTTTTGATTTGGAGATGTCAGGGGATGGTCATTTCTCCAGAAACAAGCAATCAGTTTGTCCTTTCTGTTCTCTCTAATTTATCAAGTCAAATAAAGGAATGACTTGTATGGTTTTGGCCCTCAGCCTTTAATTTTCCCACCCAGTTCACTGCAGTAAATTCACTTGTCTTTCCTACAACATCCTTAAAATTACAGTTAGGGGTGATATACATACGCTCCTCACAGAGACGACCCATCCAGCCGTCTGGACACGAGCAGGCATTAGGTCGCTCACAGATGCCACCATTCTGACACGGGAACCGACATACAGCTGAAAACAACACAATTTCATGACAGACACAAGATATGTAGTTAGAAGCTTAGTAACTCAGCACCTTGCACAGATCTTCACAGTTGTAAAGTTTAGAGTAGAACAAACAAATGTAGTGAGATTCAGAAACATAACTTGACTTTGGTTTCAAGGGCTACATTGTTTTTCTGGCTCTGTACGTCTGAGTAGGTACTATGAGTAAGAGCAAGGGAACAGAGAAGACAATCAATCACTTCTGTGCCTGGGAAGATCATGGAACGTATCCTCCTTGAAGCTATGCAAAGGCACATGGAGGGCAGGGAGGTGATCTGAGACAGCTGGCATGGTTTCACCAAGGGCAAGTCCTGCCTGATCAACCTAGTGGCTTTCAATGATGGAGGGACTACATCAGCGGTCAATGAAAGAGCTACAGATGGTGTCTATTTGAACTTCTGTAAGGTCTTTGACAATGGTCACCCTCAACACCGTCCTCTCTAAGCTGGGGAGATGTGGTTTTGATGGGTGGACTTTTCAGTGGATGAGGAATTAGTTGGATGGTTGTGTCCAAAAAAACCCCACCCTGAACAAACCGTTACCCCTGCTTTTTTCCCCCCTTTTCTAAATTAACTCTAAAATAAAATAAAATAAAATAAAACTTTCCTCTAACCTCGGTTTGAAACACCAAGATAATGCTGTCTAGCATAATATAGGATTTGTTGAAAGTAAGATTAAACACTGTGGTAGAACAAGCAATTTTAATTGCACTGTCATCCAGAGTAATAAGGATTGATCACCAAGGGTGCAGCAGTGGCACAGTGCAGTGTTTACCAGTGGAACCCAAAGTGTGATTATAAACTTCACTTAGCGTCCACACTGGCTGGTGCTCCTTGGCTCAGACACCTGTTAATGAGTACCTGATCATGAAAGTGAGGAATTTGAAGTGGACTGTACCAGGCTAGCCCCATATGTTACCTGGACTGGACAGGCTTTTGCCTTCATCGTATGTATGACATTGCACTGTATCCTGGCTAATACATCCAGGGAAACCAGGACTGGTTTACAAAATCAGGTGGCAAGCTAAGTACAAACATATTAGATCATTGGATGAAGTACAATCCTTGTCATGTTGGTGTAAATACTATATATGCCAAGATTAAAAATTGTGGCGTTGAGCTGATACTACAGAACAAATAAGTAATCAGACTAACTTCTAATTAGTGGTAGTTATGAACACAGAGCAACCTCAGAAAACTCAGTGCAAACTGTTAATTGCATCTTATCTTTAATTAGTTACTAGGTGAGCAAAATATGAGTTTGGGCTTTGAGTGTTTCAGATCTTGTCCAATGTTAGTATTAAATACAAACAGAGGTTTAGCACACTGAAACAGTGTTCAGACCTGAGCTCCACTTTGGAAAGAATGCAAATCTTCCCCCGATAGAGCCAAACCTGAGTCACTCTTGCAGTTAAGCTATGTTAAGCTGCAAGCTACAGCTTGGAGTCTGTTGAAACGAGGCCAAAGATTTTGCCGTTTTATTTTTGTTTCAAGAACCTACCCACCAAATGTCTGCTGATAACGAGAATGGTGAAAGACCTTAGGCCCTGGCAGGTTCACAGAAGTTGCAGTATTTTAACAGGTATTTTGAACAATTTTTTGTTGTAAAAATGTCTGTGACTATGGGGACAGCTTGTCTCTTGGTGTTGACTAGAGCAGAACACCGTGGCAACCAGAGTTCCTTTGTGCAATGAAAAATTACGGAAGTCAAATAAAAAACCATTTAAAGCTTTGCGTAATCCACACCACTTTAACAATATCCCATGAATATATAGTGGGATAGGAGGTAAAATGGTATCCCATGTTAAATTCAAAGGCCATGAAAAGTGGTCTCTGAAATGTATTTTCTCTCTGCCTGCCCATGGAGAAGATGTGGATATTTCATAAACTACAAAAATCAACTTGCATGGCAACTCCATCCTGTTCAACAATCCAGGATCTCAGGCAGAGGTAGGTGTTTCCTGGATTTCTGCCCAGGCCCTGGTTGTGAAACTTGAATGAGTAAGAAAGTATCATCCCTAAGTGTGCACTTGTTATACGCCAATTTAGGCAGGCAGAGACTGTGTGTCTGTAGCTGTGGGGGTTATTCTTCACTTGGCAGGCAAGACTAGAGAAAGGCTTGGGGCAGGAAGTTAGGCATCTCATTCTTTTTTTTTTTTTTTGCCACTGTAAAAGTGAGCAGGGCAAATGCAGTTCTGATGTGCTGGAGAGAGAATGGGAACCATTAACTGTGACCTCGGTTAGTGGTAGCAGATCTCACATCCGTGTTGTGAATCTTAATCTTTGAGATCCTTTTGTAAATCCACACCTGATAGTTACCTCCACAAGATACCAAAGCATTGTGCTGCTGCAAGACGAACACAGGTAAGAAGGGGAAAAAATAATTTCTGATATCTACTCTCAGCTTTGCCAAAAACCTTTCCTTGTGGTTACAAGTGAACCATTTCCTCCATGTCTCTCAGCTGCACTTGCATAATCCTCTTGTTTGCTGATGGGGTACGAACTGTTTGGTTGTTAGCTCCACACTGACTGCTCCCAGACAGCTACATGTGGGCAGAGGGCAAATAGACAAAGAGATTTTAGAGCATTTCAGAGAGAAAAGAATGTGAGTCAGACAAGCTGTGTGCGTGTGTGCAGCCCGCAGAGTCCTGCGGGTGTTTACGATCGGCAGACCCAGGCTAATACTTCTCACCCCTGAAACTCAGATCAGAATCTGGCCTGCAACCTCTAACCAGCAGTGATTCAGGCAAGTGCAGCCGTGGTGAGAGCTCTCCCAAAGAAGCTAAGTCTTGCTTTTTAATTATAATATTTGCGTTAACTAACCTGTTCAACCGGGCAAGAACATTTCAAGCAGGCACAGGGCGCATTAATAATCAACTCACAGAGCCAAAACCAAGAAATGCAGCATGAATCATTATAAAGAGTGCTTTCATGTTGCTTCTGATGTAGACCACAAAGGCTTGGGTCCTGCAGGCCCTTTGTTAGGCAAATCCATCAAATGAATTATAAAGCAGTTTTGAAAGATTATTTTGACATGTGTCACGAAAACACAGGTCAATCCTCTCACAAACATCTTTGCTCCTTTCTAGTTCCCCTTTTAGGTGAAAAAGGGGGGGGAACACACCAAAAGGCAGGTTATTCTTCTTTGCTTTCCTGCCCAACACCTTGATCATCTATCCACTTCACCTCTTTGTTTTTTGAAATAATTTTCCCTAATATTTATTCCTCTGGACAGTCCCAGTAGGTGCTGCGGTGCTGCAAACAGCACACGTTTGACAATGCTTTGTAGATCAGCCCTTCCAGGTGGCTAGTGACCGGTGGCAAGAACCTCTCCTAGCAGAAAACTACATCTCTTGGCATAAAGTAGGGTTCTCTGTAACTAATAAATATTAAATAAGAATAAAAGTATAGCTAGCAATATTAAAGGGGTAGCTGAAGAATCTGAAGTGTTACAATCTGAAGAGATAATATCCAAATAATTTTGCTAATGAATTCTACCTTAGGTAAAGTAGCTGCTATGCAGAGATGCCCTCATCATAGTTTAGAAAGAAATTATGAGATACTTGGCAAAATTTTCAGAAAGGGCTCAGTGCTTTGGGGAGTGTAAATTTCTAACATGACTTATGGATGACTCTTAACATCTGAAGTAAATCAGAAAGTACTTTCATTGTAAATCTTCTCCATTTGTCTATTTGAGGGGTCATTCTTCCTGGCAATGGGAAGCCTTGGTCACATAACCAGGAGAAAACGGCTTTCCAGGAGCAGTCTCTCTGTTCCTTAAACATTGAGGAGTTATAAGGCCACTCCTTTGGGCTCTGGGTCTCTCTCCTCAAAATGATCTACTGATTATTGTGATTTTTAGGCATGGCAATTACAACTATCAGATACAGAATTTCAACAGAGTGCCTGCTTCCATAGAGTAGGGGAACTCAGCTTGTCTAGGTCTTCACATTCATAATACTTTGCTGTTGAAATGCATACAAAAAACTGATCTAACTGATATAAAAAAACAATGAGAAGACCCTGAATAGCCCTGCATAGAATTATCTTTTTGCACAGGGCTTCTGATCTAAGTAGAAAATTGCCAAGGAGGGTGGAAGTATTGTTGCTGAACAATATTGGAGCTGAGACTTGCAGGAGTAGAGGCAGGCCTGACAATTTGATGACGGCTCTAATGTTCCCAGATGAGCGCTCTGGCATCTTTCGTCTTCTGTGGGAGTTCTCGAGCTGAGGGAATGTGGCTCCTGATGTGCTCTCAGGTTTTTCACTTTTAATACTCACATTTCTATACAAAATACCTAGGGCTAATTTGTAGTACGATTGCTGTTACACCGTCTGAGGTAAGACTTCAAAGTGCAGCTACCATGCTGCTCTACAGCTACCCAGCAGCAGGTGGCCAGTCAGGCTCATGATGGAAATGGCAAATGGCAAGGTCTCTTCCATCAAAGCCCTGTGACCCTGGAATCCTTTTGCTATGCCTCATTCTTGGTTTTAAGTTAGTGTCTGAAGATGGTTATATCTCTTTTTAACTGTTTAGTTTATCATCTCATCATTGTTTTGTGTTGGTTTCCCCCATTTTCTGTTCAAAACTTTTCATCTATTTGAGTCTTCTGTGTAGAATAACTAATTCTGTAATTTAAATGTGAATTTTTCAGCTCAACAAACCAAAAAGCGACATTTTCCTACTGGTGGAAAGGGTATGCTTTGTCTTTGGTGTTTTGTTAAAACTATGAATTTTCTGCTGTGTCAACCTATCCTGAAGTATTTTATTGCAAAACAATTTTCAGGAGCTGCCAAGGTCGAAGCACAGTGAGAGATGCTAAGCACTCCTTGGATCTCTTACTTTTGTTTTCTGCTGTTTTCGATCTTTGTGGAAAGCCAGCCGGCAGTGTTTATGAAACAGCTCAGCATGTCAGGAAGTTGACTGGTTCTGTCACTTTCTCACAAAATACATGAGGCATGAGGAGAGAGGATCCTGGGTGTGGGGTGCAATGTTCTAGGAAAAAGAACCTGTAAGATTATTAGGGACTAAAGAGAAAAAATAGTGGAAGCCCTCTCTTTCAACTGGAAATAAAGCAATACCATGCACTTCAAATGCCCTCGGTGAAACCATGACTGAACTGTAATTAGCAAATTTTCACTTTCATTTTTACTGCAGGTGGGATGACACCTCTGTGCTTACGGCCAGCTAAGATGTGCTTCTGTTCATAAAAAAGACTTACCTTTGCAGGTAGGTGGTGTTGTCCATGTTCCATTTTCTAAGCAAATGCTCCGCAGGGGGCCCTCCAGCATGTACCCGCTGTAGCACGAGTAGGTGATCATGTCTCCGTACTGATAGAAGCTACCACGAATCAGAGCATTCTCTGTGTGAGCCGGGGGGCCACAAGATATCTCTAAACAAACAAACAAACAAATCACCCAGAGGCTGGTAAGCTGCAATACCTACTTGATAGTTTCCAAACCTGGACACAGCACCCCACACAAAGGACCTGGGAGGTGGCAGACATCAGTCAGTAGGATGTCTTCATGGTGCAGACACTCACAAGGAGAACCTATACATACACCCAGTGAGCAAGGAGATGGCCAGAACAGCAGTTTTAGGTAGGCAACAGTGGCTACACCCACCAAATAGACCAAAAGCTTTCAGATAGTTCCAGAATATCCAGAAGACTGGTTTGTAGACTGAGGTGATGTCATTGTCTGAACTAAACAATATTGCTTGCCAGAAGCCCAAAAGCTTTCATATATGCCTGCAAAAGGACACTGTGTATTCTGTCAATGTCAATATACACAGCAAAAGGCAGTACTTGACCCTGCAACCCTCATCTCAGCAACCACAATCGCACAGGATCATTCTTGGAACATTTAGGGTATCCAAGAAACAATCCCAGCTCCACTTGAAAAGGAAATTACAGTAGGGCCCAGTAGACAGTAGGACAAATGCTCCTGGGGCATCAACCCACACAGACATATACTGGATCCTTTTAAACAACTCTGCTAGAAAGAAAGAAAGAAGAAATAGCTTTTCTGTAGAGCTTTTAGGTCGCCTTTATGTACCTGAATCTCTCAGAGGCCGCTCACTTCTCCAAAGGGCAATAGCAGACAAAAGCTTTTTTCTTCTAGAATAACTGCAGCTAGGTGGAGAGCTGTGTTGACACATCTGAGCTGTCACGCTCCTGTGCGATACAGCTGGGGCCACCAGCCCTCTGGAAAGTACTATGCCCCTGCAGAACTGTACCTTGTGTACTTACTTTCACACTTAGCTGTTGTTGGAGTCCAGGTCTCATCAGCGTTACAGGTGATCACAGACTGCCCTTTCAGCTGGTAGCCTTCCCTGCACCTGATGGATACGTTCTGACCAACATAAAAATCCACCTCAGACAGAAGGGCGTTCTCTGGGATTATGAAAGGCACAGGACAAGGGTTTGCTGTTCAAAGAAACGGTGCAAATAAAAAGGAGAAGGGAGGAAAAAGGGATGGAAGGAAGAGAATACTTTAGAATAATTTCTGCAAATTTCAAAATCAAATAATATGAAAAGCAATAGAAATGGATGTTTCACCTAAGTCCAATTTATAATTTGATTGCAGTTATGAGATTTGGGTGATAAAATAATAATAAAAGGTTTGATTCTCTGCTGTCATATGGCTTGCTACCATACCCTGCTGGTGCCAATAGAAGACATACTAAGGATTCAAGTGTGGAACATCCTACTTGTTACTATCAAACCATTCTCTCTTGTCTTTCCTGTTTACCATAACCTTACAACAAAAAAGAGCCAAAGCTATCCTACTTCTTTTTCTGCAGGGCTGGACTGATAATGAGCAGAAAAAATCCAGGTGCTTGTGTAGAGACTTAAAATAATATTTACTAGAACTTCTCTGGTAATCTTTTTTATTGGTGGCTGTAAGCTTGCTGAGCTGTATTTGCATGGTGTATTGATCTCATCATGAACAAAGAAAAGGCTGGATTTGATATGCAGCAGAGATTGAGGCCAGTTTCCTGAAATTAAAATCCTGCAAGTCCTTTGTAATACAAAAATTAAGCATCTCAGTTAATCACCCTAAGAGAGTAAGTTGCTCTGGGACCTGATCAGCTGAAATTTGAGTGTCTCCAAGATGGAGATTTCATGTCCTCTCTGGATCTTTGTTCCTGACTTTGACTGCACTGGTGGTGAAAAATTTCTTCAGATCCTTAATTGAAATTTCCTTTGTTGCAGCTTGTGTCAATGCCTCTCATCCTGTCACTATGTACCTCTGAGAAGTGCCTGGCTTTATTTTAGTTTATACACTTCCAACAGTAAATTGTAGACAAGGCTGAAGTCTCCCTTTTGCCTTTTCCTCCAAACTTTTCTCTCATCTTCTCATGTATCAAGTGGTTGACTACAATTGACTCCACTTGATGTCTGGCTTTCCAGCCAAAGCGAGCTATGTGGAACACAGCTGTCACAAAAATACACTCAGACCTATGTTAAAGTTTTATCACATCTCAGTAACTACTCCCTCTGTTCCTCTGTAAAATTGGGATACACACCAACACATCTCCCAACATAGACCAAACCAATTCTTTAAACCACAAGTGACAAATTTTGCTTATGGCCACTTCAGAAGAAAATTACAGTACATTTCCAGAAATATCCACAGAAGTTCCTCTCACTTACTGTCAGTTTAAATAAAGAGCAGCCTAGCCTTTAGTGCTTACAAACTGAGATCACTTTTTCATTACAAAGCAAACACACACGTTTACAGAGAGGCAAGGGGTTACTCCATCTTCCATCTCTTGTGCACTCCGCTGCAGGTTCCCCTTCCAAGCTGTATCCCTTCTTGCAGAAATATGCTACTGTGCTGCCAACTGTATTGTTTTCATAAACCGCCTTCCCATGGAGCAAGGGAACTGGAACTTTGCACCTGGTCTCTGCAAAGGAAGAGCTCTCATTAATTCGGCTTGATATTGGACCTGAACTTGCAACACTTTGTGAATTACTCACGCAGTATGTTTAAAGTAGCAGTCATAGACTAACAGATCATGAAGAGCATTGAGGGAGACTTCAGCAGCCCTGGGAAGGAAATGTAGCCAAGCTAGGGAAGGAGCTCCTCCCAGTGATGGAAAAAAGCCACAGCCACAAGCTTTTCAGATCAGCAAAATGTGGAAGTGCTGGGGAGGAGTGGACACTTTTATGACTTCATATTTGGGATCAGTGGGGCCAACCATGGAAATGGTTCCTTGTTGCCACTGACATACACCCCAAAAACTTGCAGCCCTTTCACCTGACAATAAACCCAGATGAGGTGCAGGATGGGTTTAGTACAAGATGCTGACACTTGTATTAGTAATTGGCTCCCATAAGATTCTCTGTGTTTCTGAAGCCAGCAGGTAGATGGTCCAAGCTGGGTTACCACTGCTGAACAAGAGACTATGTTCTGTGTCCCATTTTCTGTTTGATTTTCCTACACAGTCTGTGTAAGGGATGACTGAAGATTAAATTATCAGGAGCTGGTGAAGTGGCTGCACTCAACCTTGTTCAAAATGGTCTTGACATCTGTTCAGCACCACTAGTGTATGAATTTTCTTAGGTGCCTGGCTAGGTACTGGAGACCTTCTTCCTGATGTAAATGTCCCCTGTCAACTTTCCAGGGTGCTGCTCTAAGGTCTGCAAAGCACTGGGGCACATGTGATCTCTGCATTTTATGGTAGCCCAATATTCACATGGTTTTCATGGCTCTGGTGACACAAACCTGACATCTGCCTTAAGTGAAAGATCATTATCTGTCTTCCTTTGGTGGAGCTGTCACAGCACACTGGTTCTCTCTGAATCTGTGTATACAGCTGGGGGTGGAGACATCCACATGTCAGCTCCATGTAAGAATGCCAGAAGCAACTATGAAAAGCAAGGAGGATGCTGGGTCTAGTGTCTAGCATGTGAGACCTGGAGTATATGCAGCAGGGACTGACACAGGCTGCCCAGAGAGGTAGTGGAGCCTCTGTCTCTGGAGACATTCAAAACCTGCCTGGACATGCTCCTGTGCAACCTGCTCTGGGTGACCCTGCTCTGGTAGTGAGGTTGGACTAGATGATCTCCAGAGGTCACTTTCAACCCTGTATCATCCCGTGATTCTGTGACAAGAATAGCCTGAAAGGAGACATGATGGGAAAAAACGAAGTAGTATGTTTCTGAGAAGAAAGGAGAAGTATGAAGTCCAGTCTTTGCATTTTCATGGCAAAGAGGCCAGGAATGGAGAACACACACACTAAAAAGTTAATGATATTGCAATTTAGTAAGTTTCTGTATGCTTTGCATTTTGAACAGAGTCATCCAACAATACGAGATATCTGTTCAAACTTGGGATCTTAAGTTTTTGTTCTCTTTTTGTGTTGACAGC
Source organism: Jacana jacana (assembly GCA_013400555.1). Taxonomy (NCBI): domain Eukaryota; kingdom Metazoa; phylum Chordata; class Aves; order Charadriiformes; family Jacanidae; genus Jacana; species Jacana jacana. Next base: position 40,432 of record VZTM01000042.1, on the reverse strand, counting down.
CTTGTGTCCTCCCACTGCTGCACACTCTAGTTGACACGGACATTTCTTGCTCAGCTCTC
>VZTM01000042.1:2535-40082 GCA_013400555.1 Jacana jacana | reverse complement strand
TACTGTGCTGCCAACTGTATTGTTTTCATAAACCGCCTTCCCATGGAGCAAGGGAACTGGAACTTTGCACCTGGTCTCTGCAAAGGAAGAGCTCTCATTAATTCGGCTTGATATTGGACCTGAACTTGCAACACTTTGTGAATTACTCACGCAGTATGTTTAAAGTAGCAGTCATAGACTAACAGATCATGAAGAGCATTGAGGGAGACTTCAGCAGCCCTGGGAAGGAAATGTAGCCAAGCTAGGGAAGGAGCTCCTCCCAGTGATGGAAAAAAGCCACAGCCACAAGCTTTTCAGATCAGCAAAATGTGGAAGTGCTGGGGAGGAGTGGACACTTTTATGACTTCATATTTGGGATCAGTGGGGCCAACCATGGAAATGGTTCCTTGTTGCCACTGACATACACCCCAAAAACTTGCAGCCCTTTCACCTGACAATAAACCCAGATGAGGTGCAGGATGGGTTTAGTACAAGATGCTGACACTTGTATTAGTAATTGGCTCCCATAAGATTCTCTGTGTTTCTGAAGCCAGCAGGTAGATGGTCCAAGCTGGGTTACCACTGCTGAACAAGAGACTATGTTCTGTGTCCCATTTTCTGTTTGATTTTCCTACACAGTCTGTGTAAGGGATGACTGAAGATTAAATTATCAGGAGCTGGTGAAGTGGCTGCACTCAACCTTGTTCAAAATGGTCTTGACATCTGTTCAGCACCACTAGTGTATGAATTTTCTTAGGTGCCTGGCTAGGTACTGGAGACCTTCTTCCTGATGTAAATGTCCCCTGTCAACTTTCCAGGGTGCTGCTCTAAGGTCTGCAAAGCACTGGGGCACATGTGATCTCTGCATTTTATGGTAGCCCAATATTCACATGGTTTTCATGGCTCTGGTGACACAAACCTGACATCTGCCTTAAGTGAAAGATCATTATCTGTCTTCCTTTGGTGGAGCTGTCACAGCACACTGGTTCTCTCTGAATCTGTGTATACAGCTGGGGGTGGAGACATCCACATGTCAGCTCCATGTAAGAATGCCAGAAGCAACTATGAAAAGCAAGGAGGATGCTGGGTCTAGTGTCTAGCATGTGAGACCTGGAGTATATGCAGCAGGGACTGACACAGGCTGCCCAGAGAGGTAGTGGAGCCTCTGTCTCTGGAGACATTCAAAACCTGCCTGGACATGCTCCTGTGCAACCTGCTCTGGGTGACCCTGCTCTGGTAGTGAGGTTGGACTAGATGATCTCCAGAGGTCACTTTCAACCCTGTATCATCCCGTGATTCTGTGACAAGAATAGCCTGAAAGGAGACATGATGGGAAAAAACGAAGTAGTATGTTTCTGAGAAGAAAGGAGAAGTATGAAGTCCAGTCTTTGCATTTTCATGGCAAAGAGGCCAGGAATGGAGAACACACACACTAAAAAGTTAATGATATTGCAATTTAGTAAGTTTCTGTATGCTTTGCATTTTGAACAGAGTCATCCAACAATACGAGATATCTGTTCAAACTTGGGATCTTAAGTTTTTGTTCTCTTTTTGTGTTGACAGCCTTGTGTCCTCCCACTGCTGCACACTCTAGTTGACACGGACATTTCTTGCTCAGCTCTCACTCTGTTTTGTGGCATGAGCAACAGGACCTAATGAAGGAGCACCTGAAAGCAGTGATTGTGCAGAACAGTACACATTGTGAGTTCGTGGTGTTCGCTCATGTGAGGAGTGTGAAGGTTGAAGGTCGAGCTGTTGAGATTGTTCTTGGTGCCCAAAGTTCAGAAAAAGAACATCAACTCAATAATTGACTTCAGAAGGCTGCTGGGAGAAGAGTCACTTCCTCACAGTCCATCATTGTGAGGGTTTTGATTTTCTGAGGTTGCAAGTAATCTCATCGCTCATTAAACTCATTAAAGTGCAAAAATCAAAACCTTAGGAAAAATGATGCCTTAGCCCCTTCTGGCTTGTAACAGGCAGCGCTCCTTGTGATGCATTTCATTTTTCAGACACCATTTTTAATGCACGTTATAGAATTGTTTCCCCAAACCAGCTTGGTCCCTGGATAATAAGATGAAGGAAGGAGCTATTGGTTATCTCAGGTCAGACTGTGCCAGGCCATGAAACTGAACAGTTACCTTCACATGAGGGCAAGGGTTTACTCCAGCTTCCATTGGCAAGACATGTGATGTTTTGGGGCCCAACAAGATGGTATCCAGAGCTGCACACAAAGGTTATGTTACTTCTGTATGTGCTTCCTGTAGAAATGGCCTCTGCTTTTTCTATTGAGGGATGCATTCCACAAGTAATTCCTAGGAGAGGAGAAAACTTTTTGGATTTATACAAACAAGACAGGCCATTCTATCTGGTACACACTGTCTGACACCTCTGTTCACACACTGAATTCATGGAAAAATAGGAAGAAAGAAGCTGTGAAGTATTAGATGGAGAACGGTTATACAATGCCTTGCCTGCCCTCTCTCTGGGGTTTTGGCTGCAGGCACCTGAAAGAGGATGTGCCCAAATGTATCTGATGGTGTTGTAAACTATGAGGTATGTTTCATCGAACACAGTGATCCAGAATATTTCTTCTGAGCAGCCCAGAGGTGCATTTGCAGTCTCCTTTGCTCCCTGTACAGTGGAAGGTGATCTCAAAATATCCCCCAGAAACATAAGTGTAGTTAAGAAGGATCTTGTTCCTGTCCCACACCTACTGCGGAGAACAAGCAAATTGGTCAAAGGTGAGAGAAAAGAATGCAAGGGGTAGGACTATGACATCACCATGAGAAGGTTGGGAAATGATTTATTGGTAAAGACTATAAAAACTTGGCATTTTATTTATAAGTTGTATGAAGTAAGTCATAATTCCTTATTTCCATACTCCTAAGATGATCACGTAATCATAGAATTGTCTAAGTTGGAAAAGACCTTTAAGATCATCTAGTCCAGCTGTCAACCTAACTCTCATAAAAAACAACCCCTCATTAAACCATGTCACTGAGCATTACGCCCACCCGTCTTTTAAATACCTCCATGGANCCAGGATGCTGTTGGCCTTCTTGGCCACCTGGGCACACTGCTAGCTCATGTTCAGCCACCTGTCATCAAATACCCCCAGGTCCTTTTCTGCCAGGCAGCTCCAGCCACTCTTCCCCAAGCCTGTAGCCCTGCATGGGGTTGTTGTGACCCAAGTGCAGGACCTGGCATTTGGCCTTATTGAACTCATCCCACTGACCTCAGCCCATCAATCCAACCTGTCCAGGTTCCTCTGCAAAGCTTTTCTATCCTCAAGCTGGTCAACACTCACTCCCAATCTTGGTGTCATCTGCAAACTGACTGCAGGTGCACTCGATCCCCTTGTCCAGACCATTGATAAAGATGTTAATGAGAACCAGCTCAAATACTAAGCCCTGTGGGACACCACTCGTGACCGGCCACCAACTGGATTTTCACCACCACTCTCTGGGCCCAGCCCTCCAGATAGTTTTTAATCCAGCGGAGATTACTCCCATCCAAGCCATGGGTAGCCAGTTTCTCCAGGATACTGTGGGAGACTGTATCAAAGGCCTTGCTAAACTCTGGGTAAACAACATCCACAGCCTTTCCCTCATCCACCAAGTGGGTCACTTTATCATAGGAGATCAGGTTTGTCAAGCAGGACCTGCCTCTCATGAACCTGTGAATTAATCCCCTTTCTGCTGCACAGAGAGCCAAGATTTGGTCCTAGAGAGTAGAACCTTGATCCCCAGATACATAGAGCGGCCAGGATTTATTAGCCGTGGCATGGTGGACATGAATCATCCAGCACATGATGTCCAAGGGCCTGCACACCACAAAGGAAGAAAAATCAAATGCAGCAGGCCATGCTCCTCCCCTTCTGACCTGAGCACGACTTTATGCATGTGCCATTTTAACGTGTCAAAAAGGAGCTCCCTTCAGATCAGACAGGAACTACCAACGAGAGCTCTTTCTGTTACAGCCCTCCAGCTGGAAGGGGAGACTGGGAGGGAGCCAGCAAAAGCACGCTCTCAGTTTGTTCCCTGGCTCTCCTGGAAAACTGCCACTGTGTTGTTCCCTTGCTACTTACGCGTGCACGAAGGGGCGGAGGGACTCCACTTCTTGTCAACGTGGCAAATCCTTCGGCTTGGTCCCTGTAGCTCAAAGCCAGGGTCACAGCTGTAAAAAACCTCACTGCCAAACTGGAACTCCTCTCCCTCAACAGATCCATTTTCTATCATGTCTGGGGGTCCACATGATACTCCTGTAACATAAGGAATACATTCCAATCAGACATAATGTACATGGTCTCTCCTCTTCATAGTTCCTCCACAAATTTCACTCTGAGAAACAGGGAAAGAACACAGCATTTAGGTGGGTATTCACAGATATTTGCCCCTGAGAAGCAGAATAGTATCATGCCTGGTGCTTCCAGTTCCTGCAAAAAGACAAGATCTCTTGTGGCTGTGCTTGCAGGAAGCCTTGGGAAATTCCACCGTTGCCACTTACAGCCAATAGCTGAAGTTCCCATAAGTATTTATATGTAGACAACTATTTTGGCACTGCAGTCAGTGTGCATCAGACAACTCATCAAAGTGAAGTACCTTTGAGAAGAAGTAACCATAGAGTTATTTTTGAGGATGGTAACTGCTGAGTACCTGTGACTCCTGGCACCTAGAGGCAATGTGTTCAGAGGTCCTCAGTAACCCCAGAAATTGTGACCTCAGCCATCAGAACTATTTAATCTTGGTAGATGTCTACTCAGCTTTCAACAAGAGCAAGGCAGAAAGGTGCATTGACTTCCTCCACACTATTACCTGCATACCCCAGCAATTCTGCAAGTCTTCCAGGCTGTTACTGGTGATACTTACCAAAAATGTTTAGGCAAATGCAGACAGTATGAATTATAAAGCAAAAAGAACATGAGTGTTTTCAATTGTGTAAAATCAATCCCAACCAACATTAAGTGAGAAACTCAGGTGCAACGTACTTCTGCACACCGGCACTGTGCCATTCCAAAGCTTGTCTTCTTGGCAAGTCCGTTCTGCATCACCCTGTGAAACAAGAGAAAACGCTCAAAGAACAACTTCACTTAGTCAACTCTAGTCTCCCATCAGCTCCAGTATCCTTCATGTTTCCCCTGCATGTGCTTCCCACATAAATAGATAGTTAAATGCTACAGCCCAAGTTTACTGGCAGAGTTTAGGGCAGAACTCTTTCCTGTAAAGTGATGGGTATTATTTATAAACCAAAAATTCGTGGGGTCAGTTAACCAGTTCTCCTGTCCTTCTCCCTAGAGTACCATCTTTCTTGTCAGTTTTATCACATATGTTCCCAGGAATGTGTTTTGATGACACATTTTCTCCTTCCAGGACTGACTTACAGAAAATCTAATTTGCATTTTTTTCAATAAGAGCACAAGCTTGTGTTTTATAAACATAACATACTGATTTTGACCACAGCCCAAAGACTCATGCTTTAAATGTGCTTATAAATATGCTTATCAATCATATTATTTCTTTCTTATGTATGGGCTTTATAGCCAGATTATTAACCCATGATTTATTTCTTAATTCATTCCAGGACATGGAGAACAACATCTACATTTGTCTGTTGAAATAATGTACTTCAAAAGCAAACCCAATGACAAGGGCAGCTGTTTGGCATGAGCGTTGTATGGCATCACACCCAACAGACTTTGTTTCCCAAAGGAAAAAAAAACAGGACTTCTCTTCAACAGCAGGGAGACAGATCGGTGCTAGATGGTGAAGCTGGAATAGAATATGAGGGACTGGACTGGATGATCTTTCAAGGTCCCTTCCAATCCCTGATATTCTGTGATTCTGTGATTCAATATTTGGAAGGACTTTTTACTGCATGAAAGCCCTGGCTTATTACCTCCAAAAATTACTCAAAACAGCAATTCTACCTGTCTAAATACCAACACACCCCCTCCCTCCCTAGTCATATTACATACATGGTAACATAATGCAAATTAAATTTATTGTTCCCTAATCATTCTCCACACTCTCCTTATTTTCATAGTAAGTGACTGAGTGAATTCACCCGTGTGACATTTTGAATTAATTTGGACGGGTGTCATGACAGTCCAAAGGAAGCATAATACTGCATTCTGTTTGGTACTCACAAAACAGCGTTAAGAGCCAGCCTCAGTCCTAGAGACAGCTCACCACCTCATGCCTCCGGACACAACTGTGCCCTGCTCTGCCATCTTCTGGATATGGTGGAGACCACACTGTGCCACAGCAACTTACTTTCCTTTCTGAATTCACTGCAGCTTTTGAAAGCACACCAGAGGCAGCTCTGAATTGACTAGCCTGGGTCCTGGTAACTGGACAGTGGTGCTGCTCCAGAGGTCAGGTGAAGATAAAAGCCCAGTGCTCATGATAAAAACAACGGACAAGCAAAAACTTTGTTCCCTTCTCCATCAGGAAATAGATGGGCCATTGGAAAAACTGGAATCTCTTTGCCTTACTAAAACAAGACATATAACTTCCATACCATCTGGCAATGTCATAGAACTACTGAGAGCAATGGAGTTTACCAGGAGTTTTGAGGCTAAGCTTTGAACCTGAAAAACACTGAACTGCTGTATTTGCGGAGGACTGAAACGACTTTCAGTTAAAAAAAGAAAACAACACTGAAAGGTATCTGCTGAAGCTATATCCCTGAACAGGCTGCTTTAATTTGCTTCAGTTATACCCTTAAGTCATTCGAGGACTACAGCAAACATATCAGGAACATTCGACAGACAACACCACCAACAACAGCAACAGATATCCAACTTCTGTGGCAGATAAGGGAATATATCAATATGGCCCAGACACAATAGATTCTCACAGTCATCATGTAAGAACTGAAAATGACAACTAAAGGTTTAGATTGCTGGGGATTTGAGATTGCTTACTTGTAATTCATAGCCAGAATCACATTTATAAAGAATCACATCTTTGTAATTGTATTTAGTCCCAACCACAAATCCATGCTCCGGAGAATCTGGGGTCCCACAGGACACAGGAATGCAGATGTCATCAGAAAACGGTGGCACCCAAATGCCACTCTCCTGAAAAGTAAATGTAGTTAAAAGTGTGAAGATACCAATTTATATACTTAATTCCTATCTACATGAAAAAGCTAGGAAAATCATAGTAGAAGTATCCAATGGCTGTGGGTGTACAGATGCGGTTAATGTAATATTACCTGCACAATCCTTAATAAAACTCAGTAATTTAAGTAACATTTTTAAGATGTTAACATAGACTGGAACTCAGCTTTGGCAGGAATGTTCAGCTTAACACTTACATAACTGAAGGAACAAAAAGTATATGGGGAAATACCAGCTTTAAAAAGCCAGTTCACTTGTACAGGTCACCTAACAGCTCATGGAACTCATCAGGAGAATAATGCAAACTACAGCTGCCTGATTCCAAGCTCTGCATTTCTCTTTTGGCTGAATGTCTAACACCAAGACTAAGTGCTTCAGCTGCCTTCCAGGACTCTCTAAGAGAAGTCTGATACCTGAAAGAGACACTCATCAAACACACCTACTCCTCCCTCCACATCGCTGAACCAGAAACATAAAGGGAAAAGTGCTGCTTCTGCAAAAACATGCATTCTCAGCTTTTCTCATATGAGCAGAACTTACTGACTTTATCTATTTACAAGCTTAAATCAAGGTTGTCCACAGACATGACTTTTTTCTCTGAAATGTGATATAAGGAATTAGCATTTGTTTTTGATGGAAAAAAAACCCCAGCAATTTCTAGCTCTGGAAGTCTTTACATGGAAAACTAATAATTGGTCTTACCAGGCAAAAAGGAAACATTATATTTTGTAGGATGTGCCTTGAATTTTTTCTTGCGTGCACTTAAAGGGTCAAAAGCTAACAGGGGCACAAGGAGGACTCTTGAATTCAACAAAGCTGGCAAAATAAAAGAGTGCAAATAACACCATACCTTGCATGTAGATGTGCTTGCTCCCACCAGAGTATAGCCTTCTACACATGACAAAGTGATGCTTGCATTCACAGTGAAGTTGTCCCCAAGTATGGTTACATTGGTGACATTTCCTGGGAGGGGACACTTTCTGGGGCAACAGGAAACACTTTGAGGAGACCACTGTCCATCTTCCTGGCATATGCATACATCCACCTCTGTTGCCATTGTGTAGCCCTCCAAGCATCTGCAAACACAGCATGAAGACCTGATCACTGAGACACAGCAAGGGATGAGCTAACCCATAAAAGGAATTCCAAAGTCAGACAGTGATTTTTCAGTTGTTCATAAACACACTTTGGGATTTCTGTATTATTTCAAGGTAACTCTGTAAGAAGCACGTCTGGACTGAGTTTATTCTGTTGCAAAAGCTGGAAGCTTTGGACTTCACCTCCAGATGCCTCACGCTGCTGCAGCAATACAATGGCAAATGAGTTGGTGTCTTTAGTGCTTGGAGGGTGCCTTGGTGCTCCTTCACGGCCCCTCCCTTTGAAAGGAGGACTTTTAGTTAGGTATACAGTGTGCGAGTGCAAAGCAATTCTGAGGATGATCTCACTTTCTCCCAGAACAAACCAAGCCTTAGGCTGACCTCAGATCATTTACTTAGACATTTAAGGCTTTGTTCTGTTCCACATGGTGCTTCACCTAGAGAAACTCAACAGGCTTGCACAAGTGGGTTCACCTGTGGAAAGGCAGACACAGCACCCCCTTCACCTTGTTAAAGATGTGGAAATGACTGATACTGTTAAAGTTATCCACATGCAGTCTCCCAGTTCTCTCCCAGTTCTGTTACCTGCTTTTACCGCCAAAGACCACCTCCCCTTCTGCCAAGAAGTTCCTCATCTGGGAGAAAGATCAGCAGTGTGCACGTCAGGAAATTAACAAAAACCTCTTTCTCATCTGACAAAGGAGTAACTTTGCATCAGCAAAACTTGCTGACAGTGCACTGTCACAGTAGAGAAAATGGGATAAAAGAGAGACCAGCCCTTCTGTATTACAACGGGTACCTGAAGCAGGAGGAAGACATAAACGGGGTGCCAAAAGGGGAGAAAAATTGCACACCCTGCTGACTGTTGCTGTCACCTGCTAACAAAACCTGAGCAGAGCAGTTTTTCAGAGCAGGAGAAGTGCATAAACCTTCCAACTTCATCCCTTCAGAGATTTTATGGAAACAGAAGGGCAGCAGCATTCTTACCTGTACTGGACCTTGCTCCCATAGGTATAAGTGTTCCCAAGAACCTCTGCATTTGGAACAGAAGGTGGTGGGCCACAGCTTAACAGCTCGCAGCTTGGGTATGGTTCCTTCCAGATGCCTGTCTCCACACAAGTCAGTTCTGGACTCCCTGACATGACAAAACCTGTCAAGCAGGTATAGATGATGGTATTCTCATCTGTAGCACTGCTCCCATTGATAAATGTGTTGGGGATGACGGGTGGAGAGCCGCAGGAAATCTGCCCGCAGTGAGGAAACCCAGAACTCCACTTGCCAGCTGCCTCACAAGTGACTTCAGAAGGCCCCAGCAGTTTGAAGCCCTCCAGGCATTGAAACTGGGCACTTTTTCCACAGCTGAAATCTGTACCAAGAACGACCCCATTCGGAACCTGCGGTGTAGGACACAGACAGGGTAGGCAAGATGGAAGGCTTCCACTCCAGGAACCATTGGCCAAACACTGCCGCAGAGGACTGCCAAGCAGCTCGTAACCAGGGAAGCACACATACTCGGCAAATTCGCCATAGGTAAAGCCTGAGCCATTCAGAAAGCCATGGGAGATGTCTTCAGGAGGTCCACAAATAACTGGCTCACAGTGTGGAGCTTCTGAATCCCAGGTACCATCACTCTGACAGGTAAGTGTAGACACTCCTTGCAGGTTATATCCTTTGTTGCACTGGTAGTGCACTTCTTTCTTAAAGCCAAAATCTGAGCCACCAACTCTCCCATTGGGAAGAGGCAGCGGCACAGGGCAGGTCACTGGTTTGCAAACTGGAGCAATTCCACTCCAGCTTCCGTTTGCAAGGCAGACTCTACTGCTGTCCCCATCTAACAAGAAACCTTCATTGCAGCTGTACTCTGTGCGCCTCTGGAACGTGTACTCCTCTCCAGTCACCCGACCGTTCTCCAAAACTGGTGGTGGGCTGCAGGGAACAGGAATGCAAATCGGTTCGCTGCCATCCCATTTCTGGTTATCTTGGCATCTTCTCTCTGTGGGGCCATTTAACTGGTATCCAGGATCACACTCATAGGAGACAACACTCCCATACGTGTAGTTTTCTCCTCTTATGTTCCCATTTATAAGCCGGGCAGGAGAGTTGCAGGTTATTGCTTTGCAGAAGGGAGCAGTGCTACTCCACTGCCGGCTTGGCAAACACAGTCGCGTGTCAGAGCCAACAAGTGTGAACCCTGGCTTGCAGGTGTACTGCACGGCGCTGCCCAGAGTGTTCTCAGTGAAATGTAAAATGCCATTCTCTGGGGGTGACAGCAAGGCGCACTCTATTGAAATGCAGGCCGGGGCAGTGCCGTTCCAAGCCCCGTCTTCTTGGCAAGCTAGAACAGGGTTTCCCAGCAGCTCGTAGCCAGGGTAACACGTGTATAAAATGATAGTTCCAAATAGGAAAGTGGTGAGCTGCACGGCACTGTCCTCCTTCAAGGAACTTTTGAACTCTTTCAAATTGCCAGCCAGTAAAGTATGCAAAAGGGAGGGACTCTCTGTAACACTCTCCTGGTCAGAACATCTTTCCCCATGTCTCACTTGCACATATTCCCCGAAGTCAATGTGAGGAGGCAGGCCACAGTCTGCTGGAAGGCAGGTTGGTGTGGAGCTAGACCAGCCCGATTCTTCACAGGTCTGCATGGCAAGGCCAGACAGCTGGAACCCTGGCACACAGCTGTAAATGACCATGGCCCCATAGCTATAATCTGCACCCTCCACAAAGCCATTCTCGATGGGCTGAGGGGGTTGGCAATTTATGGCTTTGCAGGAGGGAACTTCTGTACTCCACTCCCCTGTCTCTAGGCATCTCAGGGTTTCCTCCCCTTGGAGCTGGAAACCCCTGTCACAGGAATACCTAACAGTCTGTCCATAATGGAAGTTTGTGAATGAGTATTTTCCATTGAGGATCTTCTTGGGCCTTGGGCATTGAATAGGTTTGCAAGTTGGCCTTCCTCCAAGCCACTGGCCATCTTCTCCACAGAGGATCGTTGTGTTTCCCACCAGGTCAAAACCTGGTTTACATGTATAGAGGGCTGTGCTAAGGAAGGTGAGGCCCTGCACATCAACAATGCCATTCTGAATTTCTTCTGGTTGAGGGCATTCCACAGGAATACATTCTGGCAAAGGTAAGCTCCATAAGCCATCAGCCTGGCATCTGATGGTAGACTCACCCTTCAGTAAAAACCCATCCACACAGACGTATTTCACAGTGCTACCAAAATGAAGGGATGACGTTAAGGGGTCACCAAAAGGGATGTATGGAGGTGCAGGACACTGTACAACCTTGCAGAAGGGAAAGGAATCATTCCACTGTTGTGAGGGCAAGCATTTCAGCACAGAGGAGCCATGCAAAACATAACCCTCTTTGCAGGAAAACTCTACAACACCGACTTGGTTAGTCACTTCTCTCAAGACCAGCTGGTTTTCTGTCAAGGGTGGTTCTGGACATTTTGTTGGCACACACTTTGGGCTTAGCTTTTTGCTCCACTTCCCGGACTTCTGACATGTCCAAGAAACATCTCCAATCAGCTCATAGCCTTCATCACAATAAAACTCAACTTTGGAGCCCATGTCAAAAGTTTCTCCCTTGGAGTAGCCATGCTGGATGGGTGGCGGTTTTCCACAGCTGAGGGGAACGCAGGAAGGAGGTGATTCGCTGTACCATTGCCGATTGGCTTGGCAGATAAACACGGAGCTCCCAACCAGCTGGTAGCCAGACTCACACTGGTAAGTTGCCTGATTCTCGAAGAAGCGTCCAGTTGTTTCCTGCAAAACGGGTAAGATGGAGACGTGTTTGAAATGAAGATGCATGGCGGGGGCAATGGGAGGCTGATTTCATTTCTTGTGTTCTTTTGGCCTGCCTTCTAGCTGAATCCCTGACAGCAGTAAAGGCTGCCTGCAAAGGACTGAATGCAAATAACTGACACGGGTTGTCTTGCTTCAAGTGATGCACTCTGCTGTCAGGAAATCTGAGAGCATCATCCAGGGAAAACAGAAAAATCAAGGCTTAAAAGGTAACTGTTACAAAATATTTCCTCTGCTTTTCCCCTTCCTGACCCAGGAGGCCAAAAATTGTGTAGACAGGAAGATAGAAAAGAAATGGGTGAGAAGAAACTGCCATGAAATGGCCTATTGTTGTTATGATTCTTTAGTTTTCAGGCATATTCAGGGCTGGAGCCTTCAGATGTACCACTACTAGGAGACATTTATAAGTGCCATATGCAGCTGCAGGGTCTTGAGCTGGCTGAGCTCTGACTGAGGAATTAAAAAATGTCTCTAACTGGGAGGAATATCTGGATGAGTGATCCTACCTAAGGAAGACAACACAGAGTGATATGTAGGTTGCATCTGTGTGGAAATCCAAACAGAAATTGTTGCTATTACTGCTGGAAACCAATGTAGGAAGTGGGATGCAATCCCCTCCCAATTTTACCAAATGCAGATTCCCTGGTGGTTAGATTCAAGGAAGGAGGGGGGATGCTCAGAAGAAAAATTCTTTAAAATTTCAAAGATGAATCTTTACAATACTGTTTTTGACCTTCCTTACCACAACATTACCCTTGTGCATCAAAGCACAACACAGGTTATGTAATTCTTGCAAGTTTAGGCTGCTACAAAGAGATTTTTAACTTCAGGTATTGCTGCAATGTAATTTGATTAGCAAAGTTCTGACTTCAAAAAGAAGTGTGTTTGCATTGAAAGGAAAGAAATTATCTCAAGGTGATTTATCTATTGCAAACTGTTTTTTTTTTCATAGCAGTGAGAAGACCAAGGCTTGTGAATGGGCAACAGAACTTTGAATGTCTCCAGGTGGCTCTGGAAAACCACCCATGGACCAAACAAATGAAGAGTAAGACATCAAGGAAATAAAAAGACTGCCATATGGCATCTTGACTCTTAAGTGAAAATCCAGTTTAAGATAGGAAATCCCATGAAAGTACCTATGCTTTTAAGACATGATTCTGATGCAAATCCACCCATTTTTCCCTTTGGTTATTCCATCCAGTTGTTTGCTTCCTTAATTTTAACAGGAGGGCAAAGCAGAAGAAAGAAACCCCCAACAGCAGCAATTATGAAGATATACTCAGATGAGAAAACTCATTCTGTACCTTAACAAAGCCATTCACAAGCTGCGGTGGTTCTCCACAGGACACCGGGTGGCATGTGGGCAAACTGCCACTCCAGTTGCCAGTGGCCTCACAGGTCCGCTTCTTCTCTCCCTTGATGTAGAACCCCTTGTTGCAGCTGTAAGCCACCACTGCTCCAAAGCTGTAGTTGGCCCCGCTGGCATAGCCATTTCTAATGTGGGGGGGCTCTCCGCAGCGAACGGGGATGCACTGGATGCTCAGAGGAGAAGGGTTCCACTGTCCCCCTCTAAGGCACTCGATTTTGGCTGACGTGTTCACAACAAAACCTTCCGTGCACTTGAAGGTCACAATGGAGCCAGCTGCAAACCTGGCTTTACTAACGGACTCCAGGATGCTGTATGAGACAGTGGATGGCTTTTCACAGAAATCAGCTATGCAGTGGGGCATCTCCCTGCCCTCGGGAGGCACCCACTTCCCTTCTGCATTACAAAGCAGCTGAGAGTTATCAGCCAGGCTGTAGCCATCTGAGCAGAAGTAATAAGCTATGTCACCAAAGAGGCGGTGGCCACTCTCTGGGGATGCATTTTCCACATGGGGTGGTTCATCGCAGGATACTGCCAGGCACTGCTGGTGGCTCACACTCCACTCGCCGCTGGCTAAGCACTCTATGGTGGCAGGGCCAAGTAATGTGTAACTGTGGATAAGGAAAACACATGAGAAGTCAAAAAGACAAGCATTGTCAATCGCTATCTACAGTTTCCTGAAGCCACTGCAGTACAAGCTGGCTTGCTAGCACCCCAGAGCCCCAAAATAATAGGATCCTTTACAAAAGCTATGGTCAGCTTCAAAGGGAAAATCTTGAAGCCTAGATGTTCACAGGCGAGGTATCACAATGAAGAATATCCTAGTACGAGCCTGTCCATGTTGCTCCTCTCTCACATGTCCATCTGATGATCATTCCTGAAGTTCCATTTTGGTTGAAACTAGTACAACAGACATAGTATTGTGCTGCAATCCTCACAGATACAATCCCACCTAGAAATTCTCCTCCTTTAGCAGAACTGAATGGAGAAGAGACAAAAGGCCCATAAAGCCCATAGACTCAATCTATTTTCAGACTTGCAAGCAATGAGTTACCCTAAGTGAGTTACCCTAAGACCTTCTTGCCAGTAATGCACATGGCAATTTTGTAACAAATTCTTACTAAAAAACTACTGTAAAAATTGTTACTAAAGCCAGTAAGAAAAATTAATGGTCAGCTTAAAAAATTCATAATTGTTTACGATAAAACTATACCACATGATTACCAGTAGTGTAGTTTTACTTCTCTATTCTGTCCCTGAGATGCAGTGATTGGCATTACTCCATGCTGCTCATCACCCCACTTAAAACCCTGCTTTTCAGTTAAACAGAACAGTTTCAAGAAATTCAATGGGGCTGCTCATGGGCTGTAAAGATAAGCATGTCCAAAGGTTCTTGCAGGATCAGAGTCCAGCATTACATTCATGCTCAACACCACCAAAATGGAGCCCGCCCACTCTTCCATGAAATTTGGTGTGAAAAGGTCACTACACCACGTAGATGAAAATCAAAGAAAAATAATGCACATCAATAAAGGAGGAGTCTAGAGTTGTAAGGAAGTAGAATTTAGAACACAGGTATGGACAATTCTCAAAACACAACACACAGCCTGGAGAGTTGCAGGGAATTATTTATCATCAGGGCCTTGAGTTTACCACAGAGGTACCAGTTCCGTAATAACTCCAAGGGAGAGGGCTTCCATCGAATTAGTCTATCATTGCCCATGACTCCTCTCCATTCTCCTCTTCCAGAGTGTATTCAGGTGCTGTGAAACTTTTTTAATAAATGCCTCTGTGTCTTGTACTAACTTCACAGCCCACAAAAAATTCTCCATCACAT
Source organism: Jacana jacana (assembly GCA_013400555.1). Classification (NCBI taxonomy): domain Eukaryota; kingdom Metazoa; phylum Chordata; class Aves; order Charadriiformes; family Jacanidae; genus Jacana; species Jacana jacana. Next base: position 24,874 of record VZTM01000042.1, on the reverse strand, counting down.
TTAATTTCCAGAGTTAAGCAGTAAAAATGAAGTACTGTTCAGTTAAGGACTTGCAAAGCAGTACACCAGACTTGCTCGTCCTGACTATTAGACCAGTAATGCTAATCTACATACCCTTCCTTACACGTGTAAGAGACCGTGTTTCCAAAAGTAAAGTTATTTCCATTGATGACCGCATCTTTAATGGCAGGAGGGGATCCACAAGAGATGACGTTGCAAGCTGGAGGTGTGCTGTTCCAGTTTCCTGAAGATGCACAGACAAGTACAGAAGGTCCCTGAAGGCTGAGACACAAAGACCATTATTAAGGCTGCCATTTCAGTCCGGGTGATGTACAGAGGACAGAGGTGCTTTGCTCCTCACTGACTTCCTTGCCCCAGTGAAACCAAGGGGAGTCTCTTACTGACTTCAGAAGAAGCCAGGATATCACCCTCTGTTCATGAAAAAGCACTCTGATGCTGTCAAAGAATCTCATCTTCATATTAGTCTGAAGAAAGAGTGGGTGGCACTCATGTGGGGCCTTGATGTGCTGTGCAGGCGCAAACGTGAAATGTGCTGTAGCTTTCCTCATCTTTGAGCCACAAAAGAAAGATGGCTTGTTAACATACTTATTTAAGCTTAAAGATTTACTTGTGTGTCATTATCACCATGCCCATCTTGAGACTTGCAACTAGGTCTCAATCTGAAACCAGGTTCTCTCAAGGACTGAAACCCTATCTTCACTCACAAACCTGAAGGAAATTCTCCAGTTGAGGTTTGTTTACAAAAAGGCATTCAGGTCCTTCAGGGGGTAAAGGATTTTGCTTGAGTAAATGGCCACATACATTTGAAGTTGATGGCATATTTTTGTTTCCTTAACTGAGGAAACATCAGTGCATCGATAACAAAACTTGAGACTCAGCTGTCTAAGCAGACGTATTCAACACCACCCTGAGGTGCCCTGACATGGGTAAAAACACTGATTTAGTGGGGTACAGGTAAGCCCACACTGTGGATCCATGATTTAACATGGCACTGGACTGCAGCTGAGGCATCCATTTGTATTAACATGATTAAAACGTTCACCAGATAAGCACATCTCACCTACCTGCCTGCATCTGGGAATGCTTGTAGCAGGAAAATACAGAAGGAATTCAGACCTACACAGGCCCATATGAGACTGCTTATGTCAGAGTAAACCTGCTAGAGGTACAAGCAGGTATCAGGAGAGGCCTAAAGGCCACATCTTGGACACAGCATTACTGTATTGATTTTAAATTGCAGCATATTAAAAATGTATTTCCAATACAACTGCTTACAAACGTAATACAGAATAAAAGCCTAGAATAAGTAACTACTACATAGAGTTTAAAAGTAAATGGGTAATTTCCAGAAGGTTCTTTCATCAAAGGCATTGTAACACAGTAGTATACATAATATTGGGTGTGCACTGAAGGTGTAGGAGTATGATAATCTTTAAAGTCAAACAAGAACTTTCAAAAATAGTAACAACTATTTTTCTGAATATTCAAGTCTTTGAGCTTGATGGCAAAAGGAAAGCATTAAACTTATTATGGAAAATCCTAAGTGACCTTCTTGAACTGCTCCAATTTAGGACAAAATACAGAAATTACCTTCAAGATATAAAGATGTCTTTTAAAATTATATTTTAGTATTTTATCTTTCTGAGCAATGATCCCAGCTTTGCCTCTTTCAGATGTAAGTTAGACTTTCTAGCAAGCCTGCTACCTACGTTTGGCTGAGGAACATTCCTGCACTTACCTGTATCCATTGTCACAGGTGTATGATACAGAGGAAAGGTAGGTTGTGCCAGTGAGTGTGTATTTTCCATTGCTGATATCCTGTGGGCTAGGACAAGTCACTAATTCACAGGATGGGGGAGGGTGATTCCACACGCCAGTAGCCAGACACAGAATTTCCTTTTCGCCCACTAAGTTGTATCCATCGTTGCACCTGAGTTAGCAGAAAAGAAGTGCTATCAAACATAGAGCTTTCTATGCACATTATCAGCCATTCCTTTTCTCTCTTCACCCATACCTGCATGCGTGGTTTGCAGGGCATGGAGAGGCAGTACTGAGTGAGCATTCTGCGCTGCTAGTGAACAGCCACAGCTATCACCACATGTCTTTCCATTACTTCAATCCCATCTTGCTCCTCTCCTTCATTTAAACCACTCTCTCAATTCAGTCATACTCTCACTTGTTGCCAGATTCTCAACCAATTATCAATACAGCACTTCAAGCATAACGAATTCCTACCTGTACATCACCTTATTGCGGTATGTAAAATTTGAGCCCGAAATGGCACTGTTTTCTGGAATAACTGGACCACCACAGGATATAGCTTTAAAAAAACAGGATGACAAGATAGGTTGATAAAACACAAATGAAAAAGAACAGAACATCAGGATTTGATCTGTTTTCTCTAAATAGGTTTGAAGAGGTAAAGCCCTAGGAAACAGTGGGTTTTTGACTAAGCTACAACTTGACATTTAGGGCTCTTTATCTGACTTCACCTTTCTGAGAAATTGAACTGGAAATAGGTAGTTGGAATTACTGCAAACATACTTGACCGTCTACTGCAAACCACGCAGTAGACGGTCAAGAGGACTCCATATCCACCCCTCTCCGTGGACAAACTAATTGCATTTTTGACCTTGTCTTTGTCATCCCTTCATTTTACCCAGTTGCTTCACCTCTTTAGTTCTGGTTTTCTAACAAAAAATAATTAAAAAAAAAAAAAGCCATGTATATGTACATGCACCAGCCTGTCCTCTTTGATTGCTTTTTATCCACTGAAACACAGTTAATAATCTTTAATACATCAAGCTCCCACAAACTCCTTGAAAACAGGAGGCTGGGTGGAGAAGAAAGACACTTTTGATGTTTGCAGTAAAATGAGACAAATCTTCACCTTTGACACTTTGGAAAATCTGCTTAAGAAAGTAACACGATGAATATGGCAGCTGCTGGAAAAAAATTCAACAGGTGTTTACATCTCTTAAGACAACAGAGACTCCAACACTGAGACATAGGTCTGCTACACAGGTCTCTAATGGCTCTGCACTACTACTTTCCCACTCCGTCTCTCCAACAACACACATTACAATATGTGTTCTCCCCAGGAACCACACCTTCACAGAATGGTATTGGGTGACTCCACTCTCCAGACTCCATGCATGTAAGCTTAGCCACTCCCATCAGCTGAAAGCCTTCTTCACAGGAAAACTTTACTTCACTGCCAACACTGTAAGTGTCCCCATATACATGGCCGTGCTCTGGATTACCTGGAGTGCGGCACTTCACAGGTTCTGAGGAGGAACAGAGAAACTATAAATAATGGAGCCAAGTACCAAGTTTTACAAACAAGTTGCAGGAGATATCCTTGAGAATTTTTGAAAGCAGGAAGGCAGAGCACATGGAAAACACTCATAAGTAGATTCAGCCTTAACATCTTTGTCCTGGTTGTAAGTGACAGGCACTGAAGACTTGTGCAAGCAACCTAATCTTGGTATGGAAGAGCCTTCTGTAACTGAGTTTGCATTCACTGTCAGAGGCAACACACCTCGCTGTCATTTCTCCCTCTGTGAGGGAAAGCCCACTCCAGCATGCCCAGTCCTGAACATGAATTCAGCTCAGGTACTTTTTATCCCATCTTATGCCATTGTCTTGTCATTTTCACACAAAGTTACCATGCCTAGTGTTTTCACAGGCAGACCAAGCCCTAGGCAGATGCCTGCAATGAAGTATTTCATCACTGCATAGCTCTGCTGTAAGAGGTGACACATTATGGCCTGTGGCCTTCCCAGGTCTTCAGCTGACTTCTTCCATGTGCAAGAGGCATTTGCATGTATGTCTAGGTCTCGGAGCAGAACCCTAAGGACAGTTGCCTCCATAGGGAGAGGTGAGTTCTCAGGACACAAAAGGAGACACCTCACAACCCTGGAGGTGAGAGCATGCCTGCCTTGCACCTCCCCCTCCCTGGGTACCAGTTAATGGCACCTGTCTTCCACAGCAGAAGGCAGTTTACTGGCATTCACAGAACCTTGGAAAGGCTTGACTGATGTTTCTCTGTCCCGTACCTGCACATTTTTTACCATCTCCAGTGTAAGGAGGGATGCAAGTGCAAACGTAGGATCCGTTTGTGTTGAGACAAGACGCATGCTCGTTGCAGTCCGATCCAACAGCACATTCATCAACATCTGCACAAGAAGAAAGACAAGAAAGATGTCTCTAGGGTGGTATTTGTCTTAAGCATCTGCGTTAAATTTCTGTCTCAACAACTGCCAAGAGGAATCACTTTAATTACTGTAATTCAAAATCGCTCTGACTTTAATCACGTTTTTGACACACTAGTAAAAGTAATATTTAATATTTATGCTTTCTATATAAAGTACTACACAATATTGTGAAATGCGTGAAAATCAGAGACAAGGCCTATTAACCTTCACTCAGTACTTCCACAAAAAGTATTTAGTTTCCAAGCAGTAAAAGAGCAGACATCTTAACTCATGTGCTGTTACCACTAGTTTGGACAGACACTATGAGGGAGGATTCTACACACAGTTGTTTGTGAAATCTGCTATATTTCACAATTCCCACCTGTAAGACAGGAGAACTTAGCCAAAAGGCAAAACACTCTCAACATAATATTATTATTATATTATTAAATATTATTAAAGCCCCCCACCCCCTCATTCAACTAGAAATGAGAAAACCTGGCAGTTGCCAGAAAAGTTGAAATGAGTTCAAAATATATTACTTGTTATGATTAACTATTTATATAATAGTAGTGCCTAGAAAGGTTAATTGATGATTTACACTCCATGTGGTTTGGTACTGTGCAGTCAAATAAAATTCCCTTGCTTCAGAGTACTTCCTCTCAGCTTTCAACTCCTGACTGTATGGAAGTGTTCTTGGTATGTAAACAATGGTCACAAATTGCAAAGGTAAATTTCAATGCATCAGGCATTATTCCTCATACAAATCAGACTATTAGGGATAGATAGAACAATTCTTCATTTAAGAACCCTCCTGCAGGACAGCTGTTGAACTAGGTATACCATGCAGACACAAGGCTGGAGTTCTTTGCCTATCTCCAGGCAACACCCCCCCCCAGCGATTTGGTTAAAAAACAAAAGCAACAAAATGTACTGAATTGTTCACTGCTGAATGAGTCCAGCCAGCATGAAAGGAACCCTACAACATTCTGAAAAGAAAAAGGAGTTTCTTTCTGGCATGCAGGACTGAAAGTGCGCATTAAAATCAAAAGGTTGCCAATTGCACAGGCATCAGGGGAATGCAAAGTGGTACAACAGCAGAACTGGAATGACTGGTCCTCCTGTAATGTCTGGCAAGGGAAGGAAGAGTGGAAGGACACTATGAATCAGATCCATAACAGCAAAAGGAATGCCCCAGGACATAAGTGTACCAGGCTTTGTTAGCACCTGCCCAGAGCATGAATCAGAAAGGTAAAGGGTGGGTTAGGGTTCCAAAGCCACACTGGTTTTCATTTTCTCCTTAGTCTACTCTGCTTTATGAGAGACAAGCCAAGCTGGAAGGCAGGGCACAGGGCTTTTCTTTCTCAACACCATGCTGCCCACTGCACCAACAGCCATCTATTTAACAGCCTTGTAGCATCTGCTCTGAGCCTGTTGATCTTTAGGCCTTGATATAAACTGCAAAGGAGAAAAGCGAAGGGAGGAACAACAGACTGGACCTGTTGGAGGTTCTGAAGGAGCACTGGTAGACAGGATGCTATGAAACCAGATGGATCCTACTCCAAGGTGAATTTTGTCAGAACTAAAAGCCTGTTGGCTTTGTCTTTACTTATCTTGACTAAAAAAAAATGTGCCACACCTACATAAAATAAGAAGTCAAACTGAACACAAATCTTTCCAGGTTGCCCATGCAGCTCAGGGAATAATGTAGGGTGACTGACCCATGCTGTTACAGAGAAGTTGACTCAAAACAAGGGGACAGGAAGGTGGCCTTTGTTCAAGGTTAACAGTGATCAACAGTTAAGTGGATCAGCTGGTGGTGTAATTGTCTCATGTTTTGCTGAGTTAGCCAGACCAGCATGGAGAAGGGAATTCGTGGCTCAGACCAACAGAGTATATAAAACAGATAACTAGTAATGGACTTGAGCTGACTTCAAACCATGAAGTCATTCCTGGCTACTGGGGATGCCCAGTGTCATGATGGCGAGCATATTACAGTGACTGGTAATGGGAAAGACTTTGGTACTGTGATTGAACTGTGTATTGTAATGGCTATATTTTGCTAAGAGTACTTGCGGTTTTTTATTGTGTTATGAAGTATATTTTGTATTAATCTGCTAAATTAGAAATCATGTGGCAGCATCAACTCTTAAAATAAGTAAATATGACACTAAACATTACAATCTCCGAACGTGGAACAACATATAAAAGTATCTGATTGACAGCACACCAAAGCACGGGGAAACACAGAGGTTAGAAGTAGAGAATGCAAGGACTCCAGAGCTAAGTAAACCTGGAAGGAGGGAGGCTGGTAGGGCAGTGCAGGCTTAGAGGGTGTGGAGCCCAGAGGACTGACAGAGAAAGGTGTCAGGATGTAGTTCTGGTTTCACATAAAGCTGAGTGTGGTATTTCAGAAATGTGAATATTTTGGAGTACAAATTCTGAGACTCTGGCCAGCTTTCACCGTTGCAGAATGAAATCCCATTCAAAACCAAGGTTAAGTGCAAAATTGACAGCCCATGCAGCCACATATAGGGCACATCTCACCCAGGCAAGATGGTGAAATGCTGTTCCAGCTCCCATTGTCCTGGCACAACATCCTGGAGTCGCCCAACAAATAGTAGCCATTGTTGCAGTGATAGGTAACGGTACTGCCAGCAAAGAAGTCCTCAGCTGAATAAAATCCATTTTCTAAAGGTGGAGGCACTCCACAGCTGATTCCTGCAACATGGGTGAAAAGAGAGCATGACATGAGTAGACCAGACACAGATCAACCTCAGAATAATTCCACATGAGAGCGACCACTGGAGATCTTTTTCTCTGCAAGTGTGGAATCCCATCCACATGAGGGTGCAGACATTTTCTGGCAGACATTTTCTAGGTAAGTGATTCTAGTTCTGGCAGAGGGTCTTGTCTTGTAGGCACTTGTCAACCAGAGACAGAGCAGGATTCTCTAGTTCCAGCTATTCTGCTAGCTCTGGAGGAGACATCTGTGACTGATGTGAGCAGATGCTCCTCAAGTCTCAGGACACTTCCCCTGATAATCAATGAATAAGAAAGCTAAGTTTTCCTCCATGGAGCTTTCTCTTACTTCCCTTCACTGAAATCCAAGCTCAATATTACTGTGTTTGAACATGGCAAAACTAGCTAATAGATTACTGCCAAGAGGTTACAGTAGTGGATTGAGACCAGGGAGTGCATGAACAATGGAGAGATTGGAACTGACCTCACACACAATTGTGGGCATCGCTTTGACTTTGACTAAAATCACAAAATAAGCCCTTTTGATCCCACCTGTGCCACTAGAAGGCATACTTGCCCGCAAGAGGTTACTATTTATTCCAGCAGAACCACTTCTCTGCATCATTTCAGTCAAGATGACATGAACTTATTCCAACAGCTACACACAGCTCATCTTTTTAACTACATGGACTGCAGCAACTCCTTGCTTCCCAGCCATGTGCAAAGATTGCGCAGTAAGGCACTGCAAAGTGTTCACAGCTCATGGTACTGGATATAGAGGGACAGAACTGAAGAGCCTCTAACAAAGACAGGCTTTCAGGGTGTGGGCACCTGTGGTTTGGGGTTCTTTGGCAGCTTGAAAACAGTCCTGGTGGGTGAAGGTAGTGATTAAAATGAATCTAATTGAGTCAGTGAAAGAACCTTTTCTGCACCACAGCTTTCACTGTAAACCCTGTCATTATAAAGGAAACACCTATCTTCAACTCACTTTCACTCATCAGATACTTGTAGAACAGGCTGAGACAAGCCAGCGGGGGAGCCTGGCCCTCATTCTTTCAGCATTATTTATGACAGGTCAACTCCAGTCTGTCTGAGCTCTGTGCTCACCAGGTAAAACTGCCTCAACTGGCTCAATAGAGATAAATCAGGTGACAAAGCTAATAGGATTCTGGTGGCTCGTCAGTGATAACACAGCAAGAAAGAGAAAAGCTTTCTCTGTCAGTGAACTTCCGCTCTGCCCACCAGGACTTGCTTTTGGGTAAGTCCCCACATGTATGCTATTCTTTAGGCAACAGAGGAGACAGAACCTGGATTTATGCTATGAACAACTGAATAAAGAGGAAGATACTGAAAATCACATCAAAGCCAGATTACACTTTTTTAAAGTTATTCTTAACAAAGGTGATGATTTTCTCCAACTTGCTCATCAGTTTTGGGATTGTGCAATACCTACTTCTGGAGTTAATATTATTCTGCTGAAATGAAAAATATAGTCAGCTCTAACACACACCATTGCAGTCACATGTGCAGTCACAGCAGAGGAGAATCAAAGGGAAGGAGAAGGCCAGGGCAGGGAAGCAGGAATCAAAGAACTCTGGCAACATGAATGTATACAGCCCAGTTTCTTAAAAGAAATTCTGTAGGTCTTGGAGCACTTCTAAGTCCTGATAGAAATATCTGCGGCCTTTGAAGAAGTTACAGCATACTAATGCCAAGGCTTTTACTTCATACCATATGTTCTCAGTGACGCTTAAAAATCACAGAGATATTCTAGCATCTCCTAGGCATCTTCCACACTCCTAGTGCCACTGTGGAGGAAAGTCTTCAGTATCAGATTGCTGATCCAAATAGGCTCATTTCTAATCAGTCTAACGCCATGGGCATTTGAAACTAAATGAAAAAGGCAGCAGAATCCAACTGCTGTTTAGTTCCTGTTCAGTACAAAACAGAAGTTTAGTTTTAAGCGTATATGTACGTGCTGTAATAGGGATGGATGGATTCAAGTGCATCATAGCTGCAGGGATAAACAAGCCATGAATAGTGATGGGGTCCCAATGAAAGCTGGAGCTTCCTTATCCTGTCGGCCCACTGAGACAACTTACTTTCGCAGCGGGGAAAAGGCCGTGTCCACTGTCCCAGGTTAAGGCAGTGTTGAACAGAGTTTCCCACTATCTGGAAGCCTGGGTCACAGGAAAGGCTCACTTTTGACCCTGGCTTTAAATCAGCAGAAGAGGCTCGCAGATGTGGTACGGATCCTTGCAAAGATGGACAGTCTGTGGACAAAAAATATGCATACAGTAAGAGATACAGCTATGTGCTGAAACAAATGATTTTTTTATCTAATAGTTCGATCTTGTATAAGTTTATCCAGGAAAAAGCTTTGGGAAGCGTTAGATATGCTACATCCTGCTCAGGTTCAAAGGTTTTTGCGAACCATTGACGTCTAACATCAGAAAAGGAAACTGTAGGAAAAGATGTGAGAAGGCAGTTGGTATTTTAATATTTTAATATACGGTATTTTAATACCATACAATTATTATTACAATAAAAGACAAGAAAAATTGGGTCCTTTATGACCCAACACCATCTTCACTCTTTCCCCATCTCAATTCAGGAAGCAATAAATCTTTGTCAGAGATTCCAATGAACTTTTGTTACAAAACCCTGGAATTCAAGGAATGCAGGACCAAATGTTCTAACTGTCAAATTATTGAAATAATTTATTCAAGGTTAGTAGGGCAAAGGTTGCAAGTTAGCATATTTGACCTCATAAAAGAGTCTTATAATATTGTTCAGAAAAAAGGGGTTCTAGGAAATAAAATTCTAACCAGCACAAAATATACTCTTGTAATCTATCTTCACTCTTCCAACAACTCCTGGCAGGAAATCTGGCCAGGCTAGTACATTTCCTTTTTGGAGCTCTTCTGGACAGGATGTAGCCAGAGATTTTACCTATGGATTTAAAACAGTTGATTAGGTGCTGTTGGAGGACTGTGTAGGAAAAGAATGTAAAAAAAATATTCCCCTTCCATGTCTGCATGCAACACTAGAATAAATCTCTGAATAAGCAACGTTCACCCTTTCTAGCACAAGAGGCTTCTGGCTGAACGACTTGCTGTTCTGCACTTATAAGCCAGCTAGCTGTGGACAGGCATGTACTGAGGCAACACCTGAAGGAGTATCTGTCATACAAGCAAAGTATAAAACATAAAACATAGTTCTTGAAACACAATTGCGTTTGCTAGTGTAAAATAAACATGTAGCTATGGCACAGAAAAAAAGGCAGATAGGAGAAGGCAACCTGAAGAGAAAACTTGATCTTTTGCAGATCTTTTGCAGATCTTTTGCAGATCTTTTGCAGAAAAATGTCAAAAGGAACTCAGTGCTGAAGATCTGCATTCCTCAAGCTCTGCTAGCACTGTACCACGTTTAAAGAAAAGGCTTGTTCTTTCCCAGACAAGACTTTGGTGAATTTGATGCAGTAGTCTATTGTGTGGCTTTTCAAAACGGTGCAGGCAAGCCCTATCCATACCAATATTAACATTGGCTATTGTTATTGGCATTCAACCAGTGGGACAGGGACATAACTAACCATGTACTGAAACAGGAATTACATTGGCAACTAAGGATAGGAGAAAGAAAGGAACACACTGTACATCCAACAGCAGATTAATATCTTGAGAGCAGATCTAGTCAAGTACCTTTGATGGAAAAGCGTTTAATTTAAAACACAACTCCTTTAATGGCACCACTTTTTTTGCATTCTTACTAGAAGAAAATTAAATGCCAATGGGAATCCTTAATCTGTTTCAGTACTGTATTTAAACATAAAAAAAAATAATTCAATAAAATAAAAGTATTTCTAATTCTTCACTGTGACCCTGTGACCCCATAGAAAAATTATTATATTTCTATCTGGCTGTGAATGGAAGAAACTTTGGCAATACAGTCCAAGACAGCACAGCACTTTTGAACTATTCACACACCAGTGCAATTTATATAAACACTAAGAATATGCAGACAGACGCTTTATAAATAGGACGTCATGTAAATTACATAATGGTCTCATGGAAGGAGCTCAGATGCCCTGATCCCAAAGTTTATGAAAAAAACTACCATATAGTTCCATTGGATGCCCAGGGAAATTCCTACTACATCAAAATGTTTTTATACTGCAGATGAAACACCAGGGCTTGGATTCACTATGCACTGCTTTAGTTCACTATAACTCCAGTAACAGAAAGGAAACACAGTCCCAGACAGCCTGGGACTTAGATGTACTTCCCATTACATTTCTCCCCTATAAGGGCAGATGCAATCATATACTAGCCACTGAACTTCTGAAAAAGCTGTATGTGCCCCAAGAAGGATAAATGAGCCATAAAGGGATAATTAGGGATTTCCTCTTCTTTGAAGATACCAGAGAGGGAAGTAGTCTATGGAGAATAGGCTGTTATTCAATTAAGAGAACATGTTAGTAATTAGGCTACTGAGACTACTTTCTGCTCTGCCTTTTCTGTGCTGGAGGGTCATTCCAGTTATTCCTTGCCATATAGAAAGGAATATTTCCTTTAGCACCATGAAAAATACGAATTAAGAAGACCAAAGATGAGCAGGCCAGAGGGTTATGTACATCTCGGCACAACCAGCTGACCCATGCAATTCATGCAGTAGGCTTCAGGGCACAGCTAGTTTGTTAGAAAGCAGAGCTGTGCCCAGTTCATGCACAGCAGTTGGGAAACTGCCTTTCTCAGAAGGGTGGCAGGCTTCTGACAAGTCTCCAGTAAATGAAATCAACTACCAAGAACATTGTACTACACTGTCTTTGTTAGAAAGGAGGGTGTGCCATGATCTCAGGCTCAGTTACTGTTACATTCTCCCTGCCCTGAACTGCAGTGAGGCGGATCAGACTCTTCTAGAGTCAGCCTAACCTGAGAAGAAAGCAACCTGCTCTGTTTATTCTGAGGCCATTCCAAAGATCTCACTTCAACAGTGTGTGCTGATGGAAACTGCTTAGACCAAGGGCTGCAGAAAAAGCTGCAAGGAATCTGCAGGCAAAAATTTCCAGTGTGGGAAAGGCAGGTTTGGGACTCAGCCCTTCCAATGCCATATGATGGAGAACAGAAAGCTGGAAAGGACCTCACAGCCCCATAGAGACAACTCACATTTCTACTGCTGTCTACTCAGCCACAAAAGAACCAGACTGCTGGTTTACTTATACAAAACTAATGTGCAAGTGGATGAACAATTAAAGCACACTTTTCCCTAAGAAAAAATCTTAGAGAGTAGACTTTGCTCTACTTTCCTTTATGGCTGAGAATAGGAAGGTAAAACATACTGAATAGTTCCAGCTGGCCACCACAACAAAACAGACAGTGGCAGATTAGTGATAGTGATTTACTATCCCAGGCTCTGAAATGAATGAGGTAAAAATTTTATAGGAAGCTTACTTGGCTCAGCTCCCTGTCTGGTCTCACATCTGTCTTTTCAGATGAGTAATACGGATGCCAAAAATGAAGGGCAGGGTTTTCTTTCTCATCCTAAATGCATTGCATTGCATTTGGGAATTTAATCAAGCCTGTCATTAAAGACCTGCAACTACTGAAAAAGACTCAGAAAATTGCACTTAGCCTCTCCATCAGTGTACCCTGTAAAATCACAGGTTACTTGTCAGCTTCAAAACCCATAGTGAACAAAAACCTGAAGATTTGACTTGGCAATGCAGCAATTGGGGACCCCAGAAACCAAGAACAGTAACAGACTGCTGAGCAGTTCAAACCTTGCAGAAAGACAAATTAGCAAAAAAATGGAAAAATAAGTAGAAGAGATGTGGATGCCAGAGACAAAGATTCTGCTTTACTTCTATTTTCTACTAATTCCATTATTTTTTATTTGGATCATAGATAACAGTGACAAACCACTAGAGAGTTGTAAAGCCTTAAAAAAACAGTGGCAGAAGAACAAAACCTTTTAATACTAAGACTCCTCCCTCAAGAAATGCCTCTTATTTCAAATGTTATCCCTTGATGTTCAAGTGTTACAAACAGTTTCATCATTTTGGACCTTCAGAGTTGAAACACTAATGTCCAGCAAGTGGTGATGGAGCACACTGTTATCAGGTTTGCATATAATATCAAACTGGGAAGCCCAGTCAGTATACTCAAAGACAGGGACTTTTGACAGGCTGGAAGAATAGGCCAACACAGGCCTCATGGAACTCGAGAACAAATGGGAAGGAAAAACCCCTGAATGGTCCATGCTGGGGAAAGCCTGGCTTTCCTGGCTTTCCTGGCTTTCCTGCAGAGGGAGCATCTCTGTGGAAAAGCACCTGGAAGCTCTGGCAAGCACTGAGCTGAATATTGGTCAGCTGTGTACCCTAGCAATAATAAGGACCAACAGCGCTCTTGGCTGTGTGAACAGGTTCACAACCAGAAGACTGAGGAAGGGATTATTCCCTCTTCTCAGCGCTTATTGGACCATATTTGGAGTATTGTATTCCACTTTGGGCTCCTCAGTACAAGAAAGACATTGATGAGATGGAGCAAGTTCAGGTGAGGGCATCAAAAACGTGATGGGTTAGAGCATTTGCCACATGAGAAGAGGTTGTGGGAAGACTGGTTCAGCCTGTATTGGAGACAGCTTTGGGGACACCTAACAGCAGCCCCTGGGAAGATAATGAAGAATATAGAGTCCAGCTCCTCACAGCGGTGCATGGTGGAAGACAGAAACAGTATTCACAAAATGAAGTGGGGGGTCCCAACCAGATATAACTAAATAGTTCAAATTTCTCACAGTGTCTAAAGCATCAACAGAAATTCTGATGAATCTCCTCTGAAGTTTTACTGGTGAAAGAATGGTAAACTGTAAAACAAACCCTGATCTTGTTCCATTGGGTTTTCTCCCTCTTCTTACAGGACTGCTAGATTTATGTGTGTGCCTTCTTTTCTCTTTCAAAACTACATAATACAAAAATGCTCAGTCAAAACAGAAGGTGACTTCAGTGTTGATTTTAACACACCTAGTTTTGCTTAAAGCTACTCTACTTACTATGCTAAACTTACTACCCTAAGCCAGAGCTTCATCTGGTCCCCAGTGACTTCCATGGGAACAGAGGTCTATGCATTATGCTAAATTGGAATGCCTTTTCAAATATTCATCTTATGCTCAGAGCCCTGTGCTCAAACACTGCCATAAGGAATTACCTGCTGCGGAGACAGGACATGGTCCCAAATGTTGAGCTGGCTGATGGAGCCGACAAAAGATTCAGCTGGGTTGAATCCTTCTCCTTTCTGATCTTGCTCTTGACCCAGTACGAGTGCACCACCACCTACACTCAGAGAGAATTGAAACAGGCATAGGAAACAGACTCTTACGGCACGGTCCCCAGTGGAAGATTATAAAACTACACAAACTAAACTTTTGCTACATTATGTTAGTAAGATTTTGTAGTGCAGGAGGTCAGCCACCTTCAACAAATTCTCTCAGCAAACCTCTGGGAGGCATTATGCTAGAACAGGCTAAGTCAGCATAATACTTTGGAAGTGACTCTCGAATACGCATTAATGGTAAACCTATGCTGATGAGAGCAGAAAGTTTACACGGCTGCTTCAGGAATGGCATTGACTCCAAGAAGCCACTTCTAGCTCAGTATCTCAGGCATATTACAGAGCAATGCAAAATGCAGTCTTGAGCGGCTGGAACGTATTTTACAGCACTGGCTTGCATTTCCTGCTTTAAACAAAAGTGTAGAAAGTGTGATAAAACAAATCAGACTCAAACCCCTCAGCAGCACATTGGTGGTCAGTCAACAATATGACAGGCCATGCAAGTTAATTTTCCTCTCCTGAACAATAACACAGATGATGTGGATGTGCATTTTGTATGTCATGTGGTGTACAGACAAAGGTAAAAGTAATGGAAGTCTAAAACTTCCTTAGATCTTGTCTCTGGAGATGTTTGCAATGTAATTGGGAAAGACAGGGGCGAGCATAAGGAACACAGACTAAAATGCTTCACTACCTTTTTTTTTGTTCTCTTAATATGGGCACTTTTGAAACTCTGTGTAACTTCAGACAGTGATGGTATGAAAACACTATAGAAACAAAATCTCTTTGGAGCAACATAACACTGAAGGCCTTTCATAGCCCTTCAATAATGATATTCCTTTTCATGTCTTCTGATACTACTGGAAAGACACTGGTTACAAGAAACAATGAAATAGCAAAACCCACCTTGTTAAGAAAAAATGCAAACATAACTTAAAAAAAAGTGTTTGAAATTAACAGGAGAAGGCTAATTCAACCAACTGAGCACATATTTGTAGGGAAAACGCCATTAGAACTTAGGTTTGTGTGTGAGAAACCTATATCCCATTCCAAAATCAGCTCAGCACAGGCTCCTTTTTGGACTAAACTCTGTCACCCCCAAAATGAGTTACCTACTAATTTATCTCAGAAATATGCACTTTGTCTTCAGCGAGGCTAAGTGAGGGAACTGTCTTCATGGGCAAGAATAGCAAATACGAGCCCTGCATAGATGTTGAAAACGTGAAAACATTCTAAACCCACCAAAATAAACATTTCCTTGCAGGCACAGCAAATTCTGCAATAAAAACAGAATTAAGGCAACAGATCTGGTGTAATATAAATAAAGCATACCAGGGATTTTTGAGCCAACAGAAAGTCCAGTGCCTCCATCAGACAGTTTTCCATCGATGTACACTTTCCATGCCCCATCTGTGCATGTCCATGTGACGGCAATGTGATGCCAGTTACCATCATTCACTGAAGGACAGTCTGTGATCCTCTCTTTCCCATTTACATAAAGAACCCAGCTGCACGGAAGGAAGATGAAGGCATGCTCATTTGCATGACGCAACTTTAAAAGCATAGACCGTCCCGTGTTACTCAAAGACATGTTATTTGCTGAAGGAGGTAACCATGTCTACATCATACAAGAAATCTCTCTTGAAAGATCATCATACAAGATATGTCCCTCTCTCAGACAACTTGGAAGTCATGGTTATGATATGCAAAACATAGTGAAATAAGTGATGTGCTTTTATACCAAAACATGAAGACTCGGATCATGGCTGATGATCTTTAAGAAGATTCTTAACCTTGGCCCTTGGGTCTGTCCCTGCTTTTGGAGTCACATTAAAACTACTCTGAGCGCTGACCTTCATTTTATCCAATCGTTGTCTTAATGAATCATTTAAGTATGATGTAAATGTAGTCCAGACAAAAATATTCCAATTTCTAAACTTCACTGTTTTCTTGCCATTACTCTTCCACTTGGCAGAAGGTGGAGCAATCAATGCAAGAAGAACAAAACAAAGAGGCAATTCCAGCTATGGAGTTTGGATGCAGATTCTTCTACCCCAAAGTGGATAAAGCTGATAATTGGACTTCTGGTCTATACTTTCTTTATCAATTCAAGGCATCTGTAAGCTACAGAAAGGTAGAATTGTGATTTACCCATTGTAATCAGTCAGAAGAAATGCATTATCGCTTCCATTCTCCACTGCATAAGAAATGGGAGTCCCATAGTTTGTGGTGTCAGTGGATTTCATCCAGAAGGTACAGGTGATGTCACCAAGAGATGGGAAGATACCATCAAGCATGACATATCCATATATACCAGAGACTTCAAAATCAAGATTGAAACCAGAGGACTGTTCTGCAACAAAGACAAAGAATTTTCAGAACTACATTCCTGAAAACCCAGAAAAATAATCGAGTACAATCTAAGCAAATGCAATAACATGGAACACAACCTGTCTACAAAAATTATTCCCTTTAAATTGATCAGAGTTAGAAGGAATGTATAGCAGCCTAACATTAGCCAGCATACAGAGCTTTCCAAGGCTAGAAAACACACAGGGCTTGAAAAAAAAAGGCTGGAAAATAAACAGATTATATAACAAATGATGAACAAGAACCTTGTTTTCAGTCCTCTGTCAATGAAATGACATATTCCTCTGCCATCCAGCAACCCAAAGAGGTGTGATCAGCTCATTCCACTTTATTCATGAGAGTCAAGACTTTTAAAAAGAATTTTAAAAAAAGATACTTTTTTTTTTCCCCTTTTCTGGACTTATTGAAATACACTTCACTCATGTGCAACAGCACTTCCGTGCTTTTCTTCAATGCAGACTGACATGCCTTACAAGCATACTACATATACCCACTTGGCAGCAGAGCTCTCCTGAAAGCTGGGTGTTATTAAATTCCAACATAGGATGGCAGCTCTAAATGACCTGTATGCTCTCTACTGTCTCTGCAAAACCCACATGGGTTCTTCAGTTTCTGTTTAAAGATCCACCAGTTATTTGTACAACACTTCATTATTTTCATTGAGTGGCTAAAAGACAAATGGATTTGAGGCCTGTGGTTGTGTGGCCCAACTCTAGTATCATCCAAGAGGTTGCACAATGTGTGACCCATTTTGCCTGAACATGTAGAACTTCATGCCCTTTTGCCCATAGGGACTTGATGACCTTAGGACCTCCTAAAGCTGAGACTACCACAGACTAATTTCTACCCCTGTGATGCAAAGTCCTACATGTAATACAATAAAGAAAAAGAGCTAATTAACTCAGATCCACAAAGCAAATATAAATTAAACTCAATAGACTGACTAGGTATTAAAAAGATAGAACTGTGCCTTAGCAAAGAGAAATTAATATAAATATGACATAGCACACATGCTGTTACTTGTCTGCAATTACACTTATTAACACTGCAGTCTCACAGGCTCCATGCAGCCTCTCAGAGTCCCACCACCCTATCTGCTTTCTGGGGAAGCTGCGTGAAATCAGCCCACCCAGTGCAAATCTTGCCCAGAAACTTAGTCAAGCCACCTTTTTCTGACACTTGGTCCTGTGTACCTGTTTCACACCTGCTGCCTGTAAAGCCAGGGGGACATTTACAAACGTACGAGTTCAAGGCATCCACACAGGTAGCTTGGTTTAAGCAGGGACTGGAGGCACACTCATTGATGTTCACTTCACAGTTTGGTCCTGTGTACCCTGAAACACACAGACACCTGCAGAGGAAAAGAGAAGCACACTTCAAAGGTGGCTGCAGTCATGATAAAGAATCCTGGCCATGAGACCAGGTCCGCCAAAAAACCCCCAAAAGTCAACAGAAGAGATACTACAGGATTAATGCAGTTTTAGTTTGGTTGTTCCTCTAAGTATCCTTGAATTCTATTAGCTGCATAATATTTCTTATTGACAGTGACAATACAACATTTAAACATAGTGTCTGCATTTCTAGATATGAAATTGGTAGAAGTAATCACTGAATTCCTGGGAGTGAAGCATGCCTTCATGTCCACAGAACTATAGATGAGAGGGATGCAACTTTTCAGGCAGGCCATGCTTACACTGAGGAAAAACCAAGGACTAGAAAGGCAGCAAAATCTCTGGTACTTGGAAAACAGAGGCATTTGCAAGGCACTGAAATTTCCAGGGCTTTGGGGAGGGAAAGAGTTACTAAATGCAGACAGTAACAGCCGGTCCCTCTGTCTACAGTGATCTAGGATATGACACTGCTATTGGTGTTTTTAACTTCTGATCTGAGTTCAGATACCCTAAGGCATGAAAATATATATTTGTATGATTCTATCAGTGTTTGTATTTTAATCTTTATATTCTTAATATGTGCAGCTATCTGTGTCTTCCAGGCTATAGAAATGTAGTATTATCATGTACTTAACTGGTCTTCACCCGTTCTTAGAAGAAAGATAAGATAAGCTCTTGAAGCTTGGGAAAGTGCATTTCTTTTGTTAAGATCAGTATTCATACCACGCAGTCCTACCTTGCTTACATGTCAAACTGCATATTTTCTTTGTTGTCTGCTTTGGAATTTTTTAAGAGTGAGGACACGAGTATTTATTTTCTTGTCTTTTCAAATCTCCTTTGGTGTGCATAAGGGACTGTTTATATTGGATCAGGCTGCCAAACGCCTTGCTGAAATCTAAGATGGTTGAAGCACTACATATCTGACTTTCCACATCGTATTATATCAATTATCTCTTTTTCACCTGAAGCTGTTGATACCATCTCTGCATGTAGCTCCATTCCTACAGGGTCTGCTGAGACACTCATCGATGTTTCTTTCACACAAGACACCAGTAAAACCTGGGAGGCACTTGCAGGAGAAACCGCCAACTCGATCTTCACAAAAAGCCCTATTAAGACACGGGTTTGAAAGGCATTCATTGACCTCCATTTCACAGTGAGCACCTGAGAAGAAAAGAACAAAGTCACAGCTTCACTTTGAATTAACCCAAGAAAGAAGATTACTAACCCATCTCTGATTTTTAAGGACTGTTGCCAATCTGCCAGGAAACAGCAAACACTGCACAGGATTTACTCCATTTGGGTCTTCCTCCATTAATTGAAGCTAAGTGGTCATAGAAGAACCCAGGAACCATCTTTGCAGTTGCAGAATTTAACACTCAGAATTTATATGAATATTGCCCATTATGTGAGTAAGATGGGCTTACTGACCCACCTTATCAGGAACACTGATATATTACCCTAAGCAACTAATGAAAAGACACTTAAAAAGATATTCAGCTGGAACCTTAACTCTAGGGAGAAACATAAATGGCAGAAACACATGACTGGGACTTCTGCTGTCAAAGAAGATCTATGCTACAAGCACAGAAGACTGAACAAACTGCATGTGATTTTATACTGAAGCTCTCTGGCAACATGACTGTATCATACCATTGATCATATCATTATATCAACAGATATGCCCACTTGTTGCAGAATCTATGAGAGCAGTAGAGATCCGAGTATGGGAATAGGAAGTAGTTCTAATAAACGTCATCTTGGCTACTAATATTATTCTTTTGTAAATAGAATTAAAAATAATAATTAGCCCTCAGGTGAATGTCCTTATTCCTTCCTCAACATCACACAGTAAATTTGTTGGCAAAATTAGGAATGGAACACCCATCACTTACTAAATCCTCCTGAAGCCACACTGACACTCAAAGGGTCTCTGAGAGATTACATGGACCTAGGGAATCTAGTATATCCACGTCAAGAGATAATACATGCAATACATAGAAATGAGATTGAAATAGCTGGACAGGGTAGGAAGACATCCGTTTTTGGTCGGGAAGAGTGACGGCTGATTTAAACGGAAAAAGGCGTACCTGTGAACCCTTTTGCACAAGTGCAGCGGTACCCGTTCCGGCCATCAACACAGTGGGCTCCATTCAAACACGGACTGGAGCGACATTCATTTATGTCTTCCTCGCACAGGAGACCTTCAAACAGCAAGGGTTACAAAGCATGATCAAAGACACAGTCAAGGTCTGCGTGCTGCAGTGACTGAAAGGGGAAGACAGAACAGCACCACACTGCTTGTGTAGCAAAAGGCTACTGAGAGCAGGTGATAAAATTCCATGTTTGACTGCACCACTGCAAACATCCATAGAAATCTTTTGCATTATTTAGATGCCAGGATGTGAAAGATGTGAAGTCCATGGTTTGTCTTTATGAAGTTTAAAAAATAGCCATTGCTGTTGATAAATATATAGCCACAAATATGAAAAATGAGGGACACCACCTCTGGGAGAAAACACCAGGCCTTTTTTTTCAGTCATACAAAATTCCATCCTCAGTAGCTTATTTCAGTACTTAGAAATTAGGTGCTGGTTTGGCAAACTACTCTAGTATGTCAGTTTCCCCAAAGATTTCAGTACCTTCAATATGAAGAAGACTGAGAAGGAAGAAATGAAAAGCCTGCTCTCTTACTCATAGGGCTGGAGTAAAGCAACCGCATAAATGCTTTGTATAGTCTGAACTATATTCAGTCTCACAAAAAAATTCCCTGTAAGTATTTACTAATTTCCTAAACTTTATAGCTTTTTTTTTTTTTCCAGGTCAGAAGTGTCACAAAACAGAAGCATACCTGCATACATATGCATACACACTGTCTTTGAATGCTCATCCTTTTATTTCAAGACCTATTAATTTACAGTAGAACCTTACTCTAACTTGTAGCTCGGGCTGCTTTCCTGCCACAATTCCATGCATGAGGAATTCTATAGCCCTTGTGGTTTGTATTATCCACTTAGCACAGAAACAATGCCTGTCTGAAGGAGATCTATGAAGTGAAACAAATTACCTGAATAGCCTGGTTGACAATGGCAAACAAAGGTCCCAATGCCATCTTTACACATCCCTTTGTTTTGACAAGGAGACGACTTACACTCATCAACTTCTGTTTCACATTTCAAGCCTAGAATGCAAAATAATGGACTGTAAACACTGAGAAAAATTTGAAATTGTTCAGAAACATAAGAGTCATGAATACCCAATGTAGGAAAACACAGCTGATTACTTGCATACATTACCAGACATTCAGGTTTATTATCCTGTCTTTAGGTTGTGTTTTAACACTAGAGCTGAGACAAAATGCTATTAGAAAGATATCCTGCACATCAGGCACCAGACTGATTGGTTCCAGATAGTGGCATTTAATACCTATGGCAAGTAACAGAGATCACTGTGTTGTAGTAAAATTGATATAAAAATGAAATGTAACATGTAATCAAAGCAAACAAGGGAATCTGCTGCTGCTCTTAAAAGCCCTCTACATGGCCCCTACATCATTTATAGAGAAATAGAAACTAGCCATGGTTTATCTAAGAACTAATTACTGGAAAATGTAGCTTTGTTGATAAGCAGGATACTCCTGTCAAGAGAGTGATGAACTATAGGCTTGGTCAGCAAACTATAAAAACTACCCAGAACTGCCAGGAGTGAAGGAGAAATAGCTAAAAGGTAATTTCTTCAGGGGGAGATTGTGACTACCAACTCACTGACCACCTACCCAAATGATACCACTTACTCAAAGGAGAAAAGAGGAAGAAGAAAACAGAGTCTGTGCGCTAATTAATATAGGAAGCAAAGAAATATCAATCAATCATTAAAGAGAGTAACAGTAAATAGGTAGTAACTGCTGGAATATGTAACAACCAGTGTATAAAAAGGGGAATTTTTGAAACAAAGGTGTGCTCTCTTGGGATGACCACCCAATTTTTGTGCATTAATGGAATAAACTTGGAGATACCTCTGCTCTGTTTATTACTGGCTCACGCGCTGGGTAAAGCAGCCAGATGTGGGACAACTTCTTGATAACAGCTGAACAGTAACTAATCTGTTTGCTTTGAAGCAATGCGGCGCTCCACTCCTCCCACATCTCCTTTAGGCCACCTGGGGGTTTGTGTGATTTGCCCCCCAACCGGGGACACTTAACAATACAATGGAGCAGAACTGTGAAAGACAGAAAGACAGGAAGAAAGAAAGAAAGAGAGAAAGACAGGAAGAAAGAAAGAAAGAGAGAAAGAAA
>VZTM01000041.1:71794-92964 GCA_013400555.1 Jacana jacana | reverse complement strand
CATGGGCTCCTGGGGCAGCAAGCCCAGCTGGGGGGGGGGATGTGACACACAACACAATGGGGTACAACAACCAGAAGTGACCAGGGGCAGTTGGTGGCCCTCACGCCTGGTGGGAGCATCCCCAGAGGGTGGTGGGGCTGGGGGTGGTGGTGCAGGGGGTTACTGTCAATTGTAGGGTGGGGGTGGCAGTAATATGGGAGGGTGTCCACAGTGGGGGTCTGGTGGACCAGGAGGGGAGACTCAGGGGTGAAGGGGTAGGGGTCCGGGGACAGGCAGCTGATGGCGATGGCAGTTTGGGGCGCTGGGTGGGGGGTGAGCTCTGCCTCCATGGGGGGTGAGGTGGGCTCAGCCCTGTCCCTGCTGAGCTGGGTGAGCAGTGTCCCCCCGCCAGGCTGAGTACTGNTGGGGGGGGGGATGTGACACACAACACAATGGGGTACAACAACCAGAAGTGACCAGGGGCAGTTGGTGGCCCTCACGCCTGGTGGGAGCATCCCCAGAGGGTGGTGGGGCTGGCGGTGGTGGTGCAGGGGGTTACTGTCAATTGTAGGGTGGGGGTGGCAGTAATATGGGAGGGTGTCCACAGTGGGGGTCTGGTGGACCAGGAGGGGAGACTCAGGGGTGAAGGGGTAGGGGTCCGGGGACAGGCAGCTGATGGCGATGGCAGTTTGGGGCGCTGGGTGGGGGGTGAGCTCTGCCTCCATGGGGGGTGAGGTGGGCTCAGCCCTGTCCCTGCTGAGCTGGGTGAGCAGCGTCCCCCCACCAGGCTGAGTACTGTCCCCTCCCCTGGTCTCAGTGCCCCGTGCCCAAGGAGGGTGGTGCAGCCACGAGCCCTCCAGGGCCCTGGCAGCGCGCAGGCAGAGACGCTCAGGCAGGTAAAGTGTGTAATCCAGATATATTTATAGGATTATTTTCCGAGATTAGCACAGGATATTAGAAAGGTTATAAAGTCACATCAACGTTCGTCGTCTCCCTTTTATGTACATACAAGAACACAGCACAACAACACAGACCGTCCTCTGCCCTGCCCCGCTGCTGCCCCACGGCGTCTCCAGAGCTCCCTACAAATATGGCTTTCGTGTCTATTGAGAGTTCAGTGCCGGCCGGGAGGTGGCCGGAGCCTCCTCGGGGCCGGTGGCTGCAATCCCGGGCCACAGGGTCCCCACTCCTCCTCGTTCCCCCAGTGCTGGCCCTGGCTGTGTCCTGGTTTGGATGCCCTGGGCCCAGCACAGGTGACCGTGGCGGCACTGGGTGGACATGGGGGTTGGAGGTCCCCTGCCCGTGTGGCCAACAAGAACTCCTCCTGCTCCCAAAGGGGACACTGAGGTCCAGGGAGGTGACTGGTACCCTGGGCTGTCCCAGGTGACAACTCTCTGGGCACCAGCAGGGAGGGACAGGAGCCCGGTGTCCCCTCGCCCCAGTGACAGGTCACATCACCTCATGTCACCCCCCTGCTCCATCGCTTCTCCCCTCCCGCAGGGTGGCACATCCACCACCAGCCACCCCAGCAACACCACACGCCCCACTGCCGCCCCACACCTCGGAGGTGACAGGATCTGTTCACCAGGGCCTCAAACTCGCAAAGTGGTTTCTCCATCACACCCCAGACACGGTGTGTCCCATCACACCGAGGGCACCATCACCACCTCCCGCACCGCGATGGGCCCCGTCGCAGCCTCGTGACAGTGACCCTGTGGCACCTCCTTCTTCACAGCTGTGACCTGGTGTATCTGCCACCCCCTCACAAGCGACACAGGGTCTTCTCCATCGCCCTGTGCCCATGTCTTTGCTGCTCTCTTATATCTACCAAAGCCCTTGGGCTCTTGTGGACGCAGCTCCCACCATTCCAGGACCTGCAAGTGCTTGGGCTGCAGCTCAGCCTCTCACCGTGGCTGTAGGACATCAAGGCCGCCCAGAGCCGGCCCATCCCTGGCTTCCATTTGCTGCAGGCAGCAGGTCCTGCCCTATTGCCCTGCCCAGTCCTTGTGCTCCATCCTGCCACATCCCACGCCACAGGGCGCCTCAAAGAGGCCACATCCTGACTGCTCTCACCAGGGCAAAGGGGTAACCACCAGCACTAGCCCTTGAAGCCACCCTGGAGCAGCAGCACTGGGGAGAGAGCGGCCACAGCCATGTCCATGCTGTCTCAAAGGGGCACAAACGTCCCTGCACAACCTCAGATCCCACCTCCCTTTCCTTGGGGACCCCCCTTAGTTAACCCCCTTCCCCTCCCAGTGCCCAGCTCGGGGCTTTCTCTGTAACCATCCACAGCACATAGACTTAGGAGAGGTTGAATTGTACTTGAAAATGCATCCTCGTGTTTTTATTTGAAGGGAGTGACGTCTCTTCAGCCGTGGGTTTTAAAGGTCTTCAGCAGAGCGTCAGGCTGCCCACTGGGACGTGCTCGGTGCGCAGAGTCGTGACCAGCAGCGTCTCCTCCAGCAGCAAGGGCTGCGGCCCTCAGAACGAGCTCGGAGCCACCACTGGGACTCCAGGCCAAGGTCCTCCTCCAGAGAGATGGGAAGGGAGGAGCAACGTGGAGAAAACCACAAGTTTTCTTCACCCACCTACGGTGGATGGAGGCCTCGTGCACGTCTCTCTTGAGGTGCCAACACCCCACTGCCTGGGTGCCCCCCTCACGCTGTTCAGCCACGGTGGACCCAGTCACTTGTGCCACAACCACCAGCCACACCCTGTGCCTGGCACCAAACTGAGCTTCCTCTTCCTCCTCTGCTTGGCCCCAGCCCCTTCCAGCCCCACTTGCCCTGCGATGGCCTCCCCATGGGCATCCTCCTCCTGTCATGTGCTTGCAGGGTCTGGGTGTGAGCAATGCTATCTGCCCCATGGGCACACAAGCTCGTCCTCCACCTCCAAGGTGAGGTTACCCACACCACCGAGGGCTTTCACCCCTTCCAAGGGCTCTCCCTCTTCCAGACAACCCAAAATCAAAAAGGGTGCCCAGTCGAAGGGCAGCTCCTGCAAAACCTCATGTCCACACCAAGAGATGCTGGGAAGCTGGAAAACCTCCTCCCAAGGGTGAGGGATGGGGCCCGGGGTGTCCTGTGGATGCTGGAGTGCGCAGCCCCTGCAGCCCCATCCCGTGGGTGTGCGGTTGGGGTGGGCCAAGCAGCCCCTGGGGACATGCTGGAGAGGTTGGGAAAGCTTCTTGGTTTTGTCTTGGAAGAGAGAGTGAAGCAGGTAGGAGGCAGGACAAGGCCCCCCAGCTCCCCTGGAGATGCCCAAACTACTGAGACACCAAACCCGGCCACTTCAGTGCAGCCCTTGGAGCCAAGAGGGATCGTCCAAGCTCCCAGGTGCCCCGGGGAGGAGCTGGGGAGGGAAGGGGAACAGACGGCTCCGAGGAGCAGACCCTGGTGGAGCAGGTCACCCTCCAGCTCAGCTCGGCTCCCGTGGTGCCACCGGCTGTGTGAGCTCTGGTTGAAGCCACCCTCAGGGTCCAAATTGTCTTTCCAAGAGGCTCCACGGGGAATGGTGATGGCCACGGGCCCACCGGCTCCCCGGCTCTGCCCGGCGCTCCCGGCACAGGTGACCTCCTGCACTGAACATCTCAATAGATGGTTTCAATCGATGTTTCCAAATCTGAGAATTTGTAAAGCTGGGGCTTTTTCTCTGGATTCGCCCCCCAAAACCTCTGCCCTCCCCCCCCCTCCCACTGGGGTGGGACCGGGGAGCCGCAGTGCCCGGCAGCTCCCAGTCTCTCGGGGGCCTCAGCGGTTCCCACCCTGGAAGCTCACCCCCCCGTCACACATCTACTGCACGAGGACAGCCCTCCTCCCCCATGGACACTGTTCGACAAGAACCACCAAGGATAAAATCAGGGCCGGGGTCCCTCCCTGCTCTACCCCAGCCACACGCCAAGACCTCGGAGGCAGAGCATCCTGCTCCCGTCCCAGTGGCCAGGGTCCCCCCGTCCCCGCTGGGGCTGGGGGGGGGGGCACGGGACCTGGGTCCCGGCTCTCAGTGGGAGACGTGGGGCGAGTGCTCATGACAGAGGGGCCTCCCAGCTGCCCCGAGCTGGCGCCAGAGCCTGGAGCTGATTTTATCCTTGGATGTCAAAGAAACCAAAATGGAGAGAAACAAAGGAAAGAGCTACATCGACCCCAGCCCAACATCCCAACCGAGGGCCCAAAGCAAAGAGCAGCCACGAAACCAAAGCAAAGGTCCAAAGGAAGAAGGAAAGTCGCTCACTCACTGGTTGGTCTGTGTTTCGCGCGAGCGCCGGTGGCAGGGATGGAGGTGCAAGCAAGCAAACGGGGCCAGGGCTCTCGCTGTTCGTAGTAAATAACGTTTTGTACAAGTTCAAGAAGAAGCATCACGTCTCAGGCCGGTCGCTCTCTGCTCTCTGTCCCGCCATCCCTCTGTCCGTCCGTCTGCCCCTGCCGGGCGCGAGAGAAAATCTGTTGGGTTGAGTGGGGTTTTGTGGTCTGGTTTCCGTTTCCATCGGGGTCTCTTGGCTCCATTTCTCACTCTTGACGCCCCTAGATGAAATACTCCTTCTTGTCGTCGCCGCTGGCCTGGCCGCCCTCTGCGTTGATGATGGCGGTGTCGGCGTCGGGGGCATCGTCCGACCCTTTGGCCTCGTGGGTCAGGTAGGTACCTGGGTGGGGAGAGGGGTCAGCGTCACGGGGGGGGGGCTCCTGGCAGCTCCCTGCCCCCAGGCGGGCAGGGGGAGGCTGGGCTGCCTGGAGGTGCCCCGAGGGCTGGCTGGAAAGCGGAGGCAAGAGGAAAGAGTCCTTTGGGTTTGGCCTGAAATGGAAAAGTCACTGGTTTCCCTGGGACAAGCCCTGCCCGGGGACCGAGCCTGGCCTGGGCTGCTGGAGGCTCTCGCTGTTGTCTCTGGACGGAGGAGGCATTTCCAGCTGCACAACTCCTGCTCTCCCCACCCTCTGCCCGCCCCCCAGCATCCCTGTCCCCCTCAGAAAACTGGGGAGGTTTCTCTGCGAAGCTGCCGTAAGGAGCAAGGAGGCTCCAGCTCCCGGTAGCCCCCAGAGCGGGCACGGCCTGGGGCAGGGGCAGCAGCTCCGCTGGGCTTGGAGGGCAGGGACGGGGGGCTCTTACTCACACATCACCTCTGCTGAGTTTTGCCGATGTCTGGATGGGACTGTCTCCCCGTGTCTTACGCACACACCTGCCGGGCGGACGAAAAGGCCGGGGATGGGGAGGTGGAAACAGTGGAAGGAAGGAGGAGGAGGAAGGTGGAGGGCTTGAGGGGGACAGGGAAGGAGGAGGCAGGGTCCACCACAGAGGGGAGAGGGGCACAGGCAGTCCCGGGGCAGTGGGTACCAAGCCATGAAAGAGAGATGAAGGCACAGGACAGGCTGTCTCTGCCTGGTGCTGCCCAGCTCCAGGGACTCGCTGGGACGTCTCCACGCTGGGGTCGGTGCCCAGGCAGAAGCCCCCAAACCCTGGAGGGCTCCATTGTCTGTGCTGGGTTTCTCCGGACATGGGGCAGGTCTCCAGGATGGGGAGCTGCCTCCCTTCACCCCTGCCCTTGGCTGCCTGCTGGCTCTGGGGACAGCCCTGCTCCCAGAGACCCACTGAGGGGGGAGCACTGCGCTGCCAGCTCTGATCTTGACTCCATGTGTGTCCCCCCCCAGCCCCACACAGCTCCCCCATCCCGTACCTTTGTGTCTGATCAGGTAGTGTCCCAACACGATGAGAAGACTGAGCAGAAGGAAGACAATGACGGCAACCACCCCGCCGATCACCGCATGGTACGTGCTGGAGGTGGAGGGCACCGGGCTGGCATCTGCCCAGACGGCAAAGGGAGAGAAAAGAGAGAGGAGACGCTGCAGACCAGGCCCTGCTGCGCTGCAGAGGCTGCTGCTCGTCCCCCGGACCCTGCGGGGCTGCAGGTGGGCACCGAGGGCCTCCCCTCCTGCTCGGTGCCATCAGCTCGATCCTGCTGCAGATGAGAGCTGTCAGGGCGGGAGGAAGACTCGGGAAAGGCAGCGGGGCAAGCAAGGAGGGGAAAGCGATAGCCATCGGTGCTGGCTCCCAGGGAGTGAGCCGAGAGGAGCCCCGATGGCAGCCCTGCCCAGGTCTGAAGGCAGCTGAGAAGAGCTGCGATGGGCAAACCCATCCCTGTGCACCGGCAGCATGCTCTGTACAGCCTGGTGGACCCCCAGACCACCCGCCCCATCCTTCCCAGTGGGATTTGTGCCCCAACAGGGGAGGCTGAGCAGGCGGCAGGAACAGGCCTGGCTCACTCATCCCCTGTGCCGTGCCAGCAGGAGAGCGATGTGCAGGCTGGCACGGCCATATATGGCACCCCCAAGGAAGGTGGGACCCCCGGGCCAGTCCCAGGTTGGCTGTGTCCTGTAGCACAGACCCTGCAGGGTCCTGCGTGAGCCCCGGTGCACAGGGACAAACCGTGCCCCGTCAGCCCGGGGGGAGCGGAGCCACAGAAACACTGGGGGGAGGCGTTTGGACAGTACGGGGTGGGAAGGACAGGTGAGGTGACAGGACAGAGGGACGACACCTCACACGGACACAAGGCACAGGTCACAGCTCATGGGCAGCTGCTGCCAAAGCCTGCCAGGAAGAGTTGGAAGGACCATTAAGGGAGCCCAGGCTCTGGGGCCTCAGCTCCTTCTGTGGCGTGTCACCACCCCGCAGCGCCGGGACGGTGGCTGCAGAGTCCACACACACCAACAAGCAACTGCGCAGGGACTGAAGCCTGGCTGGGCATCTGGGACGTGGCAACGGTGTCCCTGGCCCAGGGGTGGGCCACCATCCTCCTGTGGAACTTCTCCTGCCGGGCTGGGGAGCAGCGGGTCCGTAAAGAGAGAGAAAAGGAGCTTACGGTACCTTGGATGGGAGCTGGAGTGAAGGATGAAGCGGTGGCCATGGAAGCATGAGAGATGGGCTGGGAAGGGCCTGGCGGAGGGGCTGGAGTGGAGTGAACATGTGGGGTAGGGAGCTGGGAAAGATCTGGGGAGGACAACAAAAACACAGGGACATGAATCAACCCCAGGAGGCACCACTGAGGTGTGAGAACCCACTGGAGGGGACCCCGGCTCCCCCCAGCCTGATGGGACCCATTCTTCTCTGCAGCTCCTTCCATGACCCCTTCCTTGGCCACGGGTCCTACTCCTCCTGCCACTGTCCTCTGGGATGTGCTACTGTGAACATCTCCCATCTCCTACCCTGCCAGTCACCCCTTCCCCCAGGAGGGACCCCACCAGGACCCTCCTGCCTGGGAACCCTGTGACTGCGGTGGTTGGGAACCACCACCCACCATGAGGTGTCACCTACACTGTCCTCAGGGACCACTCTGTCCCCGCTCTCCCTCACTGCCCAGCAGGCTCGAGGGCTGGGCTGGGCAAGGCGGCTGCTCCAGTGAGGGTGCCACGGACCCGAGTGGCTCTGGGGAAAAAGAAGGGGAATTTTACAAGGGAAACTGAGCCAAGATATGGGACTCCTCCTCTGGTGGGGGCTGTGACACCAAGTGGGTGAGGGACACCGGTGTTCTGGGTGCTGCGTGCTCACAGAGGGTGTCAAGCATCCTGGATCTGCCCTGGGGGCTGGTTCCTGAGCACAGTGCAGCACCCAGAGCCCTCTGCGCCCAGGGGGACAGGGGACACACAAGGGGTGGTAAAGGAACAACTGCAAGGGGCTGGACATTTAGAGGCTCCTTCTGGGACAGGCAGAGAGGGACTCAGGGGACGAGGGTGGCTGAAGTGCCATTGCTGCCATGCGCTCCCTCTACCCACAGCCACACTGGAGGGGAAGGGATGCCAAGAGCACCCAGACCAGGAAGGGCGGGAAAGGGAAAAGCTGGAGCGGGTAGAAGTGCTGGAAGATGGAAAGTCCAAGACCGGTAGAGAGAGAGAGATGGCAAGAGGTTTGGCAGAAGAGAAGAACCACCCCAAATCCGTGGCCAAAACCGCAGGGAAACAGGCTCCTACCAACACAGGAAAGCCACCAGGCAAGGGGCTGGGTGCCCAGCACAGGA
This sequence comes from Jacana jacana, assembly GCA_013400555.1. Lineage (NCBI taxonomy): Eukaryota > Metazoa > Chordata > Aves > Charadriiformes > Jacanidae > Jacana > Jacana jacana. Next base: position 84,986 of record VZTM01000041.1, on the reverse strand, counting down.
ACTGGGGCTGGAGAAGCGCTCACAGCCCCACACAGCTCCACTCCACGAGCAACACACAGCACCTGGACACACAGCAGGGCACAAGGACAGCAGACACAGCGGCAGAGCACGGCCCAGGCAGGGGGAGGCAGCGAGGGGATGGCCCTGCCACGTAGCAACACGCTCTGGGGACACAGGAGGCAACACAAGCCTGCAGCGCAGGGCAAGCCATGGGACCCGCTTCCAGAAGCCTGGGACAGGGCTGCCAGGGCACCTCGACGTTTGGAGGGGTTGGCGCCGGCTGGAAATCCTCGTGGTGGTGACACCGAGGCCGCCTGCCTGCGACAGGCTCAGGAGCACTGGCCTCTCCTCCTGTGGCAGAAACTCCAGCAGAATCCTGCCTGCAGCCCCAGCAGACGCTCCCACCCCCCACCGCACCCACTCCCCATCGGGGGCAGTGGGGACCATGCCGTGCCCCTGCTCCGACCCCCCCAAACTTCCCTCTGCCCTCCTCGGCCCCAGGCAGCAGCCCCGCAGGGTGCAGGGCAGGAGGGATGTGGCTGGAGGAGCCGGGGATGCAGCGCTCTGCCAGGACCCTGCTGCACGCACCCAGCCGGCGCCATGAAGCTCCCCCCTCCCACCGCAGCCCCCCCCGGACCCGTGTGCCCCCATGGCAGGGAGGGAGGTGGCCGTGCCAACCAGCAGCTGCCAGGAGAAGGTGATGCCGGGTACCCTGTGGTCCCCGCTTACCGCTGACATCGAGGTTGTACTTGGCCACGACGCTGCCCATGGAGCTGGTGGCTGTGCAGACGTAGGTGCCACTGTCACTCTTGTTGAGGAAGGGGAAGGTGAGGATGCTGTCAGAGCTCAGCTGCAGGGGCGCGTCGCCGCCCTCCTTCTCCCACAGGAACTCCTGGGGGCTGCGGGGCAGAATGGTGGTGAGGCACTGCTGCCCCTCCCCAGCACCCTGGGTGGGCTTGGGGAGAGGGGTGCCCCCAGTCAGGCAGCAGAGGGGACAGTGACAGGGTGCAGGGTGGAAGTATTTCATTCCCCATCTAGAGATGCACTGGGAGAGCTCTGCTGCTCCAGGGGGAGCAGAGGGGCTTTGCCCGTACTCTGTGAGGTGCCCAATCCTGTGCCCACACACAGTTACCCACAACACCCTGCCCAACCTCGGGGAGGGCTAAGTGGTGGCTTTGGGAGCCTGGCAGAGGAGGGGGGATGAGATAGATGGTGAGGGGTCTGGGGGCTGCGCAGCAGAAAGACAAGGAGGGGCCTTACATGGGGTTGCCCTGCCCGGCACACTGCAGCTGGAGCTTCTCGCCCTCCCGCGGGTACTGGGGATGCGGCTCGATCTTCGCTGTCGGCTTGTCTGAAGAAAGAGGAGAGGCACAGCTGGGTGACCGCCTGCCCCCACCCCACACACCCCCCAGGGGCTGCTGGCACCCCAAACCCCTGCCTCAGCCCCAGCTCTGCCGTGCAGGGGTGCAGCGTGAGCATCCCTCGCCTTGTCATCGTGAGGGGACACGCCAGAGGAGGAACAGGGACGGGCAGGACAGGGAGATGGTGCAGGCAGGTAGCAAGCGATGGCACGTCTCGGGGAGATGGGGACAGGCAGGACACAGGGGACAAGGGCAGGCAGGGAAACCAAGGGCATGCATGGGAAGGGGAGGTGTCACTGTGCAGTGGCCCTGCATGTGACAGGATCCCTGCATGCGTGACAGCCGCCCCAACATGTAAACGTAGGGCCATGTGTGATGTCTGCTCAGCTCTGGTGATGCCGAGGCCTTCTCCATCTCCTCCATCCCTCCCCAGCCCTGTCCCCTTATCCCACTGTGCCACATACAGTGGACCTGCAGCTTCTGCGTGGTCGACCTCTCTGAGTTCTGCAGGGACTCGTGGTCCACGGTGCAGGTCACCTCAGCTTCGTTGTCCTCCTTGGTGACACGGAACTCAACCCGACTGCTCACGGTGAAGGTCTTTCCGTTGGGGTCCTCCACCACCTCGGTGCCCTCGTCTGTGGGGACAGGGGGGCTGTTAGAGCTGATGGACACAGTTACCCCAGCAGAGGCACGAGGCTGGGCAGGGGACAGCCTGCCCCCACCCCTTTGCTGGCAGTAGCACTGCGTGCCAGTGTCGTCCAGAACCAGGCACATCTACAACCCCTGGTGCCTCACCTGCCTCCATGATGTTCCCTGGCCACCCCCAGCCCCATGGGGCAGAGCCCCATTGCTCAGGCACCCACCCTTCAGCTCCTTGTTGCCCTTCTTCCACCGGAGCTGGGCTGCAGGTTTGCTGCCAGAGGACCGGCAGGTCAGCCGGGCAATCTTCTCCTCATCAATGGGCTGCTCGTGGCCGAAGATTTGTGGTTTCTGGGGGATTCCTGGTAGAGGAGGTGGCAAGAAATACAAGAGCCTGTTAGCCATGAGCATGCTGCCACCCACAGACGGGGACACACAGAGACACCTCAATAAACTCAGCAAGGGTGAGTTAAGGGGGGGATATGGGAGCAGCAGAGACGGAACAACTGTATGGAGAGCACCCTGAGGCAGGAGGGTAGAGTCATAGAATCATATAGGTCAGAAGAGACCCTGGGGATCCTGGCAGGAGACTGGGAGCTGGTGGGGGTGCTTACCCAGCACGGTGACCAGGGCCTTCGCGGTCCGCACAGGCATGGTGAAGATGGAGCAGGTATATTCCCCCTCATCCGACAGCACCACATCACTGATGCTGATGGTCAGCTCGTTGGGTGTGGACCTCTCCAGCTGGATCCTGTTGTCCCTTAGGGCTGGGGGGAAAAGGGACAGCGGGGTGAGTGACAGGCTCAGCACCAGCACATGCCTCTGCTAGCCTGTGTCTTGCCTGGTGGCATCACCATAGGTGGGAACATCATCCTTTGGGGCACCACCAGCCCTGGTCTACTCTCCCTCTGCCCCAGCATAGCTCGAGCCCTGGAGCTGGTTCCTCTCCCCAGGCAGCCCTCTCCCACCCCCAGATCCCGCACACATACCTCGCTTCTCCCCAAAGTAGAGGGTCTGCTGGGCAGGGTTGGACCATTGCAGCGAGGAGTCATCGGGATCCTCCACCTGGCACTTGAGCACCACTGTACCACCAGCCACCACAGTCTCGTCTGATGTCGTGGGCTGGCTCTCTGGACACAGACAGGAGAAGTCAGCAGGACCCTGGGCATCGCCTCTCCCCAGGTGTGCACGAGCATCACCGAGCCACCAGGGGAAAGGAGAGACGCAGCCGTGTCCCCCAAACCCTGGGAGAAGTGGGGCTCCAGTGCGGGGCCGAGCACAAGCTCCAGATGGCTGGGCTACAAGGACTGGCACAGGGACCGGGTCACTGTGCTCTTGGTGGCAGCATGGAGGGACATGGGAAAGAGGAGCAGGTCCTACCAGAGATCCTGGCAGCTCCAGGGAGACTGTCAGTGCAGGCGTACACCATGTGTGCATCTGGGAGCCTCTGTAGGGCCCACCTGAGCAGGGATGTGTGTCCCTCTCCAGGGACAAGGGGTTTCTAGTTGGTTGGAATGGAGCCATCCTGTGCACCCTGGGGACAGCAGAGACCCATGGGGCCTCCGTGCCAAGCACCCCACACCATGAGAAGTTCCATCAGCCACCAGCAAAAGCATCTGTGGTCCACAGAGAGTGGCCTGCAGGGTGCAGCCAGGGACCCACTCTCCATGTCATTCCTTAAGGGGACCTTCTCTTGCTCACACTGCTCCCAGGCCGGGCACGTCCCTTCCCGGGCTGCGTTTCCCCAGCTAAGACACTGTCCTTCACATCCTTCAGGCTCCTCCGAGGGCTCCATGCTGCCGAGCAGCCCAAGGGCGGAGGAGAGCAGCAAGAGGATCAGATAACCCCCCCGCCCGCCCCAAGGACGGCTATTTTGGGAGAGCCAATGTGCCAGCGAGCTCAGATGGGGGACACGTCTCTGCCATGTCCCTCGCTGGGGTCTGCGGCTCGGCCAGGCATCGAGGCCACGGCTCTCCATCCGCTCCTCCCGACTGGGGAGCTCTGTCTGTCAGCTTGTTTTAATTTGGTTAACGATGCCTTTGTGGCGCTACTGCCGTAATGAGGGGATTAGGCTGTTGCAAGCCACTGTTGTCTTAAACTCCAAACAGTCCAACGGGGATGCAATTGAGGACAGGGTCTAAAACCCACACAGAACAGACCCAATCTCCTAATTAACGCAATTACCATCACCTGCCAAACCACTGCCCTCATTAAGGTATTAGCAAGGTGTTTCCCTCAGGGCAGGGGCCAGGCCAAGCCACCCACACCCCACGCAGGGACACGCAGGCACTGCATAGACCCACAGCAGCTCCAGCTCGGCCTCGTCCATGACCCGCCTCATCCCTCGCAAGCGGGACCAGAGATGGGTCCCCAACCCCCCCAGAGACCACCCTTCTGCCAGAGCTGCCCCTGTGGCTCATGTGTGGGGTGGGGGGAACGACGCAGCCCCTCGGCTGCCGCACGGTGCCCTCTGGCGTGACCTAGATCCTCCCTCGCCTCAGCGGCCGACAGCTTGGCGGAACAGATGGGCACGGCCGGGCCGCTGCGCCAGTGCGGCTTGATTTAATTAACAACCGCCACGGCTGTAACCTGCTGGCCCTTGACAGAAGAGGGGCAGAGCCACGGGGGAGCAGCCATGGGGCTGGGGGAGGAGGGGGCAGCAGGGCCCTGCCGGCCCCAGTCCCCACTGAGGGCAGCTTCATTCCCCCAGCATGGCCCGTGGGGTGCCTGCTCCCCCCCTGCAGGAGACACCCCCCTCTGGCAGAGGGGACACAAGGGGCAACCCCATGTCACCCCATGGCTGGAGACAGCAGGACACTGAGATGGAAGAGTCTGGAGAAGAGAAGGCTCCAGGGAGACCTTAGAGCCCCTTCCAGGGTCTGGCAGGAGCCTACAAGAAAGATGGAGAGGGACTTTTTGCAAGGGCCTGTAGTGAGAGGAGGAGGAGGAGGAGCAGTGGCTTCAAGTTGTCAGAGGGGAGATCAAGATGAGGTCTTGGGAAGATGATCTATAGGGTCTCACCACTATGGGGTGGTGAGAGCCTGGCCCAGGTTGCCCCATCCCTGGAGGGGTTCAAGGCCAGGTTGAATAGGGCCTGGAGCCACCTGGGCTGGTGGGAGGTGTCCCTGCCCAGGGCAGAGGGGGAGACAATCAGATGGTCTCTAAGGTCCCTTCCAACTCTAACCATTCTATGGAGCCTCATCCATCACGACTGCTCCCAAACCCTGCAGCTGCAGCCCCAGCATGGCCCAGAGCATCCCCTTGGCCAGACCCCAGCGGGTGCCCAAGGAAGACAAAAGGCCACTTAGGCCACCCTGCTGCCACCACAAGAGCCCTTCAACAGCACAGGGAGGGGTGATGCTATGACAAAGCAGGCACCCATCACACAGGAGTCCCTGGGCAGCTCGCTGGTGGTTCAGGGGCACGAGGACACTCTGGAAAGCTGGTTGCCACGGGAGCTTTCAAGCCTTCCTGGCACAGCACTCAGAACAGCCCCCGTGAGCCCAGGGACAGGTGCCGGGCACCCAGGGAACCATCCGCCCTCGCCATGCCAGCAATGGCTGCCAGCGCAGAGATGCTGCCACCTGACAGCCTGGGCTGGCACAGTGTCCCCATCCTCCCTCCACTGCCCCACAGCCACCCTGCTCCTAGGCTGCACAGCCCTGGCACCGAGGGACAGGTTCTGCTCTGCCAGCAGGCACTGGTGGGCTGCCAGGGCCCCTGGGACACCAGCGTGGCCCTGATGGGATGCTGCATCCAGGAGGGGCTGGAAGGTCTCCAGAGAAGGGGACTCCACACCCTCCCTGGCACCCTGGTGCCACCCTCGCCCCAAAGCAGTCTCTCCTCGTATTTGAATGGAAGTTCCCGCGTTCCAGCTCGCGTGTTATTTCTCTGAAACAAGAATCACACACGGGTGTTCTCCGGGAGAGAGGACTCAGCTCCTCATCTCAGCCTGCCCTGAACCCCGGCCCTTTGACAGACTGCTCCCGAGAGCACATTAGACTTGGGTCGCCACCTCCAGGATCCCATGGATGCTTTCCAGCAGCCTCGAGCACCAGAGCCTGGTCCAAGGGGCACTGACACTTGGCCCCGAGCACTGACAGCAAACCACAGAGCTGCCACCTCCTCCTGGGGAGCGGGGAGGTGATCACCCCCCCATCAGACCCTGCCTGAGGGTACGGTGAAAGCTGACAGCTCTCTGTGACACCCGGCCAGGGTTAAGCAACTGAAACACAGCCTGCAATTAGCAATCAATCAGCAGCCCTGGAAAGCAGCTGAAGAGGGAGGCTGGCTGCAAGTGCTGCCCAAGCTCTGGGATCACAGGATGCCCTCCTCCAGCCCCGGATGGCTGCTTTTCCAGCTGACAGAGTCCTTGGGGACGTCCTCGCCGCCTTCTGCTGCGGGCATCGGAGCGAGCCGGGAAGCAGCCTCTCCTCTGGGACCAGCAGGACTCTGCCTTCTGCCTTGTCAAAGCACACAGCTTGATCTCCCCCCCAGACACTGGCTGCTCTTCCAGTTGCTGCAGGGCCAGCCGAGCCCCCGCTGAGCACTGGGACGGGGAACGAGGGAGCTGGGGAACCCCTCCGACGGCGGTGGCAGCTCCTGCCTGCAGCTTTGGCACCCGCACAAACGCCGGCCGCCGCTGGTGGCTCTGCTCAGTCGTGTTTGCACATTCACACCATCCTGGTGGCCAATTAGCTCAGCAAAAGGCAGCGGCATCGTCAGGGAATCCCGGTGCCAGGCACTGTGATCACCTCCTTCCGAGGCCACCGGCAATCCCACAGCCGAGATGATCTGTTGCCACCCCAACCCACGAGTCACCGGCCCAAAGCCCAAGGTGACAGCCCACCCCGGGGGAGCCGAGACCCCAACCCGGGCACACACAAACCAGCAAGCAGGACAGAGACAGCCAGGGACAAGCCTCATGCTGGGCCACCACACCTCGTCCAGGCACCGTGACGGCCACCCCCAGTGTAAGAGCTTCCCTGGGACCCTCCAAAAGGGGACCAGCTCCCTCGAGAACAAGCCACCAACTCACCCAGACCCTCCCATCTCAGGCCTCCCCCGGCACCGGGCAGCAGAGCCGGGCAGGGTGACCCGTCTCCCAGCGCCCTCCTCCAGTTTGACAGCAAACAGCCGATAACTACTTTTTTTTGAGCATGTTTTTTAGCTCCTACCCTAAGGCCAATCTCCAGCATGACTGTTGCCAAGGGAACGAGCTCTTTGCTTTGACAGTTCTGTTTTAAGGATCTCCCGCCTGCCCAGCGAGGTGTCTCAGAGACGGTTGCTTGGGATGCCCTGGTACATCGCTTGTTGCTTTGCAGGCATCCAAAGACTGGCAGCAGAGCTCTGCCCAGGCTGGCACGAGAAAGTGTCACTCCCAACCGCCCAAGGATTAAACACACGGGGTTGTGTAAGAGGATACTGACACTAAGAAACCAGAAGCAGGAGAAGCCTGGCAGCTCCGCTGCCTGCCGAGGGGACAGCACGCCTGCCCGTGTGTGCCACACGCCAGCACCCTCCCCACCGCCCGGGAAGGCAGGTTCCTAAGATTAAAACGCGGGTGCAGTTCGCTGCAGCGGATGCTCTGCTGTGCCCAGCTCCAGCAGGGAGTCCCCACGTCCCCAGGGGGTGCCCACGGAGAAAGGGGCACCCTCAAGCCTAGGCTGTGGCCCACCAGGTCACCTCTGTTGTTGCACGGTCTGTCCCTTTTGGGGATGAGGTCCCCAGCATCACAAGGGGACAGAAAAAGGCAGAAACCAGAGCTGGTGAGATGAGGAGAGGCAGAACAGAGCACGCCCCAGGAGAGTGCCACAACACCGACCCCTTGCTGCCTTCATCCGCACGGGGGAAGGTGTCCAAAGCCAACACGAGGGCAGAGCCCTGTGGCACGAGGCAGCAGCACCCTCAGCAGGACACCACAGCACCGGGCTCACCTCCCCACGGCTTCCACCCCGCATCAAGAGCAGAGCCTGGCAGCAAGGAAGGGGGCACATGGAGCTGCCACCCTGGGCACAGCACTGGCACAGACAGCAAGCACATCCCACCCCTGGAAAACAGGTCTCCATGGGGCAATGGGGTCCCAGCCAGCCCTGTGCTGGTCTCCAGCCTGGGAAAGCAAACCCTGCTCCTGCAGAGGTGGCCCAAAGGGCTCCTGTGGGTCCGCACTGCCGGCCACTGGGACCAGAACCTTCAGAACTTGCCCTCCCTGGAAGCAGTGGCCCAAAAGCAGCAGCAGAAGCAGTGGTCTGGAAAACCTAATGGGGCTCATCAGTAAATACACCATCTGAAGCATGGTAAGCTGAGGAAGAACATCTGTAGATGAAGCACTGCCTGGAGCATCACCCGAGGAGGGGCAAGTCCCTTTGAGTAGGGACCTGTCACAACAAGGGGAAGCTCTGCTGCTCCTCAGCCGCGGGCAGACTCGGGGGACACCTGCAAAGCTGCTGCCTCTGGGCTCCGCAGCTCCCACCGCTGCCCTCCAGCACGTCCCCGTGACACCGGGGAGCCACCACCGGCCCCGAGCGGTGGGAGCTGCGGCGTCCGACGCCTGCCCATGCCCTCACCCGCAGTAGAGCGCAGGCAGAGCGTGACGCCAGGCAGGTGACTGGAATGGTTAAACACCTTCCTGCCCAGCCCTCGGCGCACATCTCTGCTTCTCCGCCTCCCTCCGCCGTTATCGACCGCCTGTTTTGGGTAGGATCGGCTGGGCTGGCGCTGCCTGTGTCAGGGCTGCCCAAAACACGACACGCAGCATCGCTGTGTCTGACTCCTGGCTCCTCTCCTCTCCCCCCGGCCAGCACAGCCCTCCCTGTCACAGCCACCGCACAGCCCAGTGCTGGGACAGCCCCGGGTGGCAGCAGGAGCTCTTCCAGAGCGGGATGGAGAACCTGGTCCCCAGCCTGCCCTCCAGGGGGATGGATGGAGGGGCCAGGGCACCCGGGAGATCACTCGCCCCTCGCCAGCGCTGCAGGATGGAGGCTCTGCTGCCGCCTCGCTTCACGGCTGCGGGTGCCTGGCCAAGAGCAGAGGGGAGAGAACTGGACCAGATGGTTCAAGCTGAGCTGACCCAGTAATTTGGAGGAGGAGGATGATCGGATACATCTGAGTATGTGGGTGTTACAGCGCTGGCATCACCTCCAGGGTCCCATGGAGTTACTGAAGAGCCAGGCTAGGAGGGGGCAACTCAATCTGTGCAGGCACATGCCAGGCGACCTGCGTGGCCAAGCCATTGCCTGGCTGTAAAAGGAGCCTGGAGAGCAGCTGAGGTGGAGACAAAGCCAGCAGCAGGGGTGCCAGGCCAAACGCTGGCACAGGGAGCAGAGCACCCCCAGCACCGAACCCCAGGACCGGGAACAAGCCCAGCAGCAGCCAAGCAGAGCCCACCGGGCTCCAAGGCCACCGCAGCGGCACCTCTGCTGGCAAAGGCGCCTCGGACACGCGTTTGCATCCCGTGCTGCATCCTCCCTCACGCTGCTCCTCGCCCACGAGGACCCGAACACGCCACACCCCGGATTGGGGTAAAACTAGGTTAAAACCAGCCCCATGAAAACAAACAGAAATGTTAGCTTTAACGCCGGTTCCTCCATCTGGCTAAGCGCCTGGCCACGCCAGCACCAGGGTGACTACCCAGATGTAGACGCCTCCAGTTACTCCAGCAATTCCAACACCCCTGGCGAGGCGAGAGCGCCAGGCAGAGGGAGAAGAGGCAGCGTCTAGCGCGCCAGAGACCTCACAGGCAGGGAAATCCTGGGCAAGCTGGGTGCTTCCCTCCATGCCCTTCCAGAGGAGGCAAAGTGCCCGCACCTGGGAGGTGCTCAACTCACACTTCAGCAGCACCCTGGTCTGGTGAGGACTTCCCTGGCCAGCAGACCAAGTCACCACAGCAAACACCACGGCCTCAGCATCGCAGAACATGCCAAAACCTGGGGCATTATCAGGAGAGCGGCAAAATTCCTGTCCCACGGCAGCAGTGCCAGCCGGTCCCCTCACCGTCTGGGTATGCAGCAGGGCAGCTCCACAGCACTTGATCCCATGCATTGTCTTAAAATCCAGCCTGGCTCACTGAGCCTGATGGGTCATGCCAGAGCACCCAGTGGTGGCTTCCATGCTCCCCGTCCAGCAGCTCACAACTACAGAACGATACAGGGTTGGGAGGGACCCCTGGAGATCATCTCCTCCACCCACAGCAGGTCCCACAGGAACGTGTCCAGGAGGGGTTTCAGTGTCTGCAGAGATGGAGACCCCACCACCGCTCTGGGCAGCCTCTGCCAGGGCTCTGCCACCCTCACAGGGAAGAGGTTCCCTCTCAGGTTGAGATGGAGCTTCTTATGGTCCAGTTTGTGCCCGTTCCCTCTTGTCCTCTCACTGGGCACAACTGGAAGAAGCCTGGCCCCATCCTCCTGATACCCCCCTTGAAGTATTTCTGGGTGTTGATCAGATCCCCCTCAGCCTTCTCCTCTCCAGACTAAGAAGCCCCACGTCCCTCAGCCTTTCCTCCCAAGAGAGATGCTCCAGGCCTCCGATCAGCTCCAGGCTCACCGAGGGATGCCCCACTCCAACAAGCTGATCCCAGCTGCGAGAACAGCTTGCTTCCCCCGGGGCAACAGAGCGGAGTCATCCAAAAACCAGGCCACCCAGGTACTGAGTGGTGCGGAGAGGTCACACTCCCGCTTCTCCTGCCCGCGCTCCGCCGCCTCGGCAGGGGTGTCACCGCTTCCTCTGCTCCAGTGCCAAGGGCTCGTGCTGGCAGAGAAAGGGACGGGGAGCATATGGTGAGCCCGAGCAGCGCGTGGGAACAGGGCATTTGCCCCCGTCAGCTGGGTAGAGCGCTGCCCTAAGCAGCAACCGAAGGATGAAGTTGGCATCAGACAACTCCAAGGTTTCCACCATCCCACTTCTGCACCCCAGGACTCCCTCCCCAGCGTCTCCCCGCTGCCTGGGGCTGGTGCTACAGCCTGGAGGTCACACACAGCATCCCGCAGCCTGGCTCAGCACCAGCGCCGACATCTCCCCGAAGCTGAGGGAGCAGGACTACAGGAACCACAGCCATCCTCTCTCCCAGCCCTGTGCTCCTACCACCAGGCACCGCTCCCACACAGGATGGTTGACTTCGTACAGGAAGGACACCATCTGGACGCAGGAGGCATTTCCCCAGGACACAGAAAGCTCCTCCTGCACGGTCTCACCAAGCAGACGCCGCCACCACCAGCTTCAGAGAGATGGAGCTGCCTTCCAGTAAGGGCACAGTCTCACTGAACCTGCCTCTCCGCAAGCACCAGGCAGGGAGCTTGTCTCTCCTGGTTTCAGACATCTCAAGATGGTCTCAGGCTCTCCCCAGCCCATGGGGAAACACGGCCACATGCCACCTAATGAGCTTTGGCATCTACAGAAGACAGAGCAGCCCTGGCCCCTCCGCTGTGGCATCTATACCCTGTCAGGCTGACCCAGCTCTAAGACCTCAACATCGAGGCTTCTCCCAGCAAGTGAAGCATGCACGATGAGTGGAGCAGCTCTGGAAGGGTGGGAGATAACTGGATGCAAGACCTGAGCTCAGCTCCCTGCTGTCCACTGAAGCTGCCCAGCCTCCCACTGTGCTGCACGTCGAGGGGTGCTCATGCCCACGGAGCCAGCGCCGCAGCAGGATGGGGGTGATGCCGAGCAGGGGGAAAAACAGCCCCCAAGAAGGTCTGGTTTTGGCACGTGGTGGCTTCCCATGGGACAACAGTAGGGCACTGTTCAAACAAAAGGGTTACACAACTCTGGAGTGGAATAACTCCACGGGGGCAATAATCCTCCCAGCGAGGGCAACCACGCATCCAGCCCAAACACTCAGAAATCTGCCGACGGCAGCACAACGCCAGCCAAGTGCACAAACACGGCCCCGGTGCGACGGAGCCCCGAGCGCTTCCAGCGCCCAGGCGGCCCCGAGGGGCTTTGAAATCCCGAGCCCTGGAGGAGCGTTTCTTCAAGGAGAGGAGACTCCATCCCCGCCCTGGGAAGGGCCTCGCAAGGCAGGAGCCATGCTGAGAGCCGAGGGACGCGAGGGAACGGCACCGACTCCAAAGACACGCCAGCAGCTTCTTGTCAAACACCTTCCAGCCATCTGTCTCCCCCGCTCCCAAAGGGGTTTTTGGGGTCCGTTTGTCTTGCTGCCTCGGCCAGAGGAGAACCTGGCAGCTCAGGGCCAGGGCTGGGCCACAGCAGCAGGCCAGCCCCGGAAGAAATCTTGCAGTGTCATCATCCGGGCTGCATCCTGCCCTGGGACTCACACACAACTTCAGGTCACGGCCACCCCCCCTCCTGCGAGCACTGGCCTGGGCTGCCGGGCCACCCCCTCCTGCCGGCCGTGCCCCCCGCGCTGAGCATCGCCGGGCGTGGGACGTTGCTGCGCGGGTGGGAAGGAGCATCACCCACACCCAAGTGACTCTTTCAGGCTCCGTGGGAGGACGGTGGCCACAAACAGAACAAATCCCGGGATTCGTGGATGGGCACGCAGCCACCAGCCCACACCAGCCCCCGGAGCGGCTCTGCCTGTGACAGCGACCTCCTCCGTCACAGGGACGGGCCACGGGGAGACACCTCCCAGGGAAGGCTTTCTCCTTGCTCCATCACAGGTGGGGGGGGCCAAGGGGTGCAGAGCTCCCACCCACCCTGTTCCCTCCACCAAGACACCCCACGGGACTCTCGATGCCAGGGCTTCACACCAGAACCACCTCCCTGCTTCCCACGGGCAGGGACCGGGATGGCGACTGGACCCTCTCCTGCACCAGCCCCCGCAGCACCCCCAAAACGCAGCAGACGGAGCCAGGAGCGGGGCCAGGCCCCAGGCGGCTGCTGCTCCTCCCACAACCTGCTCCCCGGCCAAATACACACAACGGCGACCGTATCGTGACCGGCGATGCCCGACACGGCAAATGGAGCCCCCCCGGCAGCAGCCGCAGGCGCTCAGCACCGAGGAGTGATGGCAAAGCGGGTGCCGCCGCCGCCACCGAGCCCTCCCCGAAAGCCGATTCCCGGTGCAGCCCGCGGCGCTGCCGCCGCGGCGGAGGCGGGTAAACAGCCTTTGTCTGCGGGGCTGATGCTCCAGCCCAGCCCGCGCCGCCCGCACCGGCACCGGGCACACGCCGGGATGCCAACAGACACCCCGGCGGGATGGGGACCGGCCGCCCTTCCCCGAGACCATTGCCCCG
>VZTM01000041.1:40653-70737 GCA_013400555.1 Jacana jacana | reverse complement strand
ACCGGACGGTGTCCCCGGGCCGGGAGCCGCGGCGGGGTGACTCTGCGGGCGTGTCGGGGATCTGCGGTCTGGGACGCCCCGTGGCAGAACCCCAGGCTGAGCCGTGGGGGCGGCGGGGTGCGGGCAGCGTTGGGAATGGTTGGCCACCTTGTGCCCTGGCCCTCGGGGGGCACGTCCCTCAGCCTTTCCGTCACCCGGCTCCCTGCGGGGTCACCCCCGCTCGGTGCCACCTGCCCGGCTTGTGCGGGCTTGCAAAGCAACTCCAGTGGCCAGAGCCTGGCGCTGGCCTTCCTCTCGCCTCCGTGGCCCACAGGACGAGCTCCGTGCAGCTCAATGGGCGCGGGACGGTCCCCCCAGCCCTTCCTCGGGGTCAGAGGGGCTGCAGCTGAACTGCTGGGGGGGTGACCCGCGCTCACCAGGGTGGCTCAGCCCTGTCTCTGGTCCTCGGGGCTGAGGACACTTCTCTGCAGCAGCCCCCGCACCACCCGCTCTCCCCACTGGTCCTCGCTCAGATTTGCAGCCGAATGGCCTTTGGGGTGAAATCTGGGTTTGTTCCAGCCGGTGGCTGCCAGCCCCGAAAGGCCAGTGCCCATCCCTTGCTCTCCTGTGGCATCTCCCCGGCAACTCTTTTGTCCCCTACGATCCATCCATCCACCCATCCGTGTTACCATCCCTTAGAGGGTGACACCCCCCCACACACACCCCGCAGCGCTCACTCTCCCCCCGCAGCCCTGGGGGGAGAAATTAACCCCTTTGGCTTCGGTAGTTCTGACACCACCCCGCACACTTGGTTTCACACGTCAGCGTAAACTCCTCCTCACGTGCTTTTCATCCTCAGCTTCTCCGCACCCCGGTGCTCCCCGGCACACGGGCTGTGCAGGAGGGACGGCTCTCTTAGTCACAAGCTCTGTGGGAAGGGGCTGGGGGAGGAAGAGCTCTCGGGTGGTCAGATCCCGTGGCTGCTCCCCCTCGGTTTTCACCCCGACGTGGCCTGGAAGGTGACGCTGCTTTGTGCTGTGGCCTCGTCCAGCTCCTCGGGGGGTGCAGAGCCGTGGCCCCGGGGACCACGCGGGCCAAGCGATGCCACCCGCGGGAGGCTCCCCGCAGCTTTTTAGCGGGAGAAGGGGCCGCCTTTGGCGAGCGGCTCTGCCAAGCCGGGGGATGGGAGAGCAGCACACGAGGAGGTCTTCCCCCAGGAGCAGAGTGAAGGCAACTGCCACGGCTCCTCCTGAGGCGTGAGCGGGGCATCGTGCGCGGGGGAGGCTGTGGTGGGAGGGGGAGATGGAGCAGGAGAGGGTCTCACGGGGGGGCTCGTGGACGGGACCGCGCCGGGTCGGGTGCCGGGAGGGTGTGGGTGGCTCCTGGCGGTGCTCGCAGCAGGCGGGGGGGCAGCTTCCCCCGGAGAAGGAGGGGGTTGGGGGGTGTCTCGGGAGACACTGGGTCTCTTGGGGCTTTCCCTCATCCCCCAGCCTCTCCTCAGATGTCTCTGCTGGAGGAGGGCGTGCGGTGTCCCCGGGGCTGTGCGGCGTTTCCCTCGCCGCAGGAGGCTGGCCGGGAGGACTGGCTGCCTGTGGCTGCGCTGCCGGCTCCATCAGGGAGATGGTGGCCCTGCAGGGAGCCCTCAGCCCCCTCCCTCAGCCTCTCCCCTCGTTCCCCCCCTCACCTCCCCGGTCTGTTCCCCCCTGCCCAGAGCCTGGGTTGCTCCAGGCGATGCTTTTAACCCTTTCTCCATCTCCCGGCAGGCAGGTGGGTGCCACCTCCCCTGCCCCTGCGTGCAGCACCCGTGGTCTCCATCCAGCAGCGGGTCCTGAGCAGCGATGGCCACGCAGGGCGGCCAGGGGCAGAGGAAGAGGAGGTTCCCAGTGTGCTGCAGGTGCTGAGGCGACGCTTTGCCATAAGAAATCCCTGTGATTCAGCCCCAGAGACATCTGCCGCTGCCAGTGACCCAATGTTAATGGCAATGAATGGCCGAGGGGGCTGATGCCACGCAGCTGCCTCTGCCGAGGTGTCCTGGAGGCCCCGGATCCGGAGCTTCCCGGCGGGAAGGGCTCTGCCCTGCGGGAGGGATGGTGCTCCTCAGCCACACTTCACCCAAGAGACCCCCCCCAGTGTCTCCACCGGCCCAAATCCCCCTGGTTCCCCGGCGCTGATGGCAATGTGGGGCTGCCAAGGTGGGTGTCACATGCAGAGCCACGTTGGCCTCTGGGTCTCCTCGCTCTCTGTGCCTCTCCTGAGTCCTCCTGACCCTCCCACGGCCGCCTGGCAACATAGAACCTGGTTGCCATCCCTCAGCTGAGTGTCAAGGTCTGTGCCATGAAGGGGCTGGAGGTGCAGGACCGGTGTTTTTGGGTGCAGCACCCTTGGGCAGGAGCAGCCAGATCTCACCCACCGCCCACCGCCGTTGGTTTAAGAGCAGCCAGCTCTGAATCAGATCATTTGTGAGAACCTTCCAGCCCCGTGTCCTGGCTGCAGCTAATATTTAATGCTACAGAGGAAGAATAAACCACTTTCCTCCCGGGGGCCAGCTGGAACGTAGAGCTAAAGCCCTTCCAAAACACCCTCACAGTGCCAGCTTCTCCCACCCCCAGATCCAGAAAATCCAGTCTGTTTGACCACTCTCTTGTCACAGCTCTGCACAAGATTTTCCCCCTCTCATTGTCTGAATGTGGCCATTTCTGGTGTCTTTCCTCCTGACTTTTAGGATCAGGCCAGAAGCCCCTGCCTTCCCTGTGTAGTCCCCCCAGCGGGTGCCGTCTCTGGCCGCGGGGCTGGAGGTCGGAGTGAGAATGAGGACAGAGATGGAGGGAGGAATCACCAAACGGGCTCGGTAACGTGTTTCCCTTTAAGCAGTCGGGTCTGCTGTTGCCCCAGCCACGGGTGGTGTCTCCTTGGAGGCTCTGCAAAGATCTCCAGGGAAGGTGTGGAAGATGGAAGGAGACGAGTCACTCGGCGTCTCCGCGATATCCTCATCTGCTCTAATTGCTTCCTCTAACCTCTGACAGTCTAATGGCCCCCGTGGTTCTCCCGGTGGCTCTTTGACACGCTCAGCCCCGTTGTTTGTTTTGATACCTTCCCTGATTTGAGCTTCAAAACCCCTTTAGGCTTTTTGCTTCATTAGCCTCACGCTGATTTTCGGCACTTGCTTCCGCTCGGTGTCACTCACTGCTGTCTGCTGCGGGTGTCCCCCCGCGAGGCTGAGCTGGGCAGCCCCTCGGCTACTCCTGCTTTAGGGGTTGGCTCCCACGTGCTGCTTTAAAACGAAGCCCAGAATGGCCTCCCCGCTTCTTCCCGCTCCTCTCCTCCCTCCGAGCCCGTGGTGGCAGCCTGGGGAGCATTAGCCAAGCCGCACGCAGGGTCCTGCACCAGGGAGGTGTCGATCCCAGGCACAATCACAGGTTGGGTGAAGAACGGCTGGAGGGCAGCCCCGAGGAGAAGGACTTGGAGGTGCTCATGGGTGAGAAGCTCAACGTGAGCTGGCCACGCGCCCTGGCCACCCAGAAACCCAACCCCATCCTGGGCTGCATCAAAACCAGCGTGGCCAGCAGGTCACGGGAGGTGATTCTGCACCCCCTGCTCTGGTGAGACCCCACCTGGAGTCCTGTGTCCAGCTCTGGGGTCCTCAGCACAGGAAGGACATGAACCTGTTGGAGGGGGTCCTATGGAGGGCCACGAAGATGCTCAGAGGGCTGGAGCATCTCTCCTATGAAGACAGAGTGGGAGAGCTGGGGTTGTTCATCCTGGAGAGGCTCCGGGGGGAACTTAGAGCAGCCTTCCAGTACCTGAAGGGGCTCCAGGAGAGCTGGGGAGGGACTCTTTGTCAGCGAGCACAACCAGAGGACAAGGGGTTACAGTTTTAAACTGAAATAGGGGAGATGGAGCTGAGATGTGGAGAAGAACTTCTTGGGTGTGAGGATGGTGAGAGCCTGGCCCTGAGAAGCTGTGGCTGCCCCATTCCAGGAGGGGTTCAAGGCCAGGTTGGAGGGGGCTTGGAGCCACCTGGGCTGGTGGGAGGTGCCCAGGGCTGGGGGATTGGGACTCGATGATCTTTAAGGTCCTTTCCAGCCGGAACCATTCTGTGACTCTATGAGATGCTCCGAGCTGTGTCCCCGCAGACGTGACCCCTCGATGCTTTTCTGCTTCCGACCCTCCAGCAGGGCAAAGAATGGAGTTCCCTGACCTCTGCACCATCCCGTGGTGTAATCACGTCTGATCACTGTGAAAGCGAGCAGTTTTCTGAGCAATCTGCTCTTAATTTCAGAGTTTAGTGAGTTAGAAGAGGCCCAGCTAAAAAAGTAAAATTGTAAAAGAGAAAATTGGTTTGTTTTAGCCCAAACAAAGATATTACCAAAAGCCTGGCGGAAAAGCCTCCAGAAATGACCCTGGTGCAGTGTGGAGATGACAAAAGGGTTGGGGTGTGGGGCTGGGGATCTGCTGGTCTGGAACCCAATGGATGCTTCAAGGAGGCTGAAGTGTCAGCTCCCGAGGAACCAGCCCTGGACGGAGCTGCCCTGAGGCACCGCGACCCGAGAAGGCTCGGGGTTCACTGGGGGCCAGATACCCTTTATCCACCTTAACTATTGAATTTCTAAGAGCGTCAGAGGCTTACTGAGCCTTGGTACCTCAGTGTCTCAGCAAGAAACCCACCCCTGCTCCCTTAACAGGGCTTCCAGTCTGGGGGCAGCGGCACCTGCAGCAGGGTCCAGGGGCTGGAAGCTGGCAGGGGACAGAGGGGGCTGGGAACAAGGTCCCCACGACTGGAGTCACTTCCCGAGGCTGATGAACCCGCTCAGCTCATTTTAAAATTGCGAACGAGCTTTTCCCACCGTCCGTTCACGTCCAGCGGGAATTCCGAGAGGCGTCGTGGCTGCTCCGCGCGGGCTGGAGGCCAAAATCCCAGGGGATTGGGCTCTAATCTGCTCTGTGCCAGCTCAGTGACATTTCCCAGCTCCTGGCTGGTGGCAGCAGCTCTGAGCTGGCTCCAGACCCCGGCAATTCGGGCCGCGCCGGCGCCTTTGCCACCCGCGGGTGGGACAGGTCCAGCAGAGCCCCTGGGTCCTCCCCCAGACCCCCCTCATCCCCCCACCTTGTGGTTTGAACCTTGTGGTTCTGCTCTGGGGCAGGAAATGCTGCAAACCGGGTTGGGTTGTGCCCCCCAGGGAGGTGGTGGAGTCTCCTTCTCTGGAGACATCCCAAACCCGCCTGGGTCCCTGGGCGTTCCTGCTCCGGCAGGGGGATAGGACTGGGTGAGCTTTCCAGGTCCCTTCCAGCCCCTGAGATTCTGGGATTCTGTGTGAGTCTGTGCTTTTGCAAAGGAGTGAAATTCTCCCCAGTTAATGATGTACTGAGTATGAACGTGTGTGATGTCAAAACAGCCACAAACAAAGCCGTGCAAAACGCCAGTCAGAAAGAAAACCTTGGAGAAGCTGGAGTAAAAATTGGGAATAGACAAATAGACAAATGCAGCAGAGCTTTCTCCTTGGGAACTCTCAGACTTCAGAGCTCGCTGACAGGAGTGTCAGCCCCAGAACTAGTTAGTCACCTGGGCATGTAATAAGTGAGATAAATTGTTAGTTAAAATGGTTTAATCCATGAAACGTTGACGTTTTATAGATCCAGCTTTGCAATCCTCAGCTACTGAAAATGAGATTTTTGTTATTAGGAGGAAATGCCTTGAACAACTGGGCAAAATTTGAGGCTGGAGAAGCTGGTTCTGTTTGGGGGAGCAAATGAGTTTTAGGCACCATAAATGACAATCCCTGAAGCATCCGGTGAAGCCCCTACAAGGGGAGAAGTAACTTGTGATTTATTCCGGAGTAATACACACAACCTGGATCAATAAATCACTATCAAAGCTGTGCTTTTTGGTTGGGTTTTTTAACACTGACTGTAATTTACTCAAATTCAACATCCTCGTGAGGGGAAAGAGCCCAAAAAGCTGACTGCTGGAGCAGGAATTAGGAAAGGTATTTAAGGGGCATAAAAAGAGGCAGCCAGCTGAAAGGACGTGGAAGGGGGCAGAGAGTGGGTAAAACCCTTGGCTCTGCCACGGAGAGTATGGCAGGGGCCGTGTGAGGGCCTTGGGCTGGAGTCCTTGCTCTCTGCTGTCGTGGGTGGTGACCATGGCGTGGCCTCGGGGGCGAGTGGTGGGTGGGGGTGAGTGCAGGCACAACCTGCGTCTGCTCCGTGGCGAGGGACCAGGAGGTGCCACGGGGACCCGGGGGCCGAGGCGCAGCCGGGCTTTGACAGCGAAGGGTCTTCCCTGTGCGAGGACAGCAGAGCTGGGCACTGGTGGGGTCTCAGCGGGGCAGAGGGGCAGGAGCTGCTTCCAGCACGGGTGGTCTCTGAACCCCTCTCTCTCTCTCACTGGGACTGGTGATAGCACTGGTTGCTCCGCCTGGTTTTCCATGTTTCGAGGCTTCTCTTGGCTCTGGCTCCTGAAGGGGCTGGTGGCATCTCCTACCCGAGGAGGAAATCCCTGCAGGGGGGTGAGGGCAGGAGCCCTGTGCCGTGCCTGAGCTCCTGACAAAGGGGTAGAAAACAGGAATTTGACACTTTTTTCCCCTGAATGACTGAGTCTGTGACACACGACAAATGTCAAGCCACTGAACAGGCAAATCTGTGTCTCGGTTCTGCTTTCCTGTGAAACGAGATGGGTTTTTTTACACACACCAGCTCTGCTTGTTCTACCGTCTTCTGCACGGCTAAAGCAGCTCCGTCCCCAGCAGCGTGGTTCCGCAGGGTCCTTGCTGGGAAATAAGACGAGGGAGAGCTGTCTGGGGACAAATGTCCCCAAACTTCTCAGCTTTATTGGGTTTAAATGACCGGCTGCCCCCAGTGCTGGTGATACTGGTGGCCGGGCTGCTGCCTCAACTCAGCCCCGGCTCTGGGCTCTTGACCCGAGGTTGCCTCCTGCCCAAGCCATGGGCTGGAGCTCTGGAAACAGTAGATGGGGGCAGGTTCCAGCTCCTGAGCTCAATTAACGCTTGCCCGTCCTGCTCTGTGGAAAGTAAGTTCTGCCCCACAAATCTGAGTGGTGTCTCTTGGCCAGGTCGCAAACGGGGCTGCTGGAAACCTGTAAATGCATTGGTGCTGAGTGGGGCCTTTGAGCCCCTTTGCTGCAGGGTCTGGTGACAGGGTTGTCCTCAGTCACCCAGCGCAGGAGGAAGTTAAAATTCGGGTATGTAGCCTTTGGAAATGGTGGGGTGAGGGATGGGGGGTGGATTGACAGGTCCTAAATGAAGACAGGGACACAACAGACGTGTTGGAAACCTGGGCAAGGCAGAGAGTCCCCGGGGCACCACAAGCCGAGGGATCGCAGAAGGCTTTAAAGTGGAGGAGGCGGGCAGGCTGACCATCCCAGTAAAAACCAGAGACACCCTGTGGGAAGAAGGGCCCATCGTAGGTGTGAGGGTGGTGGGACTACGTCCCTGTGTCGGCGACGCATCCCTGGGCTCCTGCCCAAGGGAGGTGCTGGGGGAGTCTGGGAAGCAGCTGAAGGAGAAGAGCATCGGTTTCCCTCAAACCTGCCGGCTCGAGACGCGTGCCGAGGAGTTGGCAGAAGCAGCACGTGAGCGGTATGAAAGGAGCAATTAGAAAAGACAAGCCCATTGCAGAGGAGCTGAAGCAATTATTTGTGTGATGGTTGATTGTAGAAGAAAACATGGGAGATTCCCACGCTGTAATTAACCTTCACGGGGACTCATCAGAGGATATGTGCAGGGCTGAGGAGCCTGGAGCAGAGATTATGGATCCAATTGATGAAATGGACAGTGGCAAAACATCCAGGCTGGCTGTCTTGCTTCAAGGTTCTTAAGAAAGCCAAGAACGAGTCTGCTGCATCAGAAGCAGTGGTGGGCTGGTGCTTCCTCAGACCATCTTTGCAGCTGAAGGCTGAAGCGTGGAGAATTCCATCTGGTTGCAGCAAAGATCTGGTTGCTCTGTGTTGACCCCATGGTGTTCCAGAGCGGGGTTTGTAGGCAAAGGGGTGTCTGTGGTTCCCAGGGCAAGAGCTGGAGGAGTTCTCCAGCGCAGAACGGCTTCCGCTGCCTCCTTTTAATGCCCTGATTTCAACGACCCCAAGCGGTGGGGCTGGGGGGTGGGGGTGGATTGCTGCAGGACTGTTTTCTCAGGTATCAGAGAGAGAAAAAACCAGTAGATCAGCGAAAAACAAAAATGGGAACAGGTTCCAAGTTGTCTGGAGTCACCTGGGCGGGTGGGTGGGTCGGGCTTGCTGAGCACGATGTCTTCAGTTTAGCAGGGGGAAGGGCGAAGGGGCGTCGGGAACAGCGGCGCTGACAGGCGTCGGGGACTGTGGCTTGGAAGGGGGTGACACGGCAGAGAGCTCAGGATCCCGAGGGACAGATGGCGAGTTTGAGCTTTGAGGAGTGAGCTGGTGGCTGCCAAGAGCAGGGGGTCAGGAAGCCCTGACTGAGAGCAGAAGAGGAACTGCCCGGTTCTCCATCCCCGCCGTGTGGACGCTGCACCCAGCTGCAGGGCTTCCACGTTCAGAAAGTCTGTTTGGAAACGGCCAAGGAAGCAGCCCCATGCTAAATTTAGGGGCTAGAAACTTGGCTTTGGAGAGAAAGTTCCAAGAGCTCAAAGTGCTTTACAGAAAGGGCCAAAAAATGATCTGATTTTCGTCTGCAGTTCTCGGCGAGGGCAGGAGATTTCTCACAGCAGAAACAACATTCCCAGCCAGAGACCCAGGGGGGTCAAGTGGCTGAAGTGAAGCCCAAATTCAAACAAGGAAGAGGATGCAAAGTATCAGCTGTGTGGAGTTAACCAGACTTGCTGGTCTGCCTTGACCACACAGTGGGGAATCTGGCTGGTTTCAGTGGCCTTCACCAGTTGCCCGTTGGGCAGTACCTGTTGCCCAACACGTAGCTTGAGCTCCGTGAAGACCAGGCTTCGCCACGTGGCAAACAACAGCCCTTTATGTTCATCTGAGCTGGAGGAGGCTACTGGGCAACTTCCAAACTTCAGCTGGGAAGCGGGGAGGAGGCAGTGTTAGAACAACACAAGGATGTGGATCCAAGCACATGCAAGAGGGAGGGGGAAGAAATCACTACCGGGAATGGCAGACGCTTCCTGGCAATGACTCCAGGATGTGGATGAACTTGCCACAACCCTGCTCTGCTTGAGGAAGACCTGACCCTTCTCCAGCGAGGAGTTACCAGCATCAGGTTGGGCCTGACCGTTTTGATTGCCTTGTGTGAGGAGACAGCAGATGAGAGCAACGTGTTCCTTGGCTTTGGGAAGGTGCTTAACCCCAAGAGGGTGAAGGCAAGAACGAGCTCTGAGGAAACAGCAGCAGTAAGACAACCTCATCCTCACGCGCGCTGAAAAACCGCACTAATCTGTGCTCTCATTTCCTGGACAACTGGGTTTCTGGTATCTCTTCCCCTTGCGTCACTGGAGGTCCCTCAGCTCTGCCACTGGAGCAAACTGGAGTGACTCCCCGTTGCATAAAGGCTGCAGCAGCAACATCCTCGTGCCTGGTGACAGCGTGTCTGCCCAGTGAGTCACTGGAGCCACCCTCGGGGGTTCGGGCAGCGCCTCAGCGCCGTCCCGGCTGCCTCGAGACCCCGAGGCTGTGTCTTGTTTGGGGCCCGGACCCTACGACTTTGTGCTTGGTTCCCTCTGCTGTTCTCTCGTCAGCCCCAGTAACCTCGAGTCTTTCCCCTTCTTCCTCGCTTCTGTCCTCTGCCTGATGGCAGTGCAGAGCTTCTAGTTTTGAAAAGCTGGTCTTTACTCAGTCTCTCCTGCTGGTTCCTCATGGCAAGAGTTTGCAGTTGTTTCAGTGTGAGTTCCCCTTCCTGTCTGCATAGATTTCTCTTCCGTGGGCTCTTCTTCACCAATTTTACCAGTTTATGAAGCAGCTGGATCTGGTTTTTTCTTGGTTTTCTTCCCTTTTGGCCAGAATGAAATCGAGAAAACCTTTGGCTGCAGGGTTTTTGCTTGTCTGGTCTGTTTTACCTTTCGGATCAGGGCTGTTCTGCCAAGGCAGCCCTAGCGCCTGCCAAGCGACCAGAGATATACAGGGTCCCTGACAGGCAATCTGAGCAGCTGAAATGCCTCCCTGCCACCAAATACTGGCTTTTTTGGATGCCACTGTGAGCCACCCGTTGAAAGGGCGGCGCTGCGTTCTGCCCCTCGCGGGATTGCTCTGATGGCACCCGTTTTTCCTTCTTCAGTTCCTAGTGAGGGCTCTTCCCTCCCGCAGCCTCCTCCTGGCCGAGCCTACCTGTGCTCTTCAGATCCTCCTTTCCCTCCTCCTTCGCCCTTCCCGAAGACGCCGTGCAGTTGGGTATTAATATTCCAGGCAGAAGTTATCCCAACCAGCCTGTAACCCCGGTGAAAGCGGAATTTTGCTTCGTACGGAGAATTTGAGCTCCTCCTGTTTGCTCTCTCTCTGATGTTGGTATACACTGGTTTCTAAGACATTAACTGCGTTGTCCACCATCGTCCTTGTCCTCTTCTGACCTGTAAATGGCTCAAAAGCCATCCTGAAGCCAGTGTGGTGCCTCGCCTGTCGCAGGGTTGTTTCAGAACATCACTTCTCTGGTGGTTAGAATCCTATTAATTTTCAGCCTCTGTTCATGGCAAATTTATATTTATTTATTCTTGTGCCAATTTGTGCTTTGGATTAAACAGGTCTTCTCCCTCCGTGGTGTTCAGCTCCCTGTCGTGTTTATAGCCAGCCTTTCTGCCTCTCCTCGGCCTTGTCGCATCCGGCAAATGCAGTTCTGTCATTTCTGATGGACCCCCGTTTTGGGGCAGAAACCCTTAGGATCAGCGCCCGAGCACGTGCCTCTTCCTCTCCCCTGCAACACTGCATCAGGGCCATGTTACTCCAGACCTCCAGCTCAGGCAGCCCTTCTGGTGCAGTAACCCTTCTCCCCTTGTATTGATGGTGCTTCAGCCCCAGGCCAGCTACAGATCCCCTGCTGAATCCTGCTGGAATCGCTCCATGGGATAATAACTGTTAACTCTGTTCGTCAGCCCACCCGTTCCTTGCCTGCTGGTAGCCCACCGTTATCAGGCTCTGGGCATCTCCAGGTGGGGGGTACTGGTTTTTCACCAGCAGGGGAGCAGAGCAGCCCGTCGGTCCAGAGGCAGAGCCGGGGGTTGCTGGCGCGAGGGCAAGCAGATCTGGTGCTTGGCTGTTTCCCTGCGATGGGCTGAAGCCATGTGTGCTCCTCCCCGGTTCCGGGAAGAGGACGGTGCCTTTGCAGCTGCTTGTTCTTGGGAACTGACAGTCCCAGGAAAGCTGCCAAATCTCTGGCTGATGGATGAGCCCCTCTCAGAGCCTGAAAACCTCTTGGGCAAAGAGAGCAGAGCTCCTCAGGGAGCTGCGTCGCAGGGGGGGGATTCTTCAGGGCGAAGGGGCAGAACTGAAAATGGGATCCCTGTAAAGGGTGGTGGCAAAAATGCCTCTTCGTGCCCACAGGAGTCCCCAGAGCTGTGCTGGGAACAGGGTCTGGGAAACTGGACACGGGGAGAATATCAAGGGAGGTAAGACATGGAGAAGATGTGAGGTCCTGACATGATGGGGAAGCAACGTGCCTTAAGAACAGGCATTAAGATGGGCCAGTTTGGAATGAAGGGAATGAAATGATTCCCACCATGGCTGGAGATCTGGGGAGCCCCTGGCCACGGTGTGCATTGAAGAGAGGGACTTGGGAGTTGAACGTCATCTTCTCTGGCACTGCTTGTAGGTCAGTACCCAGCAAACCTGGAAGTGCCTTCAGCTGCCTTCTCAGTTGACTGGCACCTGAAGGAGAAGCCAAGGTACCCCAGATGCAGCAGGCAACCATGCCTACTCGCCTGAGCAGCGTTGCATGTGTCCTGGGACTTTCTCAAGGACCACATTGCACTGGTGAAGTAGCCGTGGCAAGACACAGAGAGGTGCAAACGTGTCACTCTTCCAAGCTGGTGCCCATGTTGGAAGGACTGTGCAGCTGAGGTGGCCGGGGAGCACAAAAGGGATGCTGTGCTAATGGCACCAGGAGGTCTTTGGGTTGGGGCCATATGGCCCACGTGGGGCTGGTGCTGCATCCCTCCCAGAGAGGAGTCTGAGTCACACAGGAACCCGGTTCTGCTGCCAGGCTGGTAGGAAGACACGTACATCTAGAGCTGGGCAGAGCGAGCACAGCACCCCAGGCACAGCCAGCTCCTGGGGCCATGGACTAGGGCTTGAGGACCTCATCCTGAGTGGTTCCAGTTCTTGCTCACCTGCTCCCCTAGTTAACAAATAGTTCTGCAGCTAATTACTGCCGTGGCTATTTATAGCAGCCTAGTTCTCCCTAATAGGTCTGTTGGCTGCTCCCTGCCTGCACACCCCTTCCATGGAAGTGGGGAGCCAGGGAGGCTGGAAAGCCGGCGGATCCAGCGTGCTGTGGGAAATCCCAGGGAAGGGGAAGGATCCTTCTCACCCCAGGGTCCTGCTCTCCTCTGCTATGTTACACCCTCTCTTCTAGACTCAGCCAAGCCCGTGGAGGGAGGAGTGACTCTCGGAGCCATGTGCTGGACCCGACTGTGCCTGGCTACGGGGTGGAATCACTGGGGAGACCATCAGCTCGGGGCCAGAAGCGGAGTCTGGGCTGTTGCCATCAGCGAAACCGAGAGCTGCAGGGACGCACGTGAGTCCGTAGCAGCGAGACCGGGGTGGGAGGCGGGGGCTGAAGCCGGTGTGGGTGGGAGAAGGGAGGCGAGAGGGGGGCACACGCCACATGAGACACCTCCCGGGGAGCTCCGCAGCAGCAGGGGACCAGCGCCGAGGACCGGGGACAGGGTGAGTATTTCTGCAATCTCTTTGCGTTCCGCTGGCTGTTAAAGCAGCAGCGTTTCCTGGCGCCGCTCCCGCTTCGCCAGGGGCTGGCTCCCACCGCTCCTGCACCCCTTCTGCCACCAAACTGGAATCCAGAGCCACGCTGGGGCTCTGCTCCAGGCAGTCTAAAAAGAGATGGGAGCTTCGGTTTCCAAAGTTGTCCTGGTTTTGTAAACAACCAGAAGGAAGTACTTGACTGAGCGGGGGGTTAGCTGAGGACACCGTGGATGGTACCAGTCTGCATGGACTCAAAAAGCAGCTGAGCAAATTAATGGATGAAAAGTGCATCAAGGGCCATTAAACCTGAAGATACCATCTTGGGCTTGGGAAATCCCTGAGCCACAGGCCACTGGTGAATGAGAAGGCATGCCAGGGATGCTTACCCTCCTCTTCCAGCCTTCCCTTGCTGCCCCTTGTTGGAAATGGTGACTCCCCTTCCCGCTTTTCATCAGGTTCCCTAAGAGCATCTCAAACAGATGCCAAGGTACAAAGTCTGTTGCAGAGGATTGTGCGAGGAGAACCGAGAGATACAGCCTGGCTATTTATGACTTCTTCTTTTCCTGAGGTCAAGTGGTTGAATGGGTGCTGTGGGGTGCACCAACACCCCCCCAGCCCCTGCTGTGGTGGGGCAGGGGCAGTGAGAGGGTGGAGACGCACCCAATCGTTACGTGGGAAAGGGGTCGATGCCGGGTCCGTGTGGTGCTGGTGCTCACAGTGAGCTCTCTTCCTGCACAGGCTTCCTTCTAGCCTGGTATGTCACCGATGTACCCTGATGGGAGCTCAGGGCTTTAGAAGGGACGGAGGGTTTCCATGGGGAGCATCCCTGTCTCTGGCCTGGGAGAGGGTTTCCATGGGGAGCATCCCTGTCTCTGGCCTGGGAGCCCAGACCGACTGGCTCAGCAGCGCCGTTTGTCCTCGGAAACGGCATCAGGGGCTGCGTGTACCCGCTTGGCCTTGTCCCTTCTGGAAGCCTCTGCTGGGGGTGACAGCCTGACGGTTCTGTGGAGCGGTCACCTGTCTGGAGGAATTAAGGGAGATTATTGATTTATCTATTTCTACCAGGAATAACAGGGATAGGAGCAGTGGCACAGACTCCCTCCCACAGGGGCGCCGTTGGCTCGGCAGTCTCGGCGCAGGAAAGGCCGGCAGTGCCATGGGGGCTCCTGCTCTGCCTTTCAGAAGCAACAGGGAGGTGTTGCTTGATAACGGGGGTAACAAAATGCTTCCTCCTCCTCCTGCAAGGAGGCGGGATGTGAAGTGGCAATTGTTAAAGATGAACTGCTCCAACCACCCCCTCCCTCAGACGGCTTAAACCCAGCGCCAGCAAAAGGCTGGGCTCCCCACAGTTGGCACCAAACTGCTTTAAAGGCCTGTCCCAGTCCATCTGCGTCCCTGCACACCTCCAGTCCTCTCCTTCCTCGTACTCCTCAGCCGTTAGCAGTCTCTCTGGTGTATAGATGTGATTACATTTCTGTAACTAATTTGGCAGTATGTGTTCAAACTCAGTCTTCTGGAGCACTGAGAGCGCCACAGTCCCACCTCCACGTAGCAGCAGATGGCACCGATTCACAGCCGCCCTGGTGACACGGGGACCTCCACTCTGGTCTCAGCCCTAAGCAGTCCAGGCAGTTTTCCTTCTGGATGGTGGCGGAGGTCCAGGTATCCAGATGAACGATGGTTTAAGGTTCAGAGCCTTGCTGCCATCAGCTCTCACCCCATTTCACACCACTGCCAGGGAGAGCTGCTAATTCCCGTATGCGGCGGGGAAATGCGCTCACTGGGAGATCCCCATGAGACTTGTGAAGCCTGGAGAGGGATCTGCGGGTTGGAGCTGTTGGAGCAGGTCCAAGAGAGGGCCATGGAGATGCTGGGAGGGCTGGAGCTCCTCTGCTGGGAGGACAGGCTGAGAGAGCTGGGGGTGTTCAGCCTGGAGAAGAGAAGGCTACAGGGGAGAACTTGGAGCCCCTTCCAGTCTTTCCAGGGGCTCCAGGAGAGCTGGGGAGGGGACTCTGGATGAGGGAGGGAAGCCATGGGATGAGGGGGAAGGGGTTTAATCCGAAAGAGGGGAGACTGAGCTGAGATGTGGGGAAGAGCTTGTTGGCTGGGAGGGTGGTGAGAGCCTGGCCCAGGTTGCCCATAGAAGCTGTGGCTGCCCCATCCCTGGAGGGGTCCAAGGCCAGGTTGGAGGGGGCTTGGAGCCACCTGGGCTGCCTAGCTACTTGAGATCAGTTGAACCCTGTGATTTGAGAAGTATGGAATTCCCCAGCCCAAAAGTGGTTTAGAAAATTTAAATGGATTTAGGCTTATTGTCTCAGCCTCTGAGAATAGACTCGGCGCAGCACGGAAATGAACAACTGTCGTGATTCCTTGCGGGGGGATCCCAGGGCTGCTGTAACGCTGTCACCTCGGTGATGCTGCACGGCATTAACATCCTGCCCAGGGCTCGAACGGGGCTGACACCGTGGCTTGTGCTGCAGCCGAGGGGAAACGAGCCGCCGTTGGCTCCTGGCACCTCCCGCTCTCAGAGCGGCCCCGAGGTCAGGCTGGTGTTAAAGTTGGCTGAAACCCCGGGAGAGGTTTTCACCAGCTTGAGGGAGGAAAAGGCTTTGGATGAAGCTCATCTAGTGCACCTGAGGGGAAGCACAGGTGCCTCTTACTGGTTTATCTGAGCCTTTGCTCACTGTTATAAAGGATGGAGCTCTCCCTGCTGCAGGGAGGGGTCCTGAGCAGCTGAAAGACTGGACTAAGCACTGAACCAGGGTCTGTGGCTGGTGAATGGGAAGAGGTATGTCCTGGGTGGGAATTTTCTGCCTTAATGATGTCTCTGTGTGTGTGTGGCTCTGGGCTGCTTCTGCACTTGAGGGTGCAGGCTTATTTCTGCCTGAAGCTGACATCCCAACTGGGGAGGAGGAGGAGGAACACCGGCTCACACTGGCCTTGGTGGGCTGTTTCCAGTTAGCGGGGGTTTAAGGGTGTTGAGATCTCGGCTGACTCCATGTGTGTTCATCCAGGAGCACAGAATCCCCTCCTGCTCTCTGGCCACCAATGGAGGGGTAGAGGCCATAAGCAGTGAGATGCTCTGGTGATCCTCTCATGCCTGAGCCTGTGGCCCTGCACCTCCTGCTATGGGTGGCTGTGCCCTGTGAGGGCACTGGTGATGTGCTGGGAGCAGGAATATCTCCAGTTCCTCCAGCTCACCTTGCTCTGAGCAGGGGAGCTTGATGAGGTGATCCCCAGAAGCACCCTGCCAACCTCAGTCTTTCTGGGTTTGGGTGTCACTGGAGGGACCAGAGCAGAAATGAGCAAGGGGGGGTCAGAGAGAGAGCACGGGGTGGAGTGAGCAGATGGCAGCTCTGACCCATCGTGGGGAGCACACCTCCAGGTGGGAAGTGGGGAGGAAGAGGTCAGCAGTAACACGTGAAGCTCCCAGTGGTCTTGCTAGAGCAGAGAGCCCTGTCTGAGCCAGGCCATTAAGGACCAGACTTTCAATGGGGCACAGTGGGATTTGGGTGCCCGGTGGTGCCCTCTGGGAGTCCGACATCAGCTCTCTCTGCTGAAGACTTGCGTTCTCAGCGCTGAGCTGTTTTCAGGCTTGGGCTCTCGCTGCAGATGAGCCCCTCTCTCAGGCCTGGATGCAGGAACAGCGGGGTCTGTGCCAGCGGGGCACAACAATGTGAAACTTCCCTGCCTGTTTGCACCTTCTCCTGGAGCTAATCCAAGGCTGCTGCGAACACAAAGGGATTCATCACTCTCCAGCTGTCTGCAGACAGCAAACCAAGAGCAATGTTTGACAGTGAGGAATAATTACCTTGCCAGCTTTGCTTTATCCACACTTCAAATTCAGAGGGGAGATAACGCCACGTTACCAGCAGCTCAGGCAAGGATCCCATCAAGAAGAGCATCTGGTGCAGCTGGAAACTCCCTCGTCCTGGAAGGGACATGCTTGTGGCAGCCAGACGGGGGGATGAGAGGCACTGGGGGTGTCTCCCCCCCCATCCCCGGGGGTGTCCTCTCTGTCTGGCCCTTCTTCTCCAGGGGCCAGTCTGGTTACAAGCTTGAGATACCCAACCAGAGCCTGCCATCATCCCAACAGCATCCCAAAGTGAGTTCTGTGCCAATTGTTTTTTGCTCATCCTTCCCACCTCTAATTAAATTAGCTTGAACATGAAGGGTTGCCTGACCCTTATTGGGTTAAATGAGCCAGTTGCCATGGCAACCTGCTTTTCAGAAGGTCTGACATCTTGCTGTCTCTCCTCCAAACCCTTCCACACTCCTCACATCTGATCCCTCTTTGCCCGTGGATTTTAAAGGCGCAAAGTTAGGTTTCCCTCTGGGCTGGGCTGCTTTTTCAGTGCCACTTCCGAGCACTGCAGGATCCACACCACCCTCTGGAGGGAGGCAGCTTTCCTCGGGGCAGTGGGATGACTGGAGATGGTCTGATCTTGCAGTGGCTTCAGGATCTGCTTCCTCCAGAGCTGCACGGTGGCTTCCATGCGGATGATTTTTCAGTGTGGATCGAAACTTACAGAAAGTCTTGCTCCGTGGTGATCCTCCTGGAGGGAAAAAGAGTCATCAAGAGCTTTGAGGAGGAAGAGTCCAGCTGTTTCCAGGTGTGATAAATAAACAGCAGGATTTGTCTCTGAATGCACGTGCTTGGAGTTGAAATCTAAAATACTGACCCAGACCAAGCCAAGGGCAGAGACCATAAAACCTGGAAGTGTGACTGGTCTGATGGGCACAGGAGTGCCTGGAGATGCTGAGGCGAGACAGTGCACCTTACTCCTGCTCACAGGGCAGTCCTGTGCGGGTGCAAGAAGTCCCCTTGTGCCTCCCCGGCTTCATGTCCCCTCTCAACCTTCCCTTGCACAGAGAAAGGCATTCTCTGACCTCCTGCTTCTACGCTGCAAGCTTTGGGGCAGGGTGTTTTTATTCCTCGTGGCCACTGGGTTCCAATGGTAGTGGCCAGCAAAATTTCCAAGTCGTGGGGAGCAGAGTGCTGCCTTTCACATCTATCTTGGCTTTTCCAAAGAGAACAAATAAAAAGCTAAGAAATAGCATATGAGAAGAACAGCTTCCAGGTGCTGTTTCCTCTGTAGGAATTGGCATGAAGAGGAAGAGCAGTGATGCAGGGGAGAGGGTTGGGCAGTTCCTCGCCTGCACACACTATCTCACAGAATCATTCAGGATGGAAAGACTCTTGGGGTCATGGAGTCCCACCATCAGCCCCACTCTGCAAAGGTCTCCCCTACACCAGATCCCCCAACACCACAGCTCAGTGACTCTGAAACAATCAGGGGTGGGGACTCCACCCCCTCCCTGGGCAGCCCAGTCCAGGCTCTGGCCACTCGTGCTGGGAAGGATTCTCTCCTCATGGCCAGCCTAATATACGTGGCAAAGAGTGTGAGTGGAGGAATATTTATTATAACGTCCAGAGATGTGCTAAGACTCGGGGATGAAATATTTTAAGCAATTTCAAGCTCCAAATATGATCCAGACGTTTACCAGGGAGGGGAATCTATCAGGAGAACCTCTCCTACAGGAAGCAATACATTTGCTATCTTTTTGCATCTTTCAATTACATTTGGGAATGGAGTTCGTTTAAGATTCATTTAGGCTATTTTAGATGCCTGCTTCGGGATGGCATGACCTGCACCCGTTCCCTCCAGTGACAGAGAAGGCAGCGTTGGGTGCCTGGGGGAAATGCAGGTGGCTGTGTTCTAAGCATCTATAAACAGCCCATTGAATGCCTCCCCGGGGTCTCTCTAAAATAACAGCTTTGGGTGAATGGTGATAAATGCCTGATTTAGGAGTGACTTGGGAGGCTTCTCTAGAAGGGTCTGAAGGGTGGGTTGAAGGAGGATGGAGGTGGACTCTTCCCAGTGGTTCCCAGGGACAGGACGAGGGGCACCGGCCACGAGCTGGGACACGGGAAGTTCCGTCTCAACAGGAGGAGGAAGTTGTTTGGGGTGAGGGTGGCAGAGCCCTGGCAGAGGCTGCCCAGGGAGGGTGTGGAGTCCCCTTCTCTGGAGACCCTCAAGGCCTGGCTGCAGCCCTGAGTGCTGTGCTCTGGGCAGCCCTGCTTTGGCAGGGAGTTGGGGCTGGGGGAATCTCCAGAGCTCCCTTCCCACCCTGACAGCTCCCTGGTTCCGATTCCTTCGAGTGGTGTTTGTGTGTGACCGTCTCTTGAAAAGCACGTGTCTGTGCCAGGGACCCTGAGGGGCCAGACCTGCCCCACCTGGGGGTGCCCCAAACCCGCCCCTGGGTCTGGGGGCCTCTTTCACCTCAATATTGCAAGTTGGTAAGGGGACAAAATGGGTTTGTAGGTTGGGGTGTTGCTGACAAATGATGTGTGTGGAAAGCACGGTGGCACCCCCTGCACACGGGGGCACCACGCAGCCGGAGGGGTCGGGAAAGCGATCTCAGCCCTGGCTCGCGTTGCAGCAGCGTGTAAATCGAGGCGTGGTGTCTCTGCTCCAGGCCCTTGGCAGTCTTATGTCGTTATTTTTCCAGAATAAAGAGGGGGACTTCTCTTGTTCCTCATCAAAGCCAGGCTGGGCTGCCCCCGGATGGATGGAGCCGCTCTGGGAGGTTTGGGGCAGCAGAGGTCTACCATAAATCCAGTCTCACCGGCACCACGTGGGGAAACTTCACAAAGGCTGCACGCTCCTCGGCTCGGCTCTGATGATGGTGGAGTTGTCCTTCGACACCCACCGCCTATTCCCTTCTCTTGTGGAGATTGCAGTCTCGAATGATAAAAGCCTTCCTGCCGTTTGATGGATTTCCGTGCAGGCGCTTGCCGGGGCAGCGGCGCCGCTGCCGTCAGCCCAGCGACCCGCTGGGTCTCCCAGTAATTACAAATGAGGAATCACCACGAGATGAATGCATCTCGAGTGGAGGACCTGGGTGAAATCTCCCGTTCTGGGCTCTCCCGCTCCAGCCCCCCCACTCGCCGCATCTCTCCCACGCGGCTTTTGCTGCAAAAAGGGGAAAAAAAAAGCCTCGTTCCTCGTCTCGGTGTCCCTCCTCTGTGCCCGAGGAAAGGCACGGCCCGGCGGCCGCTCCAGTGCTCCTGTCCCCCTCCTGTCAGGGGCTCTGGCAGCGATCCTGCAGCGCCTGCAGGAGGGGAGCGTGGACCGACGTGGGGTGTGAGGAGGAATGGCAACGGGAGGGAAGAAGGAAAGCGGAGGGGAGGATGGGGGAGATGGCAGGAGAGGGGTGTGGAAGTGGGGTGAGCCTGGTGAGGGAGGTGGGGATAGGAGGAGCTGAAGCACTTGGGGAAGTGCCCAGTGAGGCGAGCGCGGGGG
The DNA here is from genome assembly GCA_013400555.1 of Jacana jacana. Taxonomy (NCBI): domain Eukaryota; kingdom Metazoa; phylum Chordata; class Aves; order Charadriiformes; family Jacanidae; genus Jacana; species Jacana jacana. Next base: position 50,604 of record VZTM01000041.1, on the reverse strand, counting down.
CGGAGGTGGAAGAGGTGGGCTGGTGGGTAGCAGGACCCGCAGCTGCCCCTTCTTCTGACTCACAGCTCGTGCCACGTGGGGATTTTTTGGGTTGGTGTGGGTTTTGGTGTTTTGGGGTTTTTTTTTGTGTATCTGAGTGTGTCTGAGTCCTGCGTGGGCAACACCAGCCCGGTCCACCCTGCCCCGCTTCCCACTGGAGGCAGGACTCATCCCTGCTCCTTTCCCAGGCGTGCTTCAGCTGGGAGAAGACTTTCCCCCATTGTCCCCATCCCCAGATACGCTGGGAGATGGCCCCCAGCACAGTCCTTCCTTTCCACCCTGCACATGTACTTCCTCATTCCCAGTAATTATTACAGACTGGGATAATGGGAAGCTTCTGGTCGTTGTCTCTGGATATTTGGCCGGTGTCTTGCAGCAGAGCTATTTCTTATCTTCCTGAGGGAGATGCTGTATTTCTTACCTTGCTGTTAATCTCAGTGGAGCAGCTGCAGTTCGTGGCACTGATCCCAACCCAAGGGCAGAGCCGATGCCACCGGGCTCGCCCTGGCAGGGGAACCGTGGTGCAGGTCTCCAGGAGACCTCGTACGGTGGCGCTGCCTTTGGCTGGGTCTTGTTCCTTCAGCTTGTGCCTGGGGCCGCCGTGTGTGGCAGCGACAGAGACCTCACCGAGGCGGTGACTGATCACAGCAGCGTCTCCCCCTCCATCCATTTCCTGTCAGAGGAGAAATGAGACTGGGAGGTCTGGCCCGTGTGTCCAAGGGGCGCAAGGTGCTGGTTGAGGGAGTCACACACGTGTCACAAACTGCTCGAAAAGACACTTCTCTCCAAGTGTGGGGACTGTTCCTGGGTGTTTCATGGGCACATCTGCCCCCCACGCAGCTCCTGGCTCGTACCCGTGCTAAAGCTCGTACCCGGCTGCTCCTCGCTTTCCCCGAAGGCAGCACAATGTTCTCCCTCCCTTGGGTCTCCTCTGAGGTGAGGCTACCCGAGAAGTTTTGGTACACAAATGGGAGTGTACCATCCTCCGAGTAGAAGACAGCCGGTTCACACGGGTTCTCATTGTCAGAAGGTACCTTAGGTGGCTACCCAATCTTCTGGGGTCAAATCCTCCCTGTCCTTGTCCCCCCACCCTCCCTATCCAGCACTTCTGCATCCCCTCTTCCAACCTCAGGTGTCCCCTCATCCAACCTCAGGTGTCCCCTCCTTGGCTGGTTGTATCCACAGATGAACAAAGGTCTCTGTTCTCCTGCAGGCGGTGTGGTGTCTGGCACATCCCGGACAGACCCATGTCTCCAAGTGTGAGATCTGTCTGCTCTCAGGGGCTGATACAGGGACTCCATGCGTGAATCTCTATCGCTCTGAGAAAAGAGGCAGCTCTCCTCCTGCACTCTGCTCCTCCCTCACCAGGGCGCAGGAAAAGCACAGCCTGCCACAACCTACCGGTGCTGGCTGCTCCTTGAGGGCCAAGCCCACAGCCACGTGCCCTGGGCAGGCAGAAGCCTCCTCTGAGCAGGCGCAGCGGTTTGAACCCTGGCGCCCGGAGCCTGTGCCTGCCGGAGCCGCCCGGGGAGCAGCCCAGGGCCGAAAGGGCCAACTGCAACCACAGGAGCTGGTGAGGACACGGGAACTTGGAGACGGACAAAGAACTTGGATCCCTCTGCTAGCATGAAGTCATCTTATCACCTGATTGCAAAGGCAGAGAGCATTTGAATGGCTGCTGCTGCTGCCGCAGTGATAAATTAGATAGCTTTGAGAGCACTTTAGAGCTGGACAGAAAATTCGGTTGCTCTCCTGCCAACTCCATCCTGTCAGTGCAATGAACACTCGCTTTAGCTGCGCTCTCCAGCCACGAGCCAGTGTCCATCCCTTGTGCACTGTCTCCAAGGGGTTTTCCTCTCCGGGCACGGGGTGTATCTGAGCCTGGAGAAGGCGGGCAGAGGAGGGACCCTGCTGCGTGCACAGCACCAAGGGGAGCAGCAGGGCAACACCGCCCCGTTTTGGCCCTGGTGCCTCACCCCGACAGCTTGGACCTGGCTCTGAAAAGCAAGGTCTGAGGCCACCTGTGAGGCAGTGGCTTGTGTTTGGTTGGTCTGGGTTTTTTTCCTAGAAGGCGAGTGAAGAGGAGCTGCCTGGAAAGGAGGTTTGGAAAGTTGCAGGGCAGACCAGGCCCTGGAAGCAGCAGCCGTGCTCCACCAGAAGAGAGGTAATTCGCTGTTCCCCACCAGGGTGGGATTCTTAAAGCCCAAGCTGACACTTGATGGAAAAAAACTCAACCCTCGCTCTGCCTCCAGATGACTCGAGCTCTGGATGCGATCCCATTTACTGGCTCACAACATGCAGGAGACCTGATGTTGGTAAGAGGCCTCCAGCTCTGACATCTACGACTCTCCCTGGAGCAGCAGGAGAGCTCCAGGGAGGCAGCACACCCCAGGCAGTCCCCAGCACCCTCCCTCCTGTCACCTGCCAGCCGTGGGCCAGGTTTTGTGCTTGGAACGATGAAGGAAGCAGAATCGGAGAAGGGGGACAGGTAGAAATAGGTGGGGTTCCCAGGGGGCTGTTTTGGAAGGAGTGAGGAGACCATGGGCTTGAGCTGGAGCACAAGGCAGACACCTCTGTCCGGAGCCTGGGGAAAGGAAGTGCAGAAAGGGACACAGCTCCTGAAGTATGAGGCACTGGGGTCCATGGGCTCAGGATTTAGGAAGCTGAGTGTGCAGATGTCCCTCTCTCTGGGGAGTGTGCTGTGTCTTGCAAGATGCAAGAACAGAATTTCCCAGACAAACTACAAAATGGGTGGGAATGTTGCAGGCTTGGAGGCTGTTCTGTGAGCTGGCCGGGGAGGTACGAGGACAAGGTAGTGCTGTGGCCCCTCTGCGAGGGTCTGCCTGACCCCTTGTTCTGGTAGCGAGGTCTGTCAGAGTTGGGGTGTACTGGAGCTGTGAGGAGTTCTGGAAATCTGTTTCTTGCTTTTGGGAGCGTGGCTGACGAGAGAGCCTGGGGCTCTTTACAGCTGAGAGACGTTTAGGGGCCTCAGGGAACTGGTGTGCTGCCACTGTGAACGGCACCAATGACAAGGGCACGGTAAGACTGGTGGCTTCAGTCTGTCTCTGCTGGCTTCAGCCTCAGCCAGTCCACTCCTGCAGTGACGTGGGTTTGGGGAGCCCCACTGGTATGAGCAGAACCCGGTGTCTCCAGGTCAGGGCCGTCTGAGCAGGATGTTTCCCAGCCGGGGTGCGGGTCCCCTCCGCTGCGGGGCAGGGCGTGTGTCCCCTGCGACGCTGGCCCCTGCAGGTGCCGGTGCCGTGTGTGAAGCCTGTTCCAGGCTTCTGCTAAGAACCTCTGCCTAATTTATAGCCTAGAAGTATTCATCAGCTCATTTGGTTTTGCTCTGCAACGTTTGTCACATTTGGTATTTGAAGGAGCCTGTGTATAAGGCACCTGCTTAACTTCAGGCAATGTAAGAAGCACCAATACATTTGATAATTAAATGTTTGCTGCCACCTAATTGTCCCTTATTACCCAGATTCTGTGAGCCAAAAGCCTGTCTACTGGCACTCTCCCCAGAGTGCTGAGCTTCAAAGAGACGGAGAAGAGTTTCTTTTCTTAAAGCCCAGCATATATTTAAAATGGAGTCATCTCCAAAACTGTCAGGAAGCAGATAAAGGGACGGGGAGAATAGCAAACCCAGTGGGCTAATTATAAACAGGCAAATATAGAAAAAAAAAAAAGCAGATTGCAGCAAGCTGATAAAATGACAAGAGCAATAACAGTGAGAGAGCCAGCACGTACCTACCGGCTCCAGAGCACTCCCTGAGCGTGGTCACAGCTCTCATCATCGTTTTCCTCTGCAGGTCTGCAAGCCTGGCCGCTTTGTGCTGGCAGGGTGATAGGGATCCGTAGCCAGAGATCAGCTGCAGCCACCAGCTTGACTCCAGCCTAAAACCAGAGGAGATCTGGCCTCCTGAGTGAGTTTCCAACCCCCTCTCTGCCTCGGGCTGGCTTTTCCCTCCATTTGGAAGTCCGCCCCCGGGCTCCTCTCTGCTTTGAGCCCTGTCCCCTGTTGGGTCGGGTAGGACCCACCTGCCTTTGCTGCTGCTCGGGCTCCGCAGAGCTTCCCTCCTCGCAGGAGCCGCAGGAGGAAGGTGGAGGGTTGGCTGAACTCTGTGCTGGCAGCGCCGCAGCCACCTGGTGGGTTCACGCGTCTCCATCGCGCGTTCCGAGCAAACGGCTGCGTTTACACAGGCTTTCGGCGAGGGAAGCAGTGTTTTCTCAGCTGTAAATACAAATACACTCAAGGCAGCTAAGACTTTCTTTCTTTTTTTTTCTCTAAAGCACGAACAGCCTGTGTGTGCAAGCAGCTCTATTTTCGGCCGCACCAAGTAGGAAAGGTTTTGTAGTACTTTAAGCTGAACTTTTCTGCTTGTGGTATTTTTCTGCCTAGTTTTCAGCCTGTCTCGAGGAAACGAGGTTTGTGCACGAATTCAGGGTGTGTGACTGGGGGAGCTCGTCCCAGCAGGTCACGGAGGGTCTGCTGAAGCCCTGGCTCGGCTGGAGGTGTGAGCAGTCAGCAGTGCCGGGGCTGGTGTCTCCAGGGAATGGGATACCTCTGCTTGAGTGCCAGCATCCCAAACTCGGAGACCGGCGTCTGAGCAGTGGTGGGCAAGGGGCGCCTCCTGAAGGTGAGTCAGCCCATGCTGGGACAGGTGTCTACTGCTCTGTGAGTCATCCCTGCTTCTTGCCATGGACTATAAAGGGACCAGAAACCGATGAGCTCATTGGAGGCATCTACTTTGTGGCTGTCTAATTTTGGATAGATGACTCTCACCAGTGGGCTTTGACAGCCCTGGTGAGGAAGGCTCAGCAGAGCTTCTGCTTCCCTGCAGGAGGGGCGGTGAGAGGCATCGAGGAGCTGAAGTCGGCCCCAGGCAGCCTGGGCACCGCAGCGCTTCTGAGGGTGGGTGCTGGGGTGCAGTGGGATCAGCACATCTGTATTAGAAAACTAAACGTGCCTGGGACCACCCCCAGGTACAGGGGCTGAACTGTAATGGTGGGGGTTGTACCTTATGCCATTACACCCTTCAGAGCAGGCTGTCCTCAACCAGAGCCCCCTGGGGTCACTACCCCCCCGTGGCTGGACGTTATCTGGGAGAGAGCTGGTTTGCACAGCACAGCACAGCCGAAAACAGGCCGGAAACCCTTCGAATGATGTAGTGCTGAGGATGACAGAGTCCTTGTGCCAGGGAACATCTGACACCGCTTAATTTACTGGTGGAGACGGAAGCACAAGGCTGCACGTCGAGCAGGGGACCGGCTCTTCCCGGGCTGGAAGCGGTGGGCTCCCTCTGGCACCCAAACCGTAGGCAGCGTCTGCGCCCACGGCTCCCAAGAGGCCCAACCTCTGCGAGTATCTGGTGGGAGCAGGCTCGTTTTTCGGGGCTCAGACGCTGTGGTTGCAGTAAGCCCTTTCTTTAAGAGCAACAGAAATTGATTCTGGCTTCGCTTTTCCCCAGCAAACAGCGGATCCGCCCCGAAAGGAGACCCCACGCCCCGGTTCCGCCCTCCCCTCCTTCAAAGGGGGCGGTTTGCTGCCCCCTCCTGCCCGACGACAAGCGGAAAAGGCACCGGGCCGTTTGAAAATGCGCTTTCAGGTGTCTGGGTGGGGAGGGAAAAACGGCAGAGCGAGTTCTGAGGGTTCCCCCCCCGGACCCCACTGCAGCCAGAAGGGGTTGCCCGGGTCACCCCCCTCTCTGCCGGCACCCCCAGCCTGGCTGGGCTGACACCCTCGTCCCTCCGGGAGCCTCCACAACGGAGCTGGAACCCGGCCGTGCCATCGTGCAGCCGGGCCACCCCTGCACCCACCAAGCTCCCCTTTGGGTGGAAAAACCCAGCTTTCCCTGCCTGCAGCATCGAGGCGATGAGGCTGCTCCCTGGGTGCCCGTCCCGGCTGCGCGCGGAGAGGGAGAGCGAGGCGTCATACTGGTTTGAGCAAAGGGGCAGATAAGGGTTTTATCTGGGATGTCGCAGCCTGAGAAGAGAAACTGAAGCGTGTTTCTGTCTGGACATCCCACCCCGGTCTTCAGGGGCTGCCGGCCCGGATCCTCAGCCGGCCCGCGCTGTTATCAGCCCTGCCTTGCTATCGTGTTCCTGAGGTGACAATCTCCTCCAGCTGCGGGAGAGGAAGAAAGCAACCGCTTATCAGTTCAAACCCGGCCGCATCGTGCCTCTGTTTGAGGGACTTTCCATTGCTTTAGCGATTCCAGTGGTAAGGGACATCGCAGTGGTGCGCCCCGGGGATATTCAGCTTGTATTCAGCAGTAGGTGGTGAATGGCTGGGAGGATGATGCTCTCCAAAAGGTCTTTAGGAAACACGTGAGGATTTTGGGGGCACTGAGAGACGCTGCTGTGCCTGTGACACCCGGACTCTGGCAGCAGAGTGAGAAACTGCAGGGAAAAGTGGACGAATGCAGGAAAACGGCATCCTTGTAACCTTACAACCTCTTGTAAGAGCCGACCTACTGCCCTCCAGCAGGGGAGGGCACCTGGGTGTCTGCAGAGACAGCGGGTGTTAAACCCACAGCCCTGGGGGTCCCCTGAGTACATCTGTGGGACACCTGACCTGGCACTAGGACTCCCTCCCTTATGACAGCGGGCTCCAGCTGTGCTCTGTGACCCAGCTGTGCTCCTGTCCAGATGCTGGAGCTCCCCAAGTCCAGGCGCTGCACCCCTGTGCTGGGGGCTGGGGGCTGGCACTGCCCTGTTGAGCCCACGCGCCGCTCTCTCCTTTCCCTGACATTCTCCCTGTTCCTTTGTTTCTGTTTTTGTCTGAGCTTTGGTACGGGAATGTTTGAGCTTGTTTATCTGTTTCAGCTGAAAAACTCTACAAGCTCCAGCAAAATGCTAATAAGAAGCATTAGCTGCAGCTAATTGAACTGCTTCTATGATCCTCCATAATTATCTCCTGGTACAGCACCTACCCGGGGAAAGGCTGTCTAAGAAGGGCAGGATGGGTGCCAGAGGTAATCAGACACAAGATCTGGGGAAAGGGTTTAATTTTCTTCTCCAAATGAAGAAATTTTGGATTGATTACCTCCCTAAATATTTGCTGTCGAGAGCAAACGGAGCTGGTGCTGGTGGGGACCGCGACGGGGGTGGCGGGTGCTCGATTATTTAGGGGCTGGCCCGGCCAGCTGACGGCGCGCCAGGAATGCAGAGAGAGCCGTCGCCGGGAATCTCATCCCAGATTTTTCATGGCGAGTAAAAAGCAAGCAATGACAAGAGGGAACGTTCTCCCGAGTCAAAAATGCTGAGCCTTGCCCAGTGATAAATGGAGCTGTCACTGGGGCTTGATTATCACCATCCAGAGCACACCTTCCCCCCACCCTTCCCCAGGCTCCTCGAGCCTGCAGACGGGGAGCTTGCATGGGGTCGGCACAGACCCTGGAGGTCAGCAGGTTGCAATTGCCTGCAGTGCCGTTAGAAATCACCATTAATGAGGGCACTGGCTCTGTCCTTACCTGGCTTGTAGGTCTCCTCTTGGTGCAGCCCCGAGTCGGGTCGGACGACGTCCTGCGCGCCCAGCCCGTGTGACTTCCGTTCCTGAGCGGTCAACGCCTGCCGTGTCCTCCCCCTGCGTCCCCGTGACCGGCAGGGACAGCCCGTGGCGATTAAAACCAGGTTTCTGAGAAGATGGAACCTGTCAGGGCAGCGTGGTCCAGGAGGGCCGTGGTCACAGGACACCCAACGGGCTGCCAAGTGGGGGAAAGCTCCCCTGGCTCCTCAAAACAGGAGAAGGACGGGTCGGCAGTGGGAGCTCTCAATGAGCTCTGAGATACGGGGTTGCTGTGTAGGATCTCAGATAGCAATGAGAAGCTCTACAGGCCAGCAGAGCTGGCACTGGGGATGGTTTATACACAGATTGTGTGTGTGTGTGTGTGTGTGTGTGTGTGTGTGTGTGTGTCACAGCAACTCCTGGCAGCGGCATTGCCTATCTAACTGCTTGCAGATGCTGAAACTGTTGTAAAAGACCTAGAAAATCTTAGAGGGGCTGAAGTTGGGTGTTTAGGGAGAAGCTGGATAACGTCTGACTCTCACAGCAAAATGGGAACTGGGTGAACCAATGGCCATGGTGTGGGAGGGCTGGTGGGAGATGGTCCCTCTTCCCACCCAGCTGGGCTTGGGGAAGTCGCAGCCCGGTCCCTGAAAAGCTGCTGATCAGGACAATGTCCCGAGAGGATCCGGGCTCCTTCCCCTCTGCCCAATGGCCCTGGCCCCTGCCCGGTTGAGCTGGGGAGCCAAGCCTGGACCTGGGGCTGCCACCGAGACCTCATCAGCGAAGAGGTGACCCCGCTCCATCCCCGCTTGGTTCCTTCCCGCGGCTGGAGACGTTGCTCATGTTTATTCATCCCATTATGGTGTTTCTGTTTGACCAGTTGTGCCGGTAACTAGGCAGGGTGCCAGGCAGCAGCTGCTAATATTAAGCGTATAATTACAACAACGATACGATTGCGAGTTCGGCTCCGCTCGCTGGTGTGAGACGGTGCTAATCTGCCTGATAAAGGGAAATGTGTTGATGAACTGGAATGTGCCAGCTTCTTTTAGGCCTTTTTTACCCCGGGAAGTCACTGAAGGGATCCGTGTGTCTCCGTGTACAGGTGCTTCCCACCGCCCGGCTTCCACCCGGCTCCGCGGGAGGGAGGGAGAGAGCGGGGTCGCCCGTGGCCGACACACACAGCCCTGGCACAAGGTGGGACGTGGAGCCTCCCCTCTGCCGGGCCCCGGTGACTCCTGACTCGTTGCCCTCAGCTGCTGGACTTGGGGGATACGAGGGGTGGGGGGGGCACCTCCAAGGCCTTGGGAAATGACTGCTTTTTGTGGGGGTGGGCGACCTTCACTCGCCCCTGCAGGGCTCTCTCTGGGCCGCTGCACACTTGAGTACCCGCTGTAAACTGCCCCAAAAAGGGGTTCGGAGATGCTGCCCGGCTGCAAAGCCATGGAGTAACAGTGGCACCAAGTGGGCACGTATGGGAACAGAACAAGGAAAGCACGGCCTAAGGGGACGTTAGGGAGGAAACAAATGGGACTAAGACTCGCCATAAATCACCGAATCACAGCGTGGTTCAGGTCGGAAGGGACCATCAAGTCCCAGCCCTCTGGCTGGGCAGGGACACCTCCCACCAGACCATAAGGTTGGTGTCCTCCAGGGTCATTTCATGGGATCCCTGGCCACAGTGCCACTGGGGACAGGACTGACACTCACTGCAGGAGGAGGAATCTTCCCCGTTACTGCAACAGCCAGACTCAAAGCGAGCCGTGGGGCGTGGAAAGATGCTGCAGATGCTGCTCGGGGAAACAGCAGGGAGGCACCTCTCCAGGAACAGGACAGGACCGGCCACGTGGCTTTGCCCTGGGTTTTGGTCCCGTCCTTCCCTCTCCGTTAAGGTGTGTTTGGGGTCTAACCACCCACAGCATCCAGCAGCCTGTGGGGGGAAACAGCAGGGAGGCACCTCTTTCAAGGCCAGGCTGGGGGGGGCTTGGAGCCCCCTGGGCTGGTGGGAGGTGTCCCTGCCCGGGGCAGGGGGCTGGAACTCCATCTTTAAGGTCTCTCCCAACTCTAACCGTTCCGATTCCATGACAAACCCTGCTGGGCAGGGACGGCCCCGCTGCTCCCATGGCAGCTCCTCGCCCCTGGCCGCAGCCGCACCGGGGACGAGGGGTTTCCATGGATTGTACTTGTTTTGTTTCTGTTACTTGTCCCTTCCCGGGGGGGGCGGGGAACAAAAACAAACAACAAAAACCCAAACCCCAACAAAGAGGTCCCAGGGAGTAAATCACCTTCGAGGGGATGCCTGGCACCGGCAGGAGCCTCTGTCCCCAGCTACCAGTCCCTCTCCCCGGCCACCCCATCCCTCTCCCCTGTCCCTCTCCCCGGCCACCCTGTCCCTCTCCCCTGTCCCT
>VZTM01000041.1:12211-40096 GCA_013400555.1 Jacana jacana | reverse complement strand
GGTTTTGCTTTGGTTTTTGAAGGAAAGAGACAAACCCTGAAACACGGAGGTTTAGAGAGAGCCGCGGGGTGGAAGGGGTTGGGGGTTTGGCAGAGCCCGGGCCAGCAGGCTCGGGGGGTGGGGGCTCTGTCTGGTCCCGGGGGTGCTGGGTGGGTGCCACCACTGAGCCCCATTCCCGGGGCTCCGTCCGGGAGCGACCAGGTGAGCCTGGAAAAACGGGGCAGGTTGGGCCCAGGACGTCCCGACGCTCTCGAGGGTAAACTGAGAGGGACTCACAGACTGAGGTGGGGTTGGGAGGGACCCCTGGAGACCATCTCCTCCACCCACAGCAGGTCCCACAGGAACGTGTCCAGGAGGGGGTTGAGTGTCCCCAGAGATGGAGACCCCACCACCTCTCTGGGCAGCCTCTGCCAGGGCTCTGCCACCCTCACGGGGAAGAGGTTCCCTCTCAGGTTGAGATGGAACTTGTTATGTTCAAGTTGGTTGAAAACAGGCCCAGTTTGGAGGTGCAGGCTCCCAGGATCACGCCAGCAGAGTGGGTGTTGCCCTCTCTCATGGGGAATACGCCCAGCGCAGCCACAGCCCGTGGGAGATTATTTTTTTGTCCTTTTTCAGTTCTACATTGGTGCTTTATAACTTTGGGATTTATTACATGGCTTTTAGGTGCAGCCTTCATTCACCCTGCAGATACGTGGTGTTTTCTGGAGGTGCTGGTGTGATTACAGCCCCGCGCTGGCACCGCAGTTGGTTCACAGAGTCATTTATTTCAAGGATTATGGATTTCCTGGGTGTCTCTTGCAGCAGGAGGGGTCGTATCCGATAGAAGTTAACCCCCCCCTGCTTCTTTCCCACCACTTCTACCTGGATTTTACTTGTCAGGACAACCTTGAACCCTTCCAAAGCTCCAGAGCCTCAGTAAAAGGGGGAAAAAGCCCCACCCCAATCCTTTGGGTTTGCATTAGATGCGCTGAGGCTGTTAGTGCTCTGCCTCTTCTCCTGAGCCCCGTGTCATTTCACAGCCCGGTTTGGTGTCCCAGTCGGTTCTTTGCCGGCCGAGAAGGGAGGGGGGAAGCTCAGCACAGCTACCAAGCAGGGTGTGTGGTACTGTAGCTGCCTGCGTAGCGGTGCCCCAGCCTGGAGGAGGCAGATCCGGGGGAGAGCGGGGGGCAGAGACCAGCCCTGTCTTGGGGGGGCTGCCAGCTCGCTGCTGCTGGCGGCACCAGCGTGTGGTCGTCCCTGGCGGGACACGTGTCACATACGGTCACACGCGTGCGGTCGGTGGCGGGATGATCTTCATCGGTGTAAACCCTGGCCCTGACCGGCGGTAGCGGTGTTTGTCCTCCGTGGAAGGATAAATCTCTTCCTGTTTCCTCATTGATGGGGTGTTGGCAGCCGGGAAGAGCTGGGAAGAGCTGGCCTTGGTTGGGTCACGCTGCCCCTGAGGGAAGGGCTGGTAGTCACCGCACAGGGGGTGGTCGTTCTTGGAAGCAGAGTGGTTTCCATGCAGTTAGCACCTCGCCTTTGCCCCCGCCCCCGACTGAGGGTCACACCCCCCACACACCCCCCCCAGTTTGGGAGTAAACAAGACTGGGAGATCCACCGGGTTTAGAGATGCACATTGTGTTTGTTCACAGCGAGGAGCCACCTTGCAGAGTTTGATGGGTCTGTCGGCAGCCCAGCAGATGGAGAAGCAGGTTTTTCTGTTGGGTTTGATTTATTTGAGTTCTTCATTTTAATATTTAATGATATTTTTTTTTTTCCCAACGGAAGATGCACAAAGAGAAACCTTAAACCCTTGACTGACAGCCTGAGCGAAATAAAACCACGCTAGCTGCTTTTTCTTCTCTTTCTCTGCCCAAACCACAGGTTTCTGCCTCTTTCACCCCGACGGAGCTCTCTCCATCGCCGCCAGCGCTCCGTGCCGTGAGCTAAATCCCCTTCTCTCTCTCTCTCTGGGCTCCCGCTGGGAGGATGCTGCGCCGCTGCCGAGGGAGGTGCAGCCCCGGACTCCCCGCCGGGGTTTAGCTCTGCCCTCGGAGCAGCCGCAGGGGCTGCCAGGGAGGAAGGTAGGAGCCCGCATCCAGGTTTTCGCTGCATCCCCCGCTGCCGGGAGGGAGGGAGGGAGGGAGGTCAGAGCCAGAACCGCGGGGGCTGCGGGAGAGGCCGGTTGTTGCGGGAGGTGGGTCTGGGCAGCGGGTTTCCGGCACCGTCCGGGAGAGCGGTGAGACCCCCCCCCAGTGCGGGGGCTGCGGGATTTTCCAGTTCTGGAGCCGAAGCTGCGCTCCCGGTGAGGTCTCTGTGGCGCAATGGACGAGCGCGCTGGACTTCTAATCCAGAGGTTCCGGGTTCGAGTCCCGGCAGAGATGATCTCCAGGCAGGTGTCTCTTTTCTTTTGGTGCGTTACGTTGATGACGCCCCCGAGGGCCTCCAGCGGGAAGAGCCTGACTCTGAGGACACCCTCCCCGCAGCCGAGGCACCAACAGCGTGTGCTGGCTTTCCAAGGCATCTCTCCTCCACCATAGCGCCCTTCCCTCATCCCTTTTGGCACCTCCTGACTAGGTGTTTTGACCCCACCTGTCCCCCCAGCATTGCCCCCGGGTCCCACCTTTGATACCCCCTTAGGAGAAGTGCTCTGCTTTCCAGGTGGACGGGCAGCCTTCCTGCGGCGGTTCCTGGGATGAAGGAGGGGATGTCTGCTCTGAGGCCGGGCAAACAGAAGAGCAGGTCGATATCCCGAGCTGCCAGCTGGGCTGTGGTGGAACTCCTGCCACGCTGGGATGTCAGAAGGAGCCGACCCTCTGTTCTCGGCTGGGTGACAAGCGCAGGGGTCGGGGTGATGAGGCACTGCCCCCGGAGCTCCTGCTGCCTGGACTGTAGCTCGCTCTGGAAGGTACCAGAACTACCTCGAGAATTGTGGCCAAAAAACACTGCCCAAAGTCAGTCACCTCTCGATCCAATAAATCACAGACTGGTGAGAGTTGAGAGGGACCTTAAACACCACCCAGAGCCACCTCCTGCCCCAGGCAGGGACACCTCCCACCAGCCCAGGCTGCTCCAAGCCCCCTCCAACCTGGCCTTGAACCCCCCCAGGGATGGGGCAGCCACAGCTCCTCTGGGCATCCTGGGCCAGGCTCTCACCACCTGGTAGAACTTCTTTCCAGTGTCTCATGCTGGATGTTTACCTGGTGGGTAAGTCAGTGCCCCTGCCTGCCCCCTCGCAGACTCACTGCTCTCAGCCCGTGGCCACACAGTGTCCCCAGGGCTTGTTTTGGGGTGAAAATCCCGGTTTTGCTGGTTTTTGGTGTGAAGGCGATGGCTGTCCCTGCCCAGGCTGTGAGCAGGAACAGGGCCGGAAGGCCAGCCCGCCGGGCCTTGGTTACAGTCCCTGGGCAGAGGGAAGCGGGCTGAGACCTGTCACAGCTCATCACCGCGATGAGGGCTCAGACAAGGAGGGGGTCGAGAGCTGCAGGGGGCTCCGCGCATGCGCAGTTGGACCGCCCCGCTCCTCGGCCCCCCCCCAGGCGGTGTTTTGCCGCAGCCCGGGCGCATGCGCACTTCCGCGGGGGCCGGGCTTCAGGGAGAACCGGCACCACCGGGGCTCCGGCGGCCTCCCCGGCAAGCGGATAGGCCAGGAACACCCCGGTACCGCCATAACCAAACAGTGGAAACCTCGCGGAAATGTCAGTCGGTCCACTGGATGTCCATCTCTGCGGCCTTTCAGCCCTCAGAGACACCGGGAGTGCCCCATAGTCCTCCAGTGGCGGGCTCTATGGCCCCACGGTCTTGCAGGATACCGGAGGTGCCCATCAGTCCTCCGGTGTGTCATCTCTATGGCCTTCAGTCCTCCAAGAGACCGGAACTGCCTGACAGTCCTTCGGAAGTTTATATCTATGGCCTTTCGGTGTCCTCCAGGACACCGGAAGAGTCCCTCAAGTCTTCCCAAGTCTCTATGGTTATACACCAGAAGTGCCCGTCACAGTTCGGGCACTCGCGTGCTTCCAACATTCTTCCAAAAGCACAGAAAACGGTTAACAGTGAAGCACAACGAGGCGTTAAGGTTACAGAGCAAAGCGGCCACTGCAGCAAAGTCTTCTCCGCAAACACAACACCACCCGGCACACTGCTCCCGCGGCCGCCATGGGTGCCCCTGTGCGAAGCCCCGCCCCTTTCCCGGGGCATTGTGGGAAGGTCGGGGCGGTGCCAGGATCCAATGGGGTGGGGGCCGGCGGTATATAAGGCCCAGCTCGCGGCTGAGGCGGCTTTTCCAGCCCCTGGGCTGAGGGGAGGACGCTGCTGCGGGTGTGGGGCTGGCTCAGCTCCCGGGGCCTTTATAAGATCGGAGGTGAGGAGTCTGCAGTTGGACCTTCTGCCTTAGCTGAGGTTCGGTGGTCTATGTAGGAGAGCGTAGGCTCCTGTACAGTTTTGGGGGGGCTTCTGGAACTGGGGAGCCCAGAACTGGTCCCAGTGCCCCAGATGGGGCCTCCCCAGGGCAGAGCAGAGGGGGAAGATGACTTCCCTCTGCCTGCTGGTTATGCACTGGGCTCCTTGCCTGAGGGCTGTGTAGAAGAGAGGGGGTTTCTGAAGCTATGGGACTGGGGGGTGGCCGGGAAAGGCCAGGGGGGTGCCTCAGTCTTTCTCCTGTTGGTTTTGTATTTGGGGTCAATGAGGTTGCAAGAACCCGATGGAGGGATGAGGGGTCTCAAAGCTGGCTTGCTGCAGGACCTGTGTCCCCAGCTAACGAGGAACGTGTGTCCTCGGTTCACAGAACAATGGCCCCTCTGCCCCCAAACCTTGCCTGCCCTGCGGGGCCCAGCATGGCCGAGGTGTCCCCTTGCCCGTGTTGGACACTGGTTGGAACACAGGTGACCGTCACATCCATTGGTCAAACTGGGAGCCAGCAGAAGCTATAAAGTACTGTCACACCCCGCTGCCCTGGGCACCCCTCACTGTCATCCACCCCTGCTGCCATGAAGGCCTGGTCCTTGCAGCTCAATGGTTGCTGCTGCCTCCAGAGTCCTCCCTGGTGGGGACCCAGCCTGGTGGTGAAATACTATCTCTTGCAGCTCCCAAATGCTGCTGCTCTTCCTCCTTTCCTGTTCCTCTGCCTTTTCCCTTTCGCCATCTAGCGTCATTTTAAGGGTAAAATAGTGGAGCTATAGTGAAATGGCATCTTCTGACCTCACTTGTGTCTTAATCCTGCCCCCAGAACCCCCTCCTGGACCGAAAAGGGGAGCGGGACCTCACCGAGGTCTGGTGTCTGTCAGTCTCTTGAGGTGGGACGGGTTGCTGGGAGGAGGAGGAGCACGGGACGGTGATTTCCCACCAGTGTGATGCTAGCTTTGTGGTTTTTTGGTCTTGCAGGTGCCGTAATGAATTGTGGCTGCTGACCCCCGGGACCGGCGCGGAGTGGGTGAGCAAACGCCACAGCGCCGCTGAGGAGGAGGGTGGTGTTTGCGGATGCAATGGTCGCTGCTGGGGCAGCGGGTGACTTTCTGCAGTTGAAGAGGAACCAAGGGACTGCAGGGACACGGGAGTCTGCTGAGTGTGTGTGTGGTTTGTCACGGAGGAGTTCAGACCCCAAGCTCTCCAGAGGCTGAGGGCCTGGCGCTGGAGGGGGGCTGTGTGCTCTGAGCCTGGCACAGATTCAGACCTGCTGGGTTTATGCCTACACGAGGTACCGTGGAAGGTCTAGTGGCACATGAGCGACAGCAAATGCCAAAGTTTAAACCCAGCACCCTTGCTTTTTACCACGTGAGGACAAATAATTCCTCACTGAAGTCTAGTTCCCAGTTGAATGAGACTGGTCAGCCCAGTACCATCTGGCTCCCAAGAGGAGAATGAAATACAGAGCCAGTTTTGACACTTGCTGTCAGCAGGTGATACCCTGAAGCGTGGAATGGGATTGCCCTTCCTCTAAAAGGGCATGTAATAACCCATGTTATTAGCGGTTGTAACATTTCCCACCCCGCAGCACCGGGCTCTGTGATGTCTCCCAGGTCACAAAGGAGACACAAACGTGCCCAAGAGTCCCAGTTAAAGCCCCGGGGCTTCGCTATTGGGTCCCAGTGAAGGGCTGTGCGTGGGCTGCAGCTGGGGCTGTTAGACTCGCGCTGCTGCCTGCGTTCCTGCCGGGCGCTGGGGTTGCAGATCTCAGCAGGTAGGAGGGGGGAAGGTTTGTGTGGTGCCAAAGGAGGAGCTGAAAGCCCTTCCCCGCTCCCTTCTGGTAGAATTCTCCTGCGTCCCCAGCGACATCAATAATCCTGTAAGTGATACAAAACATTTCCAGGAAACATACGTTGGGAGCGTGAAGCGCTGGAGATCCTCTGCCCAAACAAACCCCTTCCTTCCCTGCCTCGTTTCGGTGAGCGCTCAGCCAGCCTCCTCGTTTGGGTAATTAGAGGGTGCCAGATGGTGGTAAATATGTTCACAATCCTCCTTATCCCCTTCCCTTCTCCCTGGCACCCTCATCCCTCCACCCTGCAGCAAGCACCTGGTCTCTTCCTGTTTGAGGAGTCTCCCTTCTACTCTCTTGGTCTCAGCTGGCACCTCTTGTTTTTATTTTCCCTTTAAATGAAAGGGGAAGTTCTCTGGGGCTGTTTTGTGCCAGGTAGTGCTGCCTCCCTACTGCTTTCACCCTGGGTTAGGTAACAGTGTGCCTCCTCCTGTCCCATGGCCCATCACCTTCCTTTATGCGGGAACGACCGTGGTTGAGCATACGAGGAGCCAGGTCACCCTGGCAAGGACAGACGGAGCAGCTTCCTCCTATTCTGGGAGCAGAGATCTCACACTCACCCGTTGCACAGGGCGAAATGGTGTGGGGTGAGGTGACTCATCCGGAGTGTGAACCCAGGAACTGGCAGAGTCAGCGTTTGACCAACAATTGTGCCTTAAATGGTCCCTCTCTGCTCCTCCCGGCCTCCGAATCGCGCTCCTGTGTTGGTAGGTAACTCTGATCCCAGTGTTCCGTAGCTCGAGACTGCCCCAGTCTTGGGGGCTGAGCTTGGGGGATGAACCCCCTTGATTTTTCTGGATGGCTCCCCCCTCGTGGCGTCTGCTCTGTAGCGCTGTGACAGACAGACAGTGGGTACAGGGGGTTCTTATGCAGGGATGGGCGGCATCTGGGGAGGCCTGCGTTATCCCCCTGTTATCGAAAGGAGCCCAGCTCCCCATCTTGACCCCTCAGCTGGTCTGTAGCTGTCACTTCATCACATCCCTGCACTGGAGACCAGAGCCAAGCCCAGCCCTGGAAACCAGTCCAGGGTGGGCTTGTGAGGCAGCAGCACTGGTGGCCACGAAACACGGGTGATGTTTCCCAGAGGTGGCCACGCTGCTGTGTGCCCACCACACAACCCCCCTCCTGCTGCTTCACACAGTCTGTTCCACAGAGCCTTCAGGGGGTGATTTGTTCAGGTTCTGCTGAACTGACGAGAATTTCTGTACAAGGAGAGTTTCGTACCACAAAATAGCTGCTTGCTTTTTTTTTTCCCTCTGAATTCACCGATGTTGTTCTTAAACCTATGGTGATTTAGGACAGGCCTTTTTTCTTTGCCCTGGGAACATCTGGAAGCAGCAGGAAGGGGATGGAACGCTGTCGAGGAGGCAGTGTGAGAGGGGAAAGTTGGTTTTCAGTCACCTGAAAATACAGACGGTGACGTTTCCAACGCTGCGGAACAAACCAGGTCACGAGCTGTCTGAGCCTGAGGAAACCTGCAGCAGCCAAGGATTTTGGGTCACTGGAAGGGTGGCTGGATTGTCAGGGGAAAACCGGGATGATGCATCTATGTTTTTAGTCTTTTTTTTAGGTTTGAAAACGCTTCCATTTGAGCTGTCACCCGCTCTGTGCGCGACGAGGCGCTGCCAGCTCCCTCCCGGCTGCCGAAGTGTGGGAGGCTCTGGCCCTTGCTCTCCAGTCTGTTTGGATCCACCTCTGGTGGGATGGAGTTCATTCAAGCCTTTTTATCCAAGAGTTGAAGTCGGATCCTTGCAGGGGGAGCTCGTGACCGCGTTTATGAACGGGCACCCACGGTGCTCCCTCCGCCCTGGCTTTGCTGGTAATCCCAGGTGGGACATTCCCCACTCTACAGCTCAGTCTCCCCCATGAGATCTTCTACTTTTTTACTCATGAAGGAAGTCAAGGGTTAATCTCATCATTTGTACAAAAATCCTAGCTATATATACAACATTCTATGCTGAAATTGTACTGGGAATTATACTGGTCTGTCTACATTTTCCCATTCTTGGCCTTTCTCAGCAGTAGAGCACTCTGCTGCTGGTAGTGAGAGCACCTGGGTCTGCTGTGGTGGATTCCCTGGTCCCATGGAGCAGGTTCTAGGTGGCAAATATTGTAGAATTGCCCATATGCACCAGAAAAGAACAGTCTTTGGTTAAAAAGGTGGATAGTAAGAAAATAAGATGAAAAGTACGAAAAACTGCCAAGAGTCAGATCCAGCCTAACGGAGTCCAACAGAAAAAGAGGGACAGGTCAATGGGTGTGGGGGGGGTGACTCTGGAGAGGTCCCTCAGGGGAAGGACACCCCGATGACACCCGAGAGCAGATCAGAAGCTGCTTGGACTTTGGGTGTCCGCAGCAGTCAGTGAGAAGCATGGAGCAGCCTCTGAGTCTGAGGCACCTCAGCTCCTCCTCCTGCTCTGCCTTTTCTTTCTCCCTCTCATCCTGGGAAGCCAGGAATGAGTGTTCCTGGTTTGCCCCAGGAGGTACGACAGATCGACCAGTGACTCCAGTTTCCTGACTCCCAGTCCCCTGTCGGTTTTGGGGGTGGTGGTGGAAAGCCACTGGTTCCGTTGCAGAGTGGCTGCGGTCCCTGCAGCGATCAACAAGCAGAGCTGATCCCTGCTGACAGATCTCTGTTCTGGGCTGAATTTCTAGAGAAGTGAAGTTTACTATTGCATAACAGAGGAGGAGGAGGAGGCTGCTGCTACCAACCCTTCCTTTCCCGCACAGTCAGATTCGTGGGTGGCTCTGCCGCCTGTTGGGGCGTTGGTAGGTTAACCCTTCCCTGAAAGGAGGGAGGCAGCAGATGGCAGGGGGAGACAGCTAACCCCATTTTCCCAGTTGTACCTTTGACATGCAGAGGCCAAATGTTCTTCTCCTGAGCCAGGCCTGCTTGTTTACAGAACGTTACCCTTTCACTGTCCTGCCCACAGGCATAACCCTGGCGAGGGGACCCTGTGACCTGTGAGGCATCAGAAAGCAAGCAGCGAGAGCGGGCATCCAAGCCCTGCTTCTCCAGGACCCTGCCCGGTCCCACATGCTGTCTCCTGGTTTCTGAGAAGCGTGACTCCCAGCTTGGACTGCAGAGGAGAAAGAAGGTAGACTGGGCTGAGATTATATATAGCAGCAAGTGGGCTGGCGGGAAGAACACTTGGCTCACGGGAAGTGGGAGGCTGTTCTGAAGAAATCAAGTGATTTATGTTATGGCATAAACAGCGCTGAAACCAGGCTGGTCTCTGACCAGGGGCTGCTCTTAGCATGGAGTAGTGTCTGTCCATGAGAATCAAGCATCCAGAAGGGGAAACCAAAGCCAGGGAGATGCCCACAACTGTCTTCAACTTCCTGCAATCCTCTGCTTCCACCAGAACTCGGGCAGGACAGATATTTCCCGGAGCTTTGGCACCCAGGGGTGACCTTGACTCAGTGGTGTTGCCCCTGCAGTTCTGCTGCTCTTTGCCTGTGCCTGAGGGGTCCCCTTCTGCCCAGCTGCCACCTCCCGGGACACGGGAGGGAAGTTCAAACCCAACGAAACCTTAAACAGGACCCAGGCGGCCAGAGGGGATGGGAACGGGGCCAACTGGTGTTCCAGCTGTGGCTCTAAACCCTCCTGGGAGCCAGCGGGGTGCTGGGCTGTGGAGCAGGGGGTGCCACCCCCCGGCCCTGTCTCTGCACAGCGTAACCCCGCTCTGTCTGACACGGGTCTCAGCACTGAGACCGGGGCGAGGCCGTGTGTGTGTGACGGGGTCACAAGGGGGTGTTCAGCAGAGCCGGGTCCTTGAGTGTCTTGCAGTTACGTGAAGCGAGAGCCCCTGGTTCTTCACAGGGTTCCTGCTCTGCCATCACCCTTCTGAGCAGGGACTGAAGCGGGAGCAGCTTTGGGAACCAGGAGCTGCCAAACAGCACCAGCAAACTGAGATGGGAACGATGGAGAGCATGAAGGAGGGGGGTGAACAGTCCTCCCTGTCTCCAGCAGCCCTGGGAGGTGGCTCAGGGGACACAGTTCCCCGAGAATCCCAGTTCCTCCAGCCCCAGGCTGCTGGGTTTCCATGGGGAAGGCTGAGGAGGAGGGAGAGAGCAGTTTGGAGGGTGCTGAAGTGCTCAGGGCTCCGAGTGGATTGTTTCATCCTTAATGCTTTTCCTCCTGAAGGTTTGCATCACGCTGTAGCTGAGAGGGAGGAAAGTTGGGAATCGGAATGAAAAGGCTTTGGGAAACGTCCCTGGAGGAGAAGTTGGGGGAAATTTTTTCTGGAAGAAAAGCCATCTGGAAGTTTCCTTTGTGAAAGGGAGTTTGAATTCTCTCCACAGCTCAGCACCTTAATGCCCAGCTTCTGTTCCAGGCAGCCCCCGCCTCCCCCGGGCGCCGGCAGGAGTCAGACCCGTCAGCGCTGCCGTCCCACTGGTGCTGCTTTACATTTATAGCTCTTCTTGCGCCAGCCCCTTCACTCACCCCGCTCAGATTTGTGTCAGCTCCTCGACACGCAGAGAACTGGGGCTTTTCCTTCTCCCCCTGTCAGTGATATGGCTGCAAATGGAGCCCGGGGGGGGTAAAGCCCTGACCCCCTCTTCTCCTTCACAGATGCCGGTTCCCTGGAGAGCCGGGCTGTGTGCCCTGTGCTGTGCTCAGCATGGCCAGGGCCATCTGCCTGCCCTTCCCAGGTCATCTCAAGCCCAGTTCTTGGAGGACAGACCTTTTTCCACTCTGAGATCCCCACCCCCTCCCCGTGTGAAGCAGAAAAGGCGTCTCACTCTTCAGATTCTTTGACTGCTCTCACAAGAGCCGCTTGGCTCACGCTCCACGCTGCTTTTCTGCCTTGCAGGTCGTTCCTCCCTGGGGAAGCATCCCCACCGTGGGGGTCCCAGGGCCGAGCTGCCGCCCCTGATGGTCTGTTCTCCTTGGGGACATGGGGATGCCACCTCAGGAAGGTTTAAACACCAAACAGGCTTGAGAGCAAAATCCAAAACCTCTGGGCCTTCAGGTGGGCTCTGCCCTTCGTCCTCTCGTGTAGAGACCAGGTATAAATCAGCTCTTTGCTTCCAGCTTTGCTTTATTCACATGTTAACATCTGATCTTCTGGAAGAAATGCTGCCCAGTGCCCAGAGGTGATTTTTAGGGGCTTCTGGAGAAGAACATCAATGCTCTCAGAGGGTTTGGAAGCTGAAATTACTGCCAGGGCTCCTGGGGGTGACAGGGAGGTTGTCCCCAGCTGCAGAGCACAGTCTCCCTGTAGCCCTGCTGGACTAAACCTCAACATTTCTGCTCTTGACTTTCTGGGCTGTGGTGGAATTGAGGGTGAATCGCTGCCTGGGGACAGTGGGAATTCCATCCGTGGCTCCGGGGAGGGAGGCAGCCACAGGCTGGACCTCGGGGAAGAACAAACCTTCATTCTCAGCCCTTGGGAAGCACTTCAGCGTCCAGGCTTGTTCTCGCTTCAGGTGACCCCACCATAAGGCTCAGCAGGCTCCTGAAACCTCCCAGGTCTCCCCAAACACCTGCTGGAATCCTTTCCCCGGGTTCCCGGGACAATCCCCTTCCCTCAATGACTTAGGGAGCACCAAATCCTTTCCTGAGGAAGATCCCTTTTTACAGCAGCGCCATCAATTCCTCCCCATCCCCTGATGCAGGGACACCCCCCCTTCCCCGGGGCAGGAGGGGGTCCCCCCTGCACCCACCATCCCTGGCATGACCAGCTGAGAAGAGACTCCAGAGAATCACGGCAGCTGTGGCTGAATGGTTTTTATTATTGCAGTCTGTGGGGTGGTTTGGTGGTGTTGGGTTGGTTTTATTTTTGGAGGAAAAAAAAAGCAAAAGTTCTACTGGGTCCTTTGGAGGGTGGTTGGGTTTGAGAAGGGGGGTGGCGGCGTTCAGTGCCTTTGTTAGCCATTTAGGTGGCCAGAGTGAGGATTAACTGTCGCTCAGTGGGGTCTGTCTGAATTGTGGGGGGACGGGACCGGGCTCAGCCCCTTCCCCCTGCCCTGGGAAGGGTCCCCACGGGTGGCTCCAGCCACAGCTTCCCTCGGGGGGGGGTGTCTCCGCTGGGGAATTGATGCTCAGGAAGGGAAGGAGCAGCGGCGCTGATGTGACTGGCAGGTTTTCCATACACATGCCATTCTCCCTCAAAATTGGCTTTTTGTGTGTGTGTCTCATCCCAGGAGCAGGATTGACGGAGGGGAGGACTTTGCAGAATTTAAAATAAATAATAAAAAGAAAGGAATAAAGAGAGAGAAGGGAGAAGGGGAGAGATTTGCATCCTCTCCAGTTGTGCAAGGTCTAGAGCTGGAGGTTCCAGCTGTGGAATGAGTTTACAGATGTTCTCCCGAAGCGTCTAATAACCCAGTGGCAAAGAACCCTCTGCTTGCCCGGGACCCGGCACTGGGTGGTGCTGGGCAGCCCCCAGGCTGAGCCTGGGGCTCAAGGGGGGCAGTTAGTGAAACCGAAATGGTTTATTCTGACTTGGGAGAGACTCTGAAGGAGAGAGTCAGGGTTTGTGTCATACAAAAATATTTCTAAGAGAAAAATAGACGTTTCTACTCTGAAAACTCGGTGGGTTTTTTGCTTCCTAAGTTGTTCCTTTTTCCCTGGGCCCTGTCAGAAATGCTGCTTTTAACAGGGAACATACTCTGACAGACACTTTCCAGTCCATTTTGGAAATGGTAAATCTCCACGAGATCCCACCCAGCGTGGCTGGGGGCTGGGGTGGAGAGAGGGGAGGGAGAAATGGAAGAACAGATCAAATCTGGGGTTTTGTCTTTGAAAAATGGTCCTGATCTCATGTGGTGCTTGTGCTGGATGCACTCTGGTCCCCGCAAGATGGGAGGAGTGGGAGAACTGGGCATCTTCTAGGGCACGAGCAGGGAACTGGGAGCAGAAGAGCTGCTGGTGCTGCTGCTGGGTCAGTGCCCAGGCACAGCCCAGATGGAAACGGGCACCCAGAGCTGCTCCTTCAGGATTTCAGACTGGGAAATTGCCTCCTGGGTTTTGGCAGGATGAGAACTGCAATTCTTCCCAGGCTGGAAGTTCCTTCTTCCTGATTTCCTAAGTCAGCTCCGCTGTTTGATGCTGGGAGGAATGGAGCCCCCCTGGTGTGAGGACAGGCTGAGAGAGTTGGAGGGGGTTCAGCCTGGAGAAGAGAAGGCTCCAGGGAGACCTTGGAACCCCTTCCAGTCCCTCCAGAGGCTCCAGGAGAGATGGGGGGGGACTCTGGATGAGGGAGGGGAGCCATGGGATGAGGAGGAATGAGGATGAGGGTGGTGAGAACCTGGCCCAGGCTGCCCAGAGAAGCTGTGGCTGCCCCATCCCTGGGGGGGTTCAAGGCCAGGTTGGAGGGGGCTTGGAGCCACCTGGGCTGGTGGGAGGTGTCCCTGCCCGGGGCAGTGGGGGGACAGGATGATCTTTAAGGTCCCTCCCAACTCAAATTGTTCCACGATTCTGTTTTCATCCCAGTCTCATTCTAGGTACAAAAAGAAGCCTTGCAAAGGTTGCTCCAAAGAGGTCCCAGGTTTCTGCCCGGCTCTGACAACACGGCCCTGGTCTCTGGACCGCAGAGCTCTAAGGATGGCCCAGACCTCCAGGTCTCCCCCGATGGGCTTCAGTGCTGTCACCCTGCAGAGGCAGCAGGGAACCCAAGGTGAGCCCTCAGTGTTCCATCCCTGCCTCCAGCACCCTTCCCACCCTGTTGATGGGCCAGTTCTCGTATTGCCTCCTTGCTCAGGAAGGACTTGAGAGCGTGTAGTGCCCCCTGGACAGTCAGGGTGAGGTGTATTTTCAGGCTTGTGTTCTGACATCAGCCCGGGAGGCCGGTCCCGACACGTGTCCATCCCAACCCAGTGCAATTCAAACTGACAGGACCTCGGTTTTCTTATTCTGAAACCACCCTAATTTTAATGCCAAAAGTCACATCTGGAAAATATTTGCATATTTTTTCTTTTCTCACGCACAGAGCTGAGCAGGAAGGGCGTTACCGGGGCGGCTCACCTGCCTGCCCTCCCCACCTCTTCTTGGGGTCATGGTTTTTTCCTCTAATGCACCCAAGCAGATCCTTCGAGCGATAGAAAAGGTAAGAAAAAACACTGAAAAGAACAGACCATGCTGGAAGGGTGACGTGTAAACCCCTGGGACAAGAGCTGGGTTGGTGCCTTTCCAAACCTGCCCTTGAAGAGCTGTGCTGGGGACAGGAGCAAGTCAAAGGGTTGCTGCGAGGGCCAGAAGTTTGTCAGCAGTAAGACTTGCAGGAACCTGGTGCCACCAGTAATAATTCCACCAGTAATTTTACCAGGGGAGGGGGAGAAGGACCGATTCAAACAAACCAGAAGGGTTCTTCTTTGCAGTGCTGGCAGCGGCACGTCGGCAACGTGAGCCTGAGCTCACCAGCTTGACCAGACAGCAACCCCTCTCCTCCCCCAGGAGATGGGCCAGCCCGTGGCAGGGAACAGACACCACCAGCCACAAGCAGGTAATAACTCTGTTGGGTTGGATATTTTCACAGATTATTTGCAATGTAGGTAAGGGAATTAGGTTTCCTTCTTTTAAAAAACAAAACAAAAAACTCCAAAAAAGCAAGTATCGGGTGGCTGTTACCACGGGGTACTTTAAGCCCTGTGAGACATCTCAACATCCCCCTTTCTTTTTCTTCCTGCTTAAAGGCGTGAAAACTGAGCCACCCATTGAGCAAAGTGCTTGGCATCACCCGGCTGAGGGTAAATGAGCTCTCTCAGGGGCTCAGCTTTCTTTTCAGGGGGGCTGGTTCTCATCTTTGGGGGGAGCCTCACCTGCCCTCCCTGGGCACGCTCCAGAGAACACAGCCAAACCCACCAAAGCTTCTTTGGGCTCTTGGTTTATGCAGCTCTGATTCTTCCATTTCCCCTCAGCTCAAAATAAAAATAATGAGATACTTTGTGAAAAGTATGAAAAATGAAGAAAATTACAAATAAGTAATGAAATGAAAGTGGAGAAGCCAGAAAACACCCCCCTCAACCCACCCGTCGGGGCTGTCTGTTCCATTCAAGGCTCTGATCCGCTATTTGCACGGCAAAGGAAGACGTTTCGCTGCAAACTCGGGGTGCGTGGGGCCGAGGGGGGGCTCTGTAAAGCGTGGAGGGACAGAGAGGATGGGTTGAAGAAAGATTGCATACCTGCTGCCCCCCCTCTGGAGGGCTGCTTATGATTTATGTACCACAAGAACAGCGGCAGCCGACCCCGGCGTCCCCGAAAGAGACCGGTGCCAGCACAGAACCCCACGAGCCAGCGTCCAGCAAGTGCCTCCTGTACAGTCCCAGGGCGGCCCAAAATTCTGAGCATCCTCAAGACATTTCCTGCAGAACGGGGACTTCCAAGCGTTGGCTGGGACGGACACCTTGGGGATTTCTTGTATTTTGCTTGTTTTGAGGGGTTGTTTATTTCCGAGAGGGCAGCGGGGGAACAAGAGGAGACTCCTGGGTGACGGAGCCGTAACGCCGGGTTCAGCTCGGGCGTCAGAGCAGCAAAGCCAGGGCTTGTACAGCGCGAAGAGCATCTGTCCCCGTCGTTGTGCACGTGCTGCTCCAGCCATGCAGGGGCATTTCCAGGGACTGGTGGCTCTCCTCCCTCCTCCAAGCACGGCAGAAGCTGGGGGCCTGCGGTGCAAAGGGGTGCTCTTGAAAAAACAGGAGGTGTAAACTGAATTTATTGGAACACAGGGTCGTTTTGTCACGGGATGCGGTGGAGGAAAGGAAGGGTTCAAGCTCTGAGAAGCATATCTGGGTGAGAACAGGCACCTTTTCACTCTTTTGAACACTGTAAATAATAATACTTAGAAAAAAACAAACCCAAAAGGCTGCCCTCCCCTGTCTCCCCCCCTCCCAATCCCGAGGCTTGCCTTCACATCATGCTCTTCCTGTACTGAGACTGTGAGCTCTGTTTGGGTTTCGAGTCCGACTGCTGCAGCTCAAACTGTTTGTACAGGTCCCTCAGCTCCTTGATCTCCTGCAGCACCCTCTTGGCTTGGCTCCAGGTGGAAGAAGCCTCCCCCAGCAACCTCTCCGATTCCTGCAGGATCCTCTCAGAGTCCGACTTGGAAGATGAGGAGGAGGAAGAGGAGGTGGTGGTGGTGCTGGTGGTGGAATCCTTGGTCTTTCTCTTGCCTTCCCCGTAGCCCTTCACCTCTGTCAGCAGTTCCTGAGTTTTTTCCAGTTTCAGTGCAACCAGTTCTTGTATCCGGGACAGTTGCTCCGGTTCTGCCGCGGCAAACTGAGCCTCCAGCCCCCTCCTCAGCACCGCCCGGTGCGTGGAAGAGTCCCGCCGAGACAGAATTTCTTCCATGGAGGCACATTTATTCTTTTCCGAGTGCGAGAGCTTTTTGGGGACCTGCGGCGTGTACATGGTCCCCTTCTCAAAGGAGTCATGGCGCTGCCCGCATCTGTCCCAGGAGGTCACCTCCCGTCGCGGGAGGCTCCCCGTCCGGCCTTTCTCCGACGGCTTGACGTTCTCCGAATCGGAGCGGCGCCGGCCAGCGGTGAGGTGTGCCACCGACTTATCCAGGTCCACCCGGAAACTCTCTTCGCAGGAGCTGTGATCCTCCGGAGAGGCGTCTTCCTCCTGGATCAGGTCGAGCGTCAGCATGCCATCAGAGGTTGAGGTAGATGCCTGGAGAAGCAGATAAAGAGCTGTGTTGTCACTGGAACCACACGCTGAGTGTCTTTTGCACCCGAGAGAGGCGTCACCTGCACCGGGATGGACCAGGAGTACCAGCAAGGGTGACCTGGTGGAAACTGGGTGTGGGTGACGGCTGTACGTAAAGGGTCTACACGAATGGAGGAGGAGACCCGGTGACACCCCACCCTCCTGGGTCCTGGGACAGTTTTCGGTTCAGGCCGGAGCTCAAACAGACCAGGTCCTCTTGCATTTCCCTTCCAAACGGAAGAGCCTCGCGGGAAGCGGGGCTCTGGGGCTGCTCTACCTACCACAGCCATCAGGTGTCCCCGGGTCGGGGGGCGGCGGGAGTGCTGTATTTTCGCCCTGTCGCGCGTTGGGTGGGCGAGGTAGCTGTCCTCTTCCACGGTGACCTAAAGCGGTGACAAAGGCTAGTGAACACCCCGGGGGCCCGGGAAACCTCAGCCACCCCTCGTTTTTGTAGCCACAGCCAGCCAGACTGTGGCACATCCTCCGGGACTCCCTTTCCCTTGTGACCCGTGTGCTTGAGGGTGAGCTTCTCCCGCACACCCCTGGGCCGGGGTCCTTCGCTAAAGGCAGGGGTGGTAAAACCTGCCCTGCACAGTGTCCACAACGTGCTGGCCCCGTGGGCTATCACTGCTCCAGGGCTTGTTGATGTCTGGACTTGACCGAGACAAGGGAGCCCAGGTCCGTCCCCCAGCGTCCCGCTCACCTCATCCAAGATGCGGTTCTTGGCACGCGTGATCGCGGAGTTGAGGGCGTTAATCCAGGACTCTTTCTCTTCTGGACTCACAGCCAGGAAGATGAGATTCGGTGCCTGGGCAAGAGGGAGTTCAGGTCAGTGCCGGGTCTGAGCTCCTGCGGAGGTGCTTTCACACACTCCCTGCCCACGGAAAAGCTCCCCGACCTTTACAGCGGGTTTGCCTCCATGGGAAAAGGCAAAGCAGACCTGATTCCTCACAAATACCCAGTTTTTCAACCCAAAAGCCCAACTTGGGTGTTTTTCTCGGGCTGAGCCATGTGCTCAGGGCCAAACGTACCGTGTTTCCAGGCTGCCTGGAGTGAGCGAGGGTAAATTTGCTGTGGTTCTTCTTGCTTCTGCTTTTGGACTTCCTGAGCTCTTCACATTTCTCATAATCACTCAGGTCAAATGTTTCCTGTATGTTTTTCTCATCTTTTACCTGCAAAAAAAAAACCCAACAACAAAAAACAAAATCAAACCAAACCAAACCCCACAACCCCCCCCAAAACAAAATGACAGCCTTTGCAGGTGGCAGAGGGGGTGGCAGCAACGGGGCTGCTCCTGCCGCCCCGGGGGGGTCTGAAGGTGCAGAAGGTGGGCTGGAGCCTCTGGTGGGTGCTGTGGTCACCGAAACACCGTGCAAGAGCCATCCACGTTAAGGCCCGAGCACGTTAATGGCACTGTTGGCTGGAGAGCGTTTCTCTGGGGTTTTTCATGTGATTGCTTCAACTCGAGTCCCTTCTGGAACGGGGAGCGGCTCATTTAGAAGGATCACTTGAAAATTGCAGTCTCATGGGTTAATTCCTTGGGGATTTAACTGCTTCTCCTTCTCCCCCCAGGACCGGGCTGACATGCAGGTGTGACTGGACATGGTGTTAGTGCCTGTGGACCCTCACAATGAAGAGAATTTTCTGCAGGAGCAAGAAGAGGAGGAGGTCCAGGCAGAGGCAGGAGACGCTGGGAGGAGGTGGGCTTTCCTCTGCCAATTAAAAGGGGCAATCACATTAGTGCTGGGTGCTTTTCTGGAGGCAGCACAACAAAAGTTTGAGGGATAAAGATTAGCACTTCCTATTTTTAACCCGGTGGCACTACTGCAGGCTGTGCTGACGCCGGTTTGGGGGGCGGATGGAGCACATCCCGGCCCAGATCACCCACGGGAGGCGTCCGCTGCTCTCTCTCCCGATGCTCATCCCCTGGGAAGGGGCTGTGGGGAGAACCCTGGCCCCACTGACAGCCCACACCATGGGGAAAGTTTTAGGCTGGCCATTAGGAAAAAGTTCTTCCCAGCAAGAGTGGTCAGAGCCTGGACTGGGCTGCCCAGGGAGGGGCTGGAGTCCCCACCCCTGACTGTGTTTCAGAGTGGATGAGCTGTGGCGTTGGGGGATCTGGTGTGGGGGAGACCTTTGCAGAGTGGGGCTGATGGTGGGACTCCATGACCCCAAGGGTCTCTCCCAACCTGAATGATTCTATGAAAATTGTTCTGGCAGGTGCTGGGGAGCTGGAAAGCCCCACTGAGACACCCCCAGCAGCCAGGGGATTCGGGGAAGGTTTCAGAGAGGAAGAGAGTGGCCTTCAGAGGCACAGACACTTCTTGGGTGACACTTCTTTAGAGAGCCATCGAGGGGCAGCTTTACAAAATGTCACTTTGTCCAGGTCTGTTCCCTGACCCTTCCTCCTCTGTTTGCCAACTGCCCCAGGCACACACCTAGAGAGAAGTATCACCGGGGCTTACGTTAAAGAAGGGACTCCTGCAGGGTTGGGAAGGCAGGGCTGTGCTGGGGGGAAGTTCTCGGTGCTGTCCCATGACAGACCCCGACCCGGAGGTGACGCCACTTGGGGCAAAGAAGAGAACGCAGCGCCCGAATCTGCCTGTAGTTCTGTAAGGCCTTCCTTTTAATTCCTGTTTTCATAGAATCGTGGAATGATTTCAGTTGGAAGGGACCTTAAAGCCCTCCCAGTGCCACCCCTGCCCTGGGTGGGGTCACCTCCCAGCGGACCCAGAGTACCCCCCAACTCTCTCAGCACTGTCCTTGCATCCAGCTCCCAGCAGAGCAGCTCTGCTCTTTCCACAGCAAACCCGAGGAATGGGGGTAACTGGGGGTGGGAGAGAGCTTGGTTTTCCGTGTCTGCTGAGGACAAAGGCTCAAATCCACGTCAATCGGCCTAATCCCCCCCCAGTTGGGGTCGTTATGGGCTGGGGTCCGAGTCTGAAGGACTCTGTCTGAAGGACAGAGATGAGGTCTGAGCTCTTGGATTTCTTGAAAGGACTCCAACCCGTTAAAAGTGTTTCCTCCCTCATCTTGGGAAGCACCGAAGGAATTTCCCTGTGATGTTTTCAAGGAGAGTTTAAACAAAGAGCCTGACTGAGAGCCTGTAACCAGCTTTCTCACCGGAGACGCGGATAAACTGACCATCTGGCCTCGCAGAGCTGCCTTCTCTGTCCTTCCTTCCCTCCCTGCAGTTTGTCTCGGGGAACCGGGAGGCGGATGATGCCGTGCACGGCGACTCCCAGAGCCCCAGAAGCCCCTGCTTGTTTCTGCCCGTGACAGCAGCGCTGCTTTATGCACAGATGCAGAAACACCTCTGGCAGATAGCCTCTGCCTGCGAATCCCCCCCGCCCTCCGCCTGTCTAATCGGCTTTTATCTCTTCCCAGCACCATCCTTCCATCCACCTCTTTCCAAGAATCTTGGCTGAATCCAGCAGGAAAAGCTGATTCCCTCAGAGCCCCCAGCTGTGAGGCTGAGCCAGATGTTTGCCTCCTGACTCCAGATGTTTGCTCATGTAGGTCACTGGGACTTCCCCGGCCCGAGACACAGAGCCTGCGCCGTGATCCCAGGGGAGCCAGCACTCAAATACCTTTGCTCCAGGAATGTCTACGGAGAGGAACATCGACGCTGCAGAAAGGATGGGTGTAGTTTGTCCAAACAAACACCCTTTGGGTGTTTAAAAAATCCTTTAAAAGACTTGGCCAGGGCTCTAAGCCCCCTGTGGAGAGGAGACCCCACCACACCATGGCTTTCACCTCAGTACCCTACGAGCACGTAGATCAGCTTGAAAACTGACAATAAGCAACTGAAGGATGATGGTGGGCTCCCATCGCTACGTTTCCAACCAGATGGGGCAGGTTCAGCCCCTCCAGAGGTATTTTTGAGGGTGGGTGCTCACATGGTTTCCATCAAGGATGAGGGGTCTGTCTGCCCCTCAGCCAGAGCTGCAGCTCAGGCAGGTTTGGGCTCCCTGGGAGCCGATTCCCCCCCGTACAGGGCCTGGGCAGCAGAGAGAGACCAGAAAGTGAACGGGCTGTAATTTAGTCATTTAAATGTGGCTTTGTCCTGTCTGTGGTGGTGGGAAGAGGCTCAGCATCAGCCTGAGATGGGCAGAGACCGGTGTCTCACCAGGAACTGGTGTGTCCCCCAACTCCCTCAGCCCATCCTCCCCGCAGAGGGGCTCCAGCCCCCCCAGCATCTCCGGAGCCTCCTCTCGCCCCACTCCAACAGCTCCTTGTCCTTCTGCTGTTGGTGGCCCCAGAGCTGGAGGCAGCACTGGTGGTGGGAGTCCTCCCCAGAGCAGAGCAGAGGGGCAGAGTCCCACCCCCAGTCCTGCTGGCCACACTGCTGGGGAAGCAGCCCAGGGGGTGGGGGGCTTGCTGGGCTGCCAGTGCATGGTGCTGGCCTGTGGCCAGCGTTCCTTCCCCCCCTCCAAGCCCTTCTCCTTGGAGCTGCTCTCCTTCCCTCCATCCCCAGCCCAGGCTGGGACCAGGGGGTGCCCCCACCCAGGGGCAGGACCCTGCCCTTGGCCTGGTTGGACCCCACAAGGGTCAAATGCTTCCACCCTCCAAGTGGACCAGGCAAGAGAAGGGAAACTGAGTCACGAAGCAGGAACCCCAGGTGTCCCCTGTCACCTAAGACAAAGCCAGGTCCCTAAAGCAGGGTACGTGTGACCCTGGGGCCATTAGAGCAGAGAGTCCCCCCAACCCCAGGGGCAGCTGCCGCTGCTCAGGTTGTAGCCACGTGGCCAGTGGCTAATCTGGGCCCGCAGCCGGGGAGACGTGCTGAGGCTGACATTGCTGGCGTGGTGCTGAGCATGGGGGGGTGGGGGGCTGCATTCCTGGGACGCCTCTGCCCCCGCAGCTGCTGCCCAGTGGGGCCAGCATAAAGGGACACTGGCTACCACGGTCCTGTGGGTCCTGGCCATGCTGGGGGTCAAAACATCGGCTGTTGGTGAAAAAGTACCTCCTCTCAAAGGCTTGGAGGGCTGGTTTCTGGCCTGGCCTGTCCAAAGGTCTGGTTTTCCCTTGGTTTTGGCAACGGGAGGATCCCCGGCGGGGTTTCAGTTAACTGAGCGTTGGGTGGCTTGGTGATGGAGAGTGAAAATTTCCTTCCTCATCAAGTCATCACCTGCAAGGACCCCAACCCACCTTGGTTCAGAGCAGGGCTGGGCTCTGGGGTGCCACCAGGGGCTCAGGGGAGGGGCCACCGCTCCGGCACCAGGCGAGGATCTGCAGTTTTCCTCTGGGGTGTTTTTGGGGGGTGACTCCCCTGGGCAGTTCCCTGTTGAGGTGCCACGTGCTGGAGGCAAATGCGGAAGGTGCCGAAAAATCACGAGACACGGGGTGTAACGTGTCCAGGAGACGTTCTAGAGGTCAGGACGTAACCAGAAACCCAGACCCTCAGCCAGGCTGAATACCCAAAGATGGGCAGACGCGGGGGCAGCGCCTTCCCCTCTTGAGCTGAGGCTCAGAGTTTCGCTTCCTCAAGCCGAGCACGAGACAGATGTTTCTGCAAGAGCTGAGCTAAAATCAGGCTGTGCCAGGACGGGAATCCACCCCTCTGTCCAAGGGGTCCGGCAGCGCTGGGAAGGAGAACCAGTGGGGGGACTGGGAGGTGATGGGGAGACCGGAGCTTAATGGGAGATGTGAATTTGGGGAGAGACCAGAACTTCATGGGCTGTTCTGCCACTGCCTCCTTGTTCTCCTCGGTTCCCTGGCTGCACAACCTGGCTCTGGTCTGCAGGGGAACTAGGAGAAGAAATACAGGGCGCTTTGGGAGAGTTTGAGGTATTACAGTAACAGAGACCTGCAAAATGACACGGGGTTCAAGGCCGGGTTGGACAGGGCTTGGAGCAACTGGTCTGGTGGGAGGTGTTGCCCATCTGGTCGGAACTGGCTGAACTCCAAGGTCCCTTCCCACCCAAACCCATTCCATCGTCCTGTGATACTTTCCACTCGCCCCAGCCGCAGAGGACACAGCCACCCCTGCCCAGAGGCGAACACGCGCCGCCAGGCATCCTCTCGGTACCGAGGGCAGGAGCCACCACGAGCGCTTTGCTGGCTCCAGGAACCGTGTGTGTGAGCTCCAGACACTCCTGCCAGCGTGGACACACGCACACACGGCCCTGTCCCCAGCCCTGTCCCCGGCCTGAGCGGTGTTTGACGGCGCCACAACAAACGAGGAGCTGAACAGACTCCTCAAGTGCTCTCGCCCTTAATTGAGTCGGCGCTTCTGGGAGCAAACGAGAACAGGCTTAAGGAAGCCCCGAGAAGCC
Source organism: Jacana jacana (assembly GCA_013400555.1). Taxonomy (NCBI): domain Eukaryota; kingdom Metazoa; phylum Chordata; class Aves; order Charadriiformes; family Jacanidae; genus Jacana; species Jacana jacana. The sequence continues at coordinate 16,932 of VZTM01000041.1, read as the reverse complement.
TTTTCCTCTCTAACATCTCCTCATCACGGGGCCCGTTCCTGCTGTCTGGACAGCCCTGGGCTTCCTCTCAGGAAGAGGCAGGAGCCCAGCTGTGTCCGTTAGCCCCCGCTGCTGCTCCCGGCCACCGAGCAGTAACACAGCTGGGCTGGAGCCCGGGGAACGATCCCCCAACCTTTGCTGGGGGGGACAGAAGGCAGCCCCCACCTCAGGGGGTGTTCTTCCCCTCAGCAGAGCCCGTCAGGCTCCTTGAGTCAAGGATTCAATGATCTTCTCCTGCATGTTTCTCCCCCAAAGGCTTTTGTTTTTTTTGGCTGGTGACCAAATGTGAATTAATGAAGGGGGGGTGTGTGGAGGGGTGTTTTCTGCATAAGTTCCCAGAGCTGGGCTGGCAGCAGGGGCTACAGAGCCCAGCAGGCACCGAGCCCCCACCAGAACGGGGTCTTACAAGCCCCGGCCACCGCTCTGGCGCACGGCTGGGAGAGCAGGAGGCTGTCGGTGCTGGAGCAGGTTTCCCCCCTTCCCGAGGCCCTAATGGAAGAACAACGCTCAGAATTCTGGTTTGCCTTTCCCAGGTGCACCAACTGCCCCCATAAAGACCTATTTCCTCTCCTTCCAGGCTTGGTTGGTGCCAGGCAGAAAGCCCAGGCTCCCGTCAAGCCTCCACCATCTCCTGAGTCACTGACCTACATGAACACGGCAGGGCTGGTCCCGGCCCCGCCAGCCTGGGTCCCAGCAGGAATCCATGTGGATATTGATGGGATTTGGGCAGTTTGCAGCAGTTTGCCTTTGGGAAACCTTTCCCTTCAGCCCTCACAGCCCCCGGAGTGATGCTCAGCTCCGAGCAGCATCGTTCCCTGCCCGGAGCTGACACCTTTCCCCAGGGATCCCGCCGCCCGTGACACACAAACCCCTCCTTTCCCAGGCACCTTGTGCCTTAGGGAGAGGGGTACGATTAGCCCTGCTTGCCAGATGGAGAAATTCAGGCAAAAGTAAATAAATGTCTGGTTTGAATTCATTTAGGGAGTGCGTGGAGGAGCTGAGGATGGCATCCAGGAGTCCTGGTGTTTAACCCCTTCTGCTCCAAGCCAGAAGAGAGTCTGTGAGTCCCATGTTACCCCCCAGCAACCAGCCGTCTGTTCCAGAGCAGCTGCTGAGCTTCAGAGGAGCTGACAAGAAACCCCAAGGTTAATAAGAGTTAACTCCTTTGCTCCATCCACCAAACCCACGTTGCTCCAGTGGCTTTGATGGAGCAAAAGCAATTTATAGCAGAGCAGGACTTTGATCTTTTCCGGAAACGGACAACCGAGGCTCCTCTGCCGCCGCTGCAGAAACGGGGCTGAGGTTCAGCCTGGTTAACGGCCCCTTCCACTGGAGGTTTCTTTTATTCCCATCTCCTTCGGGGTCTCCGGGGTCTAATTCTCTCTGGATGCACCCGGTGCCTGCCCCTTGGGGGTGGCAGGGGGTCTGCAATGGAGACCTTTCCTCCAGAGCCGCTGAGAGCCTCTCACACAGCCCACCAGCAGCTCCATTTTCTCCACCAGGCAATAATCTGGTGTGTGAGAAAAAAACTACCCTGAAAGAGGGTCTGTCCTGTTCTGGTTGAGCAAATCCCCGTTTATTCAGCTGCTCTGGGAGCTGCAGGTGCCTGCTGCCAGGAAGGGGGTTCCCAGGCAGGCACTGAGCCCCGTGGGCAGGAGGGATGGCGGGGCAGAACCCCCGGGGCGGATCTTGGGTGGTGTTGGTAGGGGAAGTGTGGCTTTGCTGAGGTACCAAAAACCCCGCTTTGTGCCTTAAAAGACGGGTCTGTCTTTGAGCAGAAGGTCTTGGAGACACACAAGGGACGGGCGAACACCCCAGACGCGCGGCCCCCTCCGCCCGGGCCCATGCTCTCCACAGGCCACCAAAATCCTCCAGGAATTTTGAATTCCCGGAGATCCCAGATCTGCCAGGAACACTGAGATTCCCGGATACGCCGGACCCGCTGACGGAGGAGCGTTCTTCATCCCCCGTGGGTGCACACAGCCCCCCCAAACAGCCCCCCCCGGCGCACACACGCGCAGCCAGACGTTACCTCCGCCGCCGCGCTTCTGCACAGCCACAGATTCTTCCTTATAAAGACACAGGCAGTCGCTGCCGCCTGTTATTTATGGTCTTTCCCACAGGCAGAAGCCCCAGCGCTGCTTTGGCTGCACATGCACTAGGGTTTCCCCCCGGCCCCCTAAAGAAAGGAAGCAAAGACAAGGGCTCCTTGTTGGGAACCGGCCCCTCGGGCAGCCCCGTCCCTCCTCGGGGGTATCTGAGCGGTGCCGGGGTTGGGGAGGGAGGGAGGGACAGACAGACAGACAGACATCTTTCCCCTGCACACCTTCCCTGGCGTTGAGTCCTGTGTCTTTCTGGGGCTCAGAACCAAAGTGGTCCAGGCTGGAAGGGACCTTTCAGATCATCGAGTCCAACCATCAGCCCAAGGCTGACGAACCCACCACTGACCCGTCTCCCTCAGCACCACGTCTGCCTGGCTTTGAAATCACAGAGTCATGGCATGGTTTGGGTGGGAAGGGACCTTGAACACCACCCAGTGCCACCCCCTGCCCTGGGCAGGGACACCTCCCACCAGCCCAGGTGGCTCCAAGCCCCCTCCAACCTGGCCTTGGACCCCTCCAGGGATGGGGCAGCCACAGCTTCTCTGGGCAACCTGGGCCAGGCTCTCACCACCCTCAAAGAGTTTCTTCCCCAAATCTCAGCTCAGTTTCCCCTCTTTTGGGTTAAAACCCTTCCCTCTCGTCCCTTCTCTCCCTCATCAAGAGCCTCCCCCCAGGGATGGTGACTCCCTCACTGCCCTGGGCAGCCCCTCTTCTCCTGCTCCTTGGCCGAGCAGAGGCTTTGCTGTGGGTTTCTCCTCTGGGATTCAAAGATTTGGGTTACCAGAGACACAGCCACCCACTGGGTGTCCAGGACAACACGCTGGTGCTGTCACACTGCCCCAGCCAGCCTATTCCCAGTCCATTCCCAGCAGGTCCCACCGCAGGGGCACAGCCTGATCCCAGCCAGCGTCTCCCCTGTCGTTTGCTCTTGCTCACAGTCCTTTCTCTTCCAGGTCCTGGACTACAGGCTCCAGTTCCACCCCTGCTCCAGCACGTGCTCCAGGAGCCCCAGTACACCCAGTGGCCTGGACTGGTGGAACATGAGGCAGCAGGTACAACCCTCCCAGCTCTGTAACTTGTCTCTCTAGTGGTTTCTAAACCCTGGTCTGTGGCCCCCGGGGGTGTGTGAGCCCCTGGGAAGCTGTGGAAGACAAACAGGGCTGTTGTGGGGAAATCCACGCTGTGCAGTCTGTGGGGAAACACGGGACGAGCCAAATCCAAGGAGGTTTGTGCCTCTCCCACCCCTCTGCCCATCTGATTTCCCCATCCATGTGCCCATAGAGTCATTTCAGATTTAGTGTCTCTAGGGTCGTCCACAGTCTCTAATCTTACGCTTTTCAGGTCTCTTTACCTGAACCCCCAGCCTGAACCCCGCATTTGTCCCCAGTTCCCGTGTCTGTCTCCGGCTCTGGAGCAGCTGATGGATCGATGGGAGCCGTGAAATGTCCACACGGAGCTGAGCACGACCCGGGCTGTCACTCTGCTTTTAGGCTATTTCTGCCTCCTAATAACCCCTGATCCATCTGCACTTTGCCATTACCCCGTGATTCAATTAGCCTCTAAATCAAATTACTCCTGGCGCTTGGCACCCAGTTATCTCTCCTGATCCTCAACCGGTAAAGCTGGCCCAGGTGAACAACAGACCCCCCTGCAATGGGTCTCCCAACCCACCGAGCCCCACATCAGTGCTTTTACCCCAGATTCCCCAGCCTCACGCCAGCCTGACTCCGAACAAGCCCCTGTGCCTCTTCCCGTGGCCACCACTCAGGGCAGTGCCCGCCAGGAGCTTGGAAAGGGCCATCGGGGGGGGGGGGGGGAGGAAGGCTCTTGCCTGGGGGTTTCCTCCTGATGAATTTATCAGGGTGAAAATCCAAGGGGGGGGTAAGCCATGCAGGGAGTGCCGGGTCCCCCCCTGCTGGAGCCTGCACCTCCATAGCCACATGCAATTACATGTGAGGTAACCACCACATTACACCCCAAACCCCAGCCCGAGCGGAGCAGGGCGGGGGGGGAGAGGAGAGGGGGCAAGAGCTGGGAACAAGACCAGTGTCCAACTTAATGCCGAGGAAGGCTCACAGGGACAGGGACAGGGAGAGGGACAGGGACAGGGACAGGAGGAAGCTGGTGGGTGGGAAAGAAGGATGAGGCTTTAAAATCCTTAAAAGGATTTCAGGTGAATCCTGTCGGTGGGTCCAGCCCTGGGGAAATGTCTCCCAGCCGGAGCCGCCGCGGGAGCCCCCGCACCAGGCTCCCCCTGGGCCAAACTGGGGAGAAAAGAATCCCCCCCCCAAGGAGCTCCCGGAGCGGGGCTGGGGCTGGGGGGGGCTGGGAAAAGGCCGGGTCCCCTCGGCCTGAGCTTTTCATATGCGAAGGGAAGGGGGGGGATGGGAAAGGAAGAATGAAACCGATCCTACCTCCTTCTCGGAGATGTAAAGCTGATCTCCCTTCAGAACCACGTAACGGTTTTTCCAGATTTCCCGAAAAATGCCCTTCCCGCAAAATTTCCGCACCCAGCCGACCTTCTCCGGCTGCACAGATTGCTGGTTCCCATCCTGTGGCCCCTGACACAAAGAGAGAAGG
>VZTM01000037.1:4973-40684 GCA_013400555.1 Jacana jacana | reverse complement strand
TTTGACTTTTTGTTTTATGCTATTTCAAACCAGAGTAAATCCATTTTCTTCATTTTAGCCTTATTAGGAGGTTCCTTCCCAAACTCACCAAGTATATACATTGACTTCAGACAAAGCTGAATGAGTCTCCAAACTCCACTGCTTGAACTGCATTGGATTTGGTGTTGTTGCCTAACCATCCGGAATCCAGTGATATTTGGGAAAGAAATCCTTATGGGCTGTCAGATATGACACAAGACCTTCCTACATTATCTGTCCTAGAAGAGATTCATGGCACTCTGCAGTGGCAGTCAGATAACTTCAAATATTTCAATAGCCCCTGGACACCTATTTTTAGGGAACCATCTTCCACCCTCATACTCTGTCACTGCTGTCTCTTCTGCTTCTACACGTTAAGTAGCTTTCAGATGTTGTTTCCTTTTTTCTGAGAAAAAGATGTGAGGCAGCCAGGAGAAACCCAGCAGAGAACAGCATGTGGAAAGAAGTCAAAGCACAGCACTGGGGATCTTTCTTCAGGGCATCCTGACATTTTCCCTGCGCATAAACAGGTGCTGCGTTTCAGGGCATGAACACAGCAACATACAATTTTTTATGTATCCTATTGCATGACAAACCACATTCATGGTCATAATGCTCCACTTATATTTGTTCTAGTGCTAATTTTGATCCTGAATACATAGTTCATGGTTTATCAGTTAAGTACATGCCATAAATTAAACCATTTTGTTCCCAATTTAGTTTACACCAACTGAGATGAGCTCCCATCACCAGGAGGCTCAGTTGTGTTCTCTTCACCTTTATATTTACTGTCTCATTGAAAGCTTATGAAATAAATATGTATTTATCTGCCAGGGAGGGTCACTACTGTGTTCAGACTTGGTATTTCTCTTTCTTTGCACATCTTTAATATGGGAAATGCCTTATGCGTTCTCTTCACGTGCTGTATTAGGCCTTTCTATTGACACATTTTTCATTCCTTCTCTACCCTCTGGAGCTTTCTGAAGCAGGAGATTGTCCTTTAGGAAGAGCCCTCACTTATTTGCAGACTCTTTTCCTGCTAACACTATTTCTATCAAATATTCAAGGGATACAGCAGCTTCTGTGAACAGAGCCAGCAACACTGAAAGTGGTATCCCTCAGCTGATGAGGTGTATCCTCCACTGAGGCTGAAGGTCTAAAGGATATAGGAAATCCCTTCAAATTTGGTAGCAAAGAGGGAGACTGCTAAATTCTGTTTCTGTAACCTTGTAATTCTTAAGCTCAGGGGCACAAGACTGGTGAAGCTGACAAGAGAACAGAAACAACAGACTCCTACTGCTTGATGGTTATGCCCGTAATTTAAGATGAATGGCCAAGATTTTATGAAGGCAGATTTTGAATCTAGAGATGCCCTAAGAACATCTTTTCATATTTTTTTTTGATGATAGGGACAGAAGCTATAAGATTAGCTTTCTGATAATAAACCCTTTAAGGTGTTTCTAATCGAGCAAAAACATACCAATCAGGCACATGGCACACAGGATCATTTGAAGAATATTTGAAAACATATATGTGGCAGCTGGAGGATAAGACAAACGTTCTTATACCTTTGGGTGGTATTTTCATTGTGTATTTCCTTTTTCTATCTCATTCACCAGCATATCCTTAGCAGGTATAAATCAATAGAGCTTGAATTACATTCCTGGAGCTATGCTGACTTCTGTCTCTTGGGGATACGCTCTACAGCCTCCAAAGCTTTAAATGCATAGAATACAGGGACTTCTGGATTATTAAATTAATGGGAAATATAGATTCACTTTGAAAGCAATACAAATCCAACATGAGAGGCAGAAATCAGAATTTTAAAAGCTCATGACTTTCTGAAATGAATCATAATTCAAATAACATGATCAGTTTTCTTTGAATGCTGTTGAAAGTTTTTTCCTTTCTGTCCCTAGGAAAGGGACTGTTAGAGCTGTCTTGTAAACTGAACTTGTGGAGAGATGAATAACTCCATCTCTTCATAAAAAGAAAACATTGTTCATAACTTGAGGAAGTTCTTGAAAGACAACAGTTAGAAGAAATTGTTCAGAAGCACCTTTCTTTGTTTTACAGAGTTTTTTGGTTAAAGTACAATTTTCTGAGTTGTAAGAGAGTAAAGAACTTAAATAAATTGTAAGAATTCTACATTTTTTTACCTTTTTTTCCGCTTTAATTTTCCAGTGATGGTGAGAGAATTGGATAATTAACTACACATTAAGAAGAAAATAACACAGTGGCAAGTTCCAGAATTATTCTCAACTAACAGAAAAGTGGAACAGGAGGAGTGGACTCAAAAAGAGAAGGCTACTGGGGAGGTACTGAAGCAATGAATAATGAATAGAGTGAGGAGTAAAATGCAAACATCCCAGTATTTGCTAACATTATCCAAGTACTTTCAAGTAATGTCAACATCCATGAACTGAGAAAGGGGCAATGCCACTGTGCAATCTTTGCCAAATTACAAAGATGAATTGTATATTTTAAGCCACAAGAACTCTACAAGGTGTTTTTAGGAATACTCTGGAAACTTTTCTGTGTGTTGTTAGCCTTTTAAAATTTTTTTTTAACTATTTGTTTTAGTGGAAAGGTTTCATGAACTAACATGAAAACAGGCATTTCTGCAGTGCACGGTAACGCTCAAAACCTTTTTCTTTTTCCCAAATGACTACTCAAATCTTGGTAAGATTGTCAGTTTGCAAAAGTTAGAAACATTTAGTATTTAGAACTTCCGTAGAGTTCTTAATCTTGAAGGAGGACAGCAGTTCTTAACTCTGAAAAAATTATCATGGAAAAAAAGTATACCCTTAAGGAAATTAAAAGTAAGCACCTAAATTAATAACATGTTCTCCATGGAAGCACACTTTCAAACTCTCCCACCACGAAAATACAATCCACCTGTGAAAAAACAAGTTACTGATTCATGATTCTTTGTTTTTAACTTACATAAAGCTAATTTGTGGCTCATTTTCATGACTATTTGAGGGTTATCTTTTAGCATTCATACAAAAAGACAGTTGAAACTTGACAAAAATAGGGCCCAAACAACTATTACCATTTTTAGAAATATTGGAAATGAGGCTTAACATTGCTGACACCTGTGATTGAGCCCAGAAAATAAGGCAAACACAGCAAGAAGCATCACTGGTCAGAGATGTGTAGCACCCTCTGATGAATCATGTAGCAAATATCATCTAGTAGCTAAAATGAATATTTTACTTGACTAAAGAATATTTCATGCCTGGTTAGTAGATAACAACAATTTTCCCTTAAAATAACACTCTGAAAGTCTGTTATTTCCTTCTCTTACAGTGGTCCTAAAGAGTGGTAACATCAGCTAGCATATAGAATCATAAAATGGTTAGAGTTGGAAGGGTCCTTAAAGATCATCTTGAATTTATTCAGTTCAATAGCGGGTCAAGAATCGCACCTGGAACACCCAACTACATCATACAACGTAGGGAACCCCGTCTGAGTTTGAGTAGATTGGATGTGGTGTTGAAGGATATGGTGTAGGGGAGAACTTGTAGAGTAGGGCAGATGGTTGGACTCAAGGGTCAATGATCCCAAGGGTCTCTTCCAACCAAAATGATTGATTCTATGAGTCTATGATAGATGATAGATAGATAGATAGATAGATAGATAGATAGATAGATAGATAGATAGATAGATAGATAGATAGATAGATAGATAGATAGATAGATAGATAGATAGATAGATAGATAGATAGATAGATACTCATTGTGCTTTAAAGGGGCCTTTGGGTTAATACTGATCCGAGCAGCTTCCAGGCTACATCAAGGGTCACCTGTCCCAACAAGGCCAGGGTACCAAGGGTAGCCATGGGGCCAGCAAGGCTGTGTCCTTTACAACCAGGGACAACCCACAGGTCCCAGCAAGGGAACAAGCCCAGGGATGGTGACTGAGGTAAACCCGGAACTATGTGGTTGCTGGACATGGCCATGGTGTCAGGGCAGGGCTGAGGTCCAGCCAGGAAGTCAAGTTTTTAGATCACGGTCAATAAAGTACATGCCCAGGTGTATTGATGACTATAGCAATAGAGTACACAATGACAGAGAGTGTGTGAGATCAAATGGAGTTCCAAAGAAAGGGAAGGCCCTGATGAAACTTCTCCCAGCTCTTTCTGCCTTAGGTCATTCCCAGAGATGTGATCCCGTGATATTCAGTAAATTCATAGGAGAGATGGTCTGAGCAAATGCCATCAGATCCCAAGGAGGAAGAAGAGATTACAGGGCCTATTTGTGTGCACAGAGCTCCAGTCATTAGACTAAAAGGAGTTTTTGACACGAAGACACAGCAATAAGTCAAAGCTTTCACTCTAATCAGGGCTCAGGAGGATGTTAGATCTACTTCTTCAAGAAATATGAAGGGGAGGGAAAATGCTCAATGGAGAAACAAAAGTGATTAGCTGCCTAGAAAACTTAGAGCATGCAGAAAGATTGCAAGAATGGCATTGTCTAGTTCCAAAATCATAGAATCATATGGTAGTTTGCATTGGAAGGGACCTTAAAGATCATTTAGCTCTAACCCCGGCAGGGACACCTCCCTCTAGACCAGGTTGCTTCAAGTCCCATCCAGCCCCAGGTTGCTCAAAGCCCCATCTTGAACATTTCCAGGGATGGGGCTTCCACAACTTCTCTGGGGGCTCCTCTGGATTCTCTCCAACAGGTCCATGTCCTTCTTTTATTGGGGACTCCAGAGCTGGACATAGTACTCCATGCGGGGTTTCATGAGAGTAGGGTAGAAGGGTAGAATCACCTCTCTCTACTACTCTTCTTTTGATGCAGCCCAGGATATTGTTGGCTTTCTGGGCTGCCAGAGCATATTGCCATCTCATGTTGAGCTTCTCATCCACCAAGACCCCTAAGTCCTCCTCAGGGCTGCTCTCAATCCATTCTCTGCTCAGCTGGTATTTGTACCTGATATTGCCATGACCCAGGTGCAGGACTTTGCATTTGGCCTTGTTGAATTTAACGAGGTTTGCACAGATCCACTTCTCAAGCATGTTAGTGTCCCTCTGGATAACATCCCTTCCCTCAACAGTGTTGAGTGTACCACACAGCTTGATGTTTTCAGCAAACTGGCGATGGATGCGCTTAATCCCACTGTCCATGCCAACAATAAAGATCAGCACTGATCTCAGTACTGACCCCTAGGAATACCACTCATCACTTTGAGCCACTGATTTCAACTCTTTGAATGCAAATATCCAGCCACTCCTTTATCCACTGAGTGATCCACCAACAAATCCATGTTGCTCCAATTTAGATACAAGGATGTTCTGACAGATAGTGTCAATTGCTTTGTGCAAATCCAGATAGATGATGTCAGTTGTTTTTCCCTCATCCATTGCATCATGGAAGGCCACCAAATTTGTCAGACATGATTTGCTCATAGTGAAGCCATGTTGGCTGTCAATGATCATCTCCTTATTTTCCATGTGTGTCAGCAGAGTTTCCAGGAGGACCAGCTCCATGGTCTTGGCAGGTACAGAGGTGAGACTGACTGGCCTGTAGTTTCCCAGGTTTTCCATTTCACCTTTTTAAAAAATGGGTGCTGTTTCCCCTTTTCTGGTCAGCTGGAACTTCATTGGACTGCCATGGCTTCTCAAATATGATGGCTAGTGGCTTAGCAACTTCATCTGCCAGTTCCCTCAGGACCTATGGATGCATCTCATCAGGTCCCATATTCTTCAAACATATAAAACAACACCTGCAAAAAAAAAAAAAAAAAGGAATGTGGTCAAATAAGAAATGGATGTAAATGCAAAAACTAGATGCGAAATAACTTGAAGCATTAGGAGAAACTTTTTCATCACACAAACAGTTATGCCCTGCAAATATGAATGCTGCAGAATGGATTTTTTTTAGAGCTGGATGGCTTCTTGAAAGCTTTTCAAGGTCTTGTTTCTGTATTTTCCCTTAAAATACTCTCACTAAATGCTTTCATCTAGCTTTGAGGACCACTTAGGTCTCCATTCTCTTCTCCAGCAGTTATTAGAGGTTTACCATGATTCTTTAACTTCAAGACTAGAGATTTGACTGAATTCTTGGCAATTTTTGATTGAAATCCCTCCATTAAATCCTACTTTTAGATGTGAATCCCACTGGGGAAATGGAAGGGACATTAAATTCTTAATGGAAACATCTAGCACTTCAAGCATTTTGAGTCCAAATATCATTTTGTCATAGTTATTCTTGTATGTTGTAATTCAGCACCCAAGAGGGTAGGGATCAATAGCTCCCCTCATTTGTTACTTGTCTGCCAACACAGAACACATCCCTGAGGGGCGTGTGCTTAAAGTAAATGATGTTGCTAAGAAACCCGTTAAAGTATGGTGTTAATTGACAATGAATAGCCTCCTAGTTATTGGGAACATTTCTTACCAGCTCTGTTTCATGTGGCATGCAAATGAGACAACATGTACTGCTTGCTGCTGATGTCAATGACACTGGTTATTTAAGAAGCGCATACAGCAGAGAATGAGCAAGGTCACAATTATCAGATAAGGAAATTGCCTTTCTTTGCTTTGATGTTGGTAACATTATTTGGGTGACACCACAAAACTCTGTGTGTGACTGAAAGGAAGCAAGTGAGAAAACAGAAAGCACAGTGAAACGGCCCAACTTCTTGCAGTGAACATTTTTTCCTTGTTACAGTCTCAGGAGCAGAAGCTGTTTCTCCTCAGTTGCTATTTAATCTTGGAGCAAGGTTCTGAACATAAGTAAATGCTCTGGCTAATACTAATTTTAAAAAAGTATTTTCAGCCATGTCTCTATTGTAAAATATACTCAGAACAAATTTAAGTAGGCTCTGTTGCCGTGATTGTCCTCTTGATAGAAATGTAAAATCAAATATACTTCATTAAAAATAAATCATACATAATAGTTGGTACTGCCCTGCTCATTTCAGTGGGTGTTCTAAGGCTTTTTTCAGTGGGTGTTCTAAGGCTTTTCCTTGTTGTTTTCAAAACCATGGCCAAAGGTGCTCTGCATCCTCTTAAGTAGGATGCAAGCACCAAGAAAAGGTGAGAGTGTCTCAGCAAAACACGGAGCAATATACAGAAGAGCAAAAGTATCAGACATTGCTATAGTTAACAGGGTTTCAAGGAAACACTGGAAGGGGAAGGGCTTTATGGAAAATGTATGGCATCTGAAAAGGGAGCAACAGCATATTTTGTCTCTTTTCTGACTTTTTTCTCTGCTGAAATGCCATGAGCTGTAGAATAGCTTACATAAAGACTGAGTAATGGATTGTACCTTGGGTGATCTTGCAACACGTCCCCTTCCTAAGCAGCTTCTTGATGAAAGTTGAGGATAAGTAATAGGAAAACAATCACATTTTATTTCCATTTTAGGTATTTTACGATGACCAAACTGGAGATAACACAACGAGTAGGCAGACCTTTACTCTGCTGTGGTGTGGATTCTTATGCTAGCTAAACACCCTCTTCTATACTGCCATGAAATAAAGAAGCTACAAAAGGTGTTCCCTCAAAAGGCCAGCTGTTATGGGGATAAGTGTGTGCCCAGAGGTGCTCCAGCAGAAAATGCTGTTGTGCTCAGCTCCCTGTCTGAGGGTAATCGCCAATTCTGGGATGAAACCAGATGCCATAGGCAGGGGTTGCACACTCGTGTGAATGAGTCCACCTAAAGCATCCGTATTTGCATTTCGCTGTGCCTGAAATGCTTCTGTTTTCACAAGCTGCCTCCTACACTGCAGTTTTGTTGTGGGAGCTGATCATAAATATTAAAATAAGTATTTTTAATAATTCACAAATGCAGGTATGTGACTTCATTCACAGAATCACAGAATATCAGGGATTAGAAGGGACCTTGAAAGATCATCTAGTCCAATCCCCCTGCCAGAGCAGGAACACCTAGAGCAGGTCACACAGGAACCTGGTCTTTCATCTGCTGAATATTCACCAATCCCGAGTTTGGTTCTGAAAATCGTTCTAGGTTGTAAATCATTATAGTTAATACAGAATTCATTCAACCATTTGTGTTGTTAATTCTTGTTAATCATAGTCATTGTTTCGCTTTCAAAGAACCTGCAACAGTTATACAAACTAGAAGCAGAGAATAGAACAGGATTTAAATGAAACGTAAATCATACGTACACCTTACCAATGTTTCCTCACATTGAGTATTTTGGCAGCCTTTAGGATACCATGTATCTGTCTCAGGATGTATTAGCCAATGATTTACAAAGAAAAATAAGACATTTTTAAAAATTGTCAGCAACTCATTTTATCTTTTCTGCATGTCCTTATCCCTAGCTCTAATTGACATAAATTGTTTATTCCAATATCATCTTATCTGTAAGAAAGTGTAGTGAAAAGGCCTTGTAATTAAACACAAAACTTTTCATATGAATCTTTTCAGACAGTAAATATTATGTTGAGCAGCACAGAAACAGCTGTGAAGTAACATAAGGAAGTTTATTTCTAAAATTAAAAAAAGAAAGTGCGTTGATGCAATTTACTACAATCTTTTTGAAAATTAATCTCATGCTTTAGGCATTTAAGTGTACAAAGATTAATATATTCATTAATCTCATCTTAACAAAATACTTCTAATCATTCTTCTTTCAGAAATAATGGAAATTTTTGAGATTTCTTTCATTATATCTTCGTAAAGTCGACTATTTGGGAAGGATTGATTCTGAATGTTTAAGCGTCTCACTTAAGTGTTGACTTACAGATTCCAAATCAGAATTTAATAGAGAGTAATCAATTCTTAATGCTAAGCAGAGAGGACATTGTTGGGTTATTAAAATACTACTGGTCATTTATGCTACTTCAAATTTGTCAGATTTGCTCTGCTCTAAAATTTCTGTGGTCAAGAGTATATATTTTTAGGGCTGAGCCTTCAAAACCCAACCAGAAAATTATTAAATTTTAAGATAGTAGATATAGTTTACAGCATTCTTTATGTTCTCCTCCATATTGCAAAGAAAAAGGGTACAAATATAACAGATTCAGAATGTCAAAATTAAAAAATAATAATTGCTCAAGAATTACTCAAGAAGAAGAGCTTTTATATCTCTTTCCTATGGCAAATTTATTGGATGACTGTGTCTGACAGACCAACACTGTCTATCCATCCAAAGTAGAGGTTTCTGCATTCAGTGACTTCTTCCAACACACCTAAGGCAAGTCACCTGTATCTCTGCACTCAGTCACTTCAGTTAACATGAATTTTCAACATAAGCTCTGGGGAACAGATGCAACTACTACTATTGAGTTTGTGTACAATGACCTGCGTAGGTCATTTCAGATATGTAGGGATTTTTTGGTATATATAGAGAAGTAAAATGATCCTAGTTACTAATGCTTCTTTACCACCCAAAGTACATTTTGCAGATATAGAACACATAAAAAAATTGTGACTAGTGACTATTGCATTTGTTTCTGCTTCAGCCAGCGCAGAATTCACTTTCAAACTTAGCTCCTGGCAATGTCAAAATAGAGTCTGTGTGTAGAAGAGAAGAGTTCTATTGTCATGTAACTTCATGAAGTTCCTTACACTAGGTTGGATTAACTACAGAAAATCTACTTATGAGGATTAATTGTGATTTACTTCTTCAACGAAGTAGTTTATTGATCAAACTTGGTCCTGAAGCTTACATTCATTTTAGAGTAAGAGCCTGCGGTAACCACTTACCACACTAAGAAATTTGTTTCACCATGAACACATAAGGAAAAGCTTTGTAACTGAAAGATATTCCATCTTTTCCTGTGGCCCCTTTCCTTGAAACAGGTCTTATAACGTATGTATCGATCCAAATAAGTCATTGTCATGTTTAATCAAAGATAAGGAGAAAAATTAATTTAATCACCCATCTCCCCTCAAAGATATCTCTGGGTCAACAGTGTAGGAAACTAAAGTTATTAACTAGATGGTGAAGGAATTCTGCCAAGAACAGTACATGACTGCTCCCACGAGATGTCTAAATACCACTAATACTTTCTTCAGGAAAATTAATCCCTGTTCATTAACTCAAAACACTGAGCAAAACCTGCATGCTTTAACCTGACAGCAGAGCCAGTTCTGGCCCCACATCCTTTTCTGCATGCCAGGTTTGGAAATTGAAGGTTAGGAAATTCAGCTCCTTATAAAGGTTTTTGGATTGCCTCCAGTTATTTCCTCCTGCTCCCTGATCATGAAAAAAAAAAAGCCTAATTTTCTAGGAGCTGTGGAGGTGTGGATAACTGCAAACACAGGGCTCCAGTCTGGAGAGAGGGGTGCAGTGGTTGTGCATTTGAAGAGAAGCAGTGGAGAAGGCTTTCTTTGTCAGGAGACAAGCATGTTTGGTCAGTGTGGTTGGCCAGCAAGAGGTGATGTGAAAAGTTCAGACTGCCAGCCCAGGGTCTGTGGACTTCTTCCACTCCCTCTGAGGGCTGCTCGCTGACTATAAATTTTTGCTATTCTTTTCTTTTCTAAATGGAAAGTCAAAGGGCACTTGATGCCCATTAAAATTAACTCTGACACTTCAAGTGGAACTGCACCTAAGCTGATGTAGTGAAGTGATTTTGTACTAAAGACAGTTCTTTACAATGAAAACTTTTTCTTTTTTTCTGGGCCTGGCAATATCAACTCGCCTATAAGAAGTCAATGAGGAAACACAGATTAAATTGTTTGGCAAATGCAGCACCAACTCATCACTTAGAACAGTAACAGCATGTATGTTTAGAAAAAGAAACCTACATGCTATGAAAGAGAGAAAGGCTTCCGCTAAATTTGTGGGGAAGTAACTCAATAATATCTTGCTTCTATTTAAGTCAGCATTGGAATACTGGTCAAACCAAGGCAGGGGACTTCATGGGAGTAAGGAAGATTAGCATAGACTTGTATTTCACAAGACTTCCAGTCAACACTCAGGTCCCATTTAAAGGATTTTGCAAATGTGTCTCAAGGAGAAATCTTTTGCAAGTGTTTGTTGGGCAGCCACTGTGATAATCGAGGCAGTGCTGTGACTCTTCTCATGTATCATTGCACTCTTTCTCCCACTCCAGATGCAGCTATTTTACCTTACAGACTTACATAGGGTTATTGATTTAGAGCCTTTACTAATGCCCATGAGATATTAATAGGATTAACTTAATTCAAAATAGTGTTGTCATAAACACTTATTAAAATTCCTGCTTTTTGTGCATGCATTTGTCCACCGGAAATTGGCAAAAATACAAAAGATGATGATGGAAATTAATTTCTCAGAAAGAATCATTAAATCTTCCTCCTCCCTTTCCTCTCCCCATCTACACCTCCCTCTTCCTTCATGGGCTCCAGTACTGGAAGCTTTTAATTGTCTAGATTGTCAGTTTTTGACATCTTAATCTCCCCCGATGAGCCTGGCATCTTAGATGCACAGTATCTGAATACTAAACACCGCACCTCATGGATAGATGCTATGCACAAACCAGCTGCAGCTGGGCCCTGGTTTGCATCAGTGCTCCACTTAACAGATCTTAGCCCCTCTCCTGCTCTCCATGGTGCAGATATGTGGCTCCACCAGCTTCCCCAAAGTCATTCTCTTTTTGATTTCAAAATCAGGATTTCATCATCTGCAAAATTTACCTGTAACAGAAACCCCAGGCAGCCACAAAAGCAAATATTGCTACAAATTGGGCACTGATATCAGTGTATTTCCAGTCAGATCAGTTTGTACCACTGATATCAAGAGAGTTTGAACCACCAGATCAGAAGAGAAGCTGGTGTGCTGTGCTTGTATGAACTATGTACTGCCTAGACCTGACAGCCTCCTCTTCTCACTGAAGACTCTGGGTCTAGGTTTAACCTAGCATCAAACCCACAAATTTTTACTCTGGATGATACCAATCAAAACTATATAACATAGTTTGCCATTGTGTTATAATGAAATCTAGAGTGGTTGAAATGAACCTGGGAATTCCAGGACTGGGGAGGCTGGGAACAACATAGCTATACGCATGAAAAGAGACGGGCAGCCTTGCAACTTGTTTTGTGAAAATGTTCATGGGAGAAGAATGAAGAAACATCCTTAGAACGGAGAGATAAGCAACTGCTTATATTTGCTTGGCTAAATGCAGGGGTACTAATACTAACTACTTTGCTTGTTTAATATGTACTGTGTATTGCAGGCACTGGGCACCAGCTGTGCCACTATGAAAGTCCGGCGTTTTCCTTCAAGCCTGCACTGGGAGAAGAGGGTTATTGAGTAAGGTCATTGCACTGGCTGCCTCAAAGCAAATTGCTTTAAACAGGTCTTGCAGAGTCTTGGAGGTTAGATCTTCCAGAATAGTGCCAGCTTTACCTCTGCAAATTACAGAATTATAAAGGACTGAGTGGCTTCACTGCTGTAATTTTCCACAGATTGTTTTTTTGGGGTTTTTTGTGGCTTTTTTTTTCTTCATGATAGCATAACTATTTCCTGGAAAAGTCTGTTACCTGTTAATATAGCTGTAAGGTGCTAGAGTAGCTGCCGGCTGTGCACTTGCATCCATTATAGAAATACCTTGAGGGGAAGGTGAGTCTTGCTGACATTACACTTCTCTTTCAAAATCAATTACAGTAAAAAAAAAATGAAGAAATTAAAGAATATAAAAAATTAGAAGTATAATGTTAAAGCAGTGTCTGCTAACGGTCCTTTACCAAAAGTGAGGGAGATTCTGCTTTTAATTGATTTAGTCCAGGAGGATGTAACAGAAATGCTCCATGCCTGGGTCCTCTCCATCCCAAATATGCACGCATCCTCCAAACCAAGCTCTTCTGCTATACCATAAAGCTGCTGTCAGTGCTTCCGGTTTCTTACGTAAGTCATTTTGATGACAAGACCACAGTTTGTGCAGCCATAAAGGCTCTCTGGTAGCAGTCCAGGCTTGGTGGAAGGAGTCATTCAAGGTGCCACCAAGTGTGTCTGGGGAGAAGTACTTCCTAGAGTCCTTGAGAATCTGGGCAATGCTGGGTTTTAGTGGTTGTTCCCTGGCAAACCAACAGAGAAACGCAGGACAGAAAAGTAGATCAGAGCAACTTTCCTCCAGTCATTTGTAAATATGCCTCTGCTTGCTTGCACTCCCCAGAACTACAGCCAACTGCCTCCTTTTGTGTATAGTGTTTACTGCAGGACTGATGAGTATGAATTTCTAAATGGTGGGTTTTTTAAATAAAAGGACCTCATTGACAATGGAGCTGAGTGCTATTTTGGAACAGTGTACAAAGATACTCTAAGGATTGAAGTATGGACAGAAATATGAATTTGCAGACCTTCTTGATGCCACAGGGGAAAGCTGCTCAGTTCACATGGCTTGAATTAGATCAGAATCAAAACAGTTTATTGATTTATTTGTGACAGATCATTGACTCCCAAACTACAAACTATGTATTCAGAATCAATATTAATAATGTAATAGATAAACCACAAAACTAGACAGTTAGAAAACATTAATAAACACCTACAAACTTCTAAATGCCCTTCTATAGCTGATCCCAGGAAGTTTAGATCTCACATGGATGGGGACAAGAGATATGCAGCTTGTCTGGCTGTATGCCACCCCCAACTGCTCCCAACACACTACAGGCTTCCATGACGGTGAGGAGGCCCCCTTGGGTCCAAAAGCACACCTTGAGGCACGAGTCCCTCCACCCTGCACCCACACAGTCACCCACCCTGGGTGCTGTCTGTACACCTCTCCCATGTTCCCTGGGGAGGCTGTCTGGGCTGGGCCTGAGGAGCTATGGGACCATGAAGATTTTTACTGATGCTCTGTTCCCACCCCAAGCACTGTTTCCTCTGATACAAATATTTTATGCTTCTTTTATACTAATTTTCATGCCATCTTTGTTTCAAAAGTTTCTGTGGGTCTCCCTGATTATCATTTAATGTAGCAGATGGTAGCTTTCCTGCATGCCCTCTGTACAGTAAGGGTGTTAGACCCCCACCCCCACGTGCATACATACATCTTTTACCATCACATTTCTGTCTTACCTGCTGTTGCTGTCCAGGCAATTTGCCACATGGGCAATCACAGGCCACAATTATGCCTGATGTCATAATTTATCTTTCCCTTCTGAGCAATACAAATATATGAAGATTCAATTAATATGGAGTAGTAAATGCTGACAATGTGCTTTTTTTTTTCACTGTGATTTGTATTGTTTTACAAATATTTTTAGCCTAGAACTAAACTGAATAATTCACACTGGAATAGCCTGTTTTAGCTGTGTTTCTGCCTTGTGATTTTTTCAGTTCTATTTTTCAGAAACATTTTGGATATACATAAAAGGCATTTTGCATAGTCAGAGCTTTTAAGTACTAAATGTTAACATTTAAACAAATGAGTTGAAAACTTTATTATTCTGAAAAGAGAAAGAGCTCAGACTTATATGTGAACCAAAACTCGCAACTGAAAATGTTACCTCTAAATTGAATCTGAAAACTGAAACAGCCTTTGGTTTCAGTAGTTGAGGGAACTTTTGCTATAAGTTACAATAGTTTTCATTTCCCACTGAGAATGCATTTGTACTGGTTTGTTTCAACCCACTGCTGTATTTAGTTAGATTTCAAAGTGAAGCAACCTCTTCTGTGTTTTTCTTCCTGTCATCACCATGACCACTGAGGGCAGGGGGCTGACAGAAGCCTTGCAGCCAGCCCTAGTTACAGTCAGACATGCCGTATGGGACCCACTGGACCAGATGTCCAGATTTACACTGTAGACTTTCATGTCCTGGACTTATTATCAGCAGAGAGAAGCAGGCTTTTCTGTGTATAATTTAATTCATCTTAGCATGGATGTCAGTGGAACCAACCTCCAGTGACTCTAAATTGAGCCTGGGAAAGCAGGGTCACATGTAGATATCAACACCACAGACTTTAAAAAGTTAGGTGAGATGACTCCAGCCCACAATGTCAACACACTGCAGCTCACATAAATTAGCACCATGGTGCAAGGAACGAATGGAGGATTTAACAGATAAAAAGAAAGTCTCAGTGGTGCTCCAGAGGTGAGCAAGGTCACTTCTAACACCAGAGGAATGTAAGCAGTACTCAGACTAATCCATCCACTACTATCCCTTGATATCACGCAAATAAGAGTGTAAGTCACAGAAGTCTCAGTGACTTTACCAGGAAAGATGCAGTCTGTTACCCTGGCACTCAATTTACTATTGTAGATTTCTTTATCTCTGTCCTTTATATGTGTCTTATACTTATCAGTAGGTTAAACAGTTAAAGAGTCATCATCTTTGAAAACAGAGCCCATTATTTTTATTGCCTAAATAGAGATGGGGAGTTTGTAAATTGCTAGGCTCTTGCTTCATAGTTTGAGTGTACTGGAGCACAGCAAGAATGTCGTATAAATCAGAGATGAAACCAAACACTCCTTTGTAATGCATGGAAAGAAATCACATGGACTTCATCGGGAGCTTCAGTCTGGAGATGGATACTGACAATTGTATATATAGCCAGTAGTTCATATCTCCTTCTAAAAGACAAGGATTGCATTTAATGTCCAAAACTTATTGTACACGACATAAGATAACTCTTCCAGACCTTCTCGTGAAGGGTAAAGGTAAATTCATTACACCACTAGGGATTGCTGGCTACCTGGTACCTTTGGCCATGACGTGACGACCTTTAGTGGGAACAGATGACAGTCCCAGCTACTCAGTGATTCTTTAGACATTACTGCTAAACACCAAATTTTCATGCTTCATCTGGAAGCAAGTATAACATCACTGCCAATGCATTCTTTGTGTGTTGCAGACTGTTGAGGAAATGGGTATAATTTTATATATATATGTTTTATAGATTATACACATATTTAAGAAGGAGAAGGGGGAGAAAGAATATAGCATAAGGTGATTCCTTAGTGAGGTGGGTGCAAGCAAGCATAATGGGTGACACTTACCTCATTTTAGATGCCTACAACTTGTCTACATTGGACCTAGTCACCTGAGCTGCCTTTGTCGTCAACATAGAGAATATATCATTTAAGACATGATTTCACCCAGCCTACTTTAAACATCCTCTTTAAACACAGTTTTTAAATAAGAGTGGTAGGGCTTTAGAAATGTCTCTATCTTTATCTTGCAAGTGGTATCTCAGGTGTGGACACCTACATAGTAAGTATAGATGTGATCAGAAGAATACCTTTGGTCAGGTGATACCTCCTGAGAGTGTGAATTTAGGAAGAAAGAAGAGAAATCAAGGTAGCAAAGGGAGATGGTACTGCAGAAAGTAAATAATCTTAAAAGACTTTGGGGAGAGTAAAAGCAATATCACTGTGTAACATTGTGAGTGAAGGATCAGTATGAGCTTCATATCAGAAGAAGAAATGAATAAGAATATGGAAGAAGTCTTCTCAGCATTAAATGTGAGTAAAACAAACAAAAAAATCTCCATGAAAATACAATCTGTATTGTCAAATAAAGATTGTCATCTCAGCATTAAATGTGATTAAAACAACAACAAAAAAATCTCTGTACAATTACAATCTGTATTGTCTGTTGAGAGCAGGCCCTTTAAGAGGGAGTTACTGAAAGGGCACATATGCAAATAAGTGGAAGTAAGCGAAACGAAGTATAGTGAAGGCGAAACAAAGTGTGGGAAACAGCAAATGACACAAATGTTGTAGCCAATCATGGGGCAACTTTAAGCCAGTGGAAAGAGTGTGGAAAGCTCGTGGACAATACCCCTCTCCCTATCCGAAATGTAGTGCTTAGTGAATGAGGACCTGTAACTGTAGAACGATATGGTGCTGCCTGGGGGGTGCTTCCCGACTATGTGCACTTCCTGGGGGTGCTTCCTGAATATGTGCTTCCCGACTGTGTGTGCTTCCGGATTCGGGTGCTGGCTGGAATGGCTGATTCGGGGCTCGCTGGAGTTCCGGATGGATGGCTTCCTGATTGATTGCGTCGGGCTTGACTGCTCCTGGCCGCGGCATTTATGGTGACCCCGACGTGATTAATTGCGTCGGGCTCGACTGCTCCTGGCCGCGGCAATTGTCAAATACAATGAGGAATACGAGAAGGTTGAACAAAACTTTATTCAACAGAATGAAGCAAGGACCTGTTAGGGTGAGATTTAAAAAAAAAAAAAAAAGTATTGTAATATGTCATATTATGACAAAAAATTTGTCATAAGGGAGATCAAAAAGTGAGTTGATTGCAATATTAAAGACTCACCCCATGAAGAATGTTATTCATTAAAAGATTCCTTGATTTGATAATAGTAAATAACTTAATCAAGTAACTAGTAGCTGAAAGCTAATATCAGACACATTTAAATAAGAAATCTGTGCAAACTTTTAATCATGAGATGAAATTACCAAATGAAATGGTGGACTGTTTCACACTAGCAGATCAAGGCCTTTCTGTTTGGAAGAAATAGTTTATTTAAATACAGTCTGTAGTCTTCAATTTTTGGACCAAGAAATGGAATATAACAGCCTTCTCTCCAAGGCAGAGCAATCCTAGTGGCATCTCCAGGCTCTGAAATGTCTGAAGCTCCTTGGAGGAGGAAGTCAAATGTTATTAATTTACAAACAGTTGTCAGCCTTTCTTGGGAAGCCTGAATGGAGAAAACAAAAGTTTTGCACGTAGAAAACCATCACTATTTCCAAAGTAAGAATTAATACAGTTCATTTACACATCCTCAAGAGAGAAAGAAGCAGGAAAATGGTGCATATACAGACTCCAGATCATGACGTTTAGCAGGAAAATTGTTCACAGTGAAAAAATTTACTCTTGGATTTCAATTTTGATGGTATATTATGCAAAGGAATAACAAGAAGACAATGATAATTTAGAAAGATTAATATATTCATCATAATAACTCCACAAGCTATAATTTAAGGAACAAATCAGGCTCAAGATTTTCTGTGTAGCTTTTTTTTAAAGCCACATTGAAATGTAAAATTAAAGGAGGCCTCATTTTTTTTTAGATTGTTGCTCTTCAATATAAAATTATCATTCTTTTTCTGGGGGATAAAAACACACTCTCTGTTTGTCATTCTTCTTTCATGGGTGCCATTCGAAACTTGTCACTGAAATAATACCTGTGTTTCTTATTTGGCTTATCTCTTTGTATATAAGCTTGTCTTCGTTAGGTCCATCTGCCACTTGCAGTTTATTTGAGTCTTTATGACGTGGACTGAGAGAGACCTAAAACTGACAATTGCACTTTGGCAAACCCATTTATTCTTATGGAGGTGCAAAAATGCATGTAGACAGAGAAAACGAGATAAAGCAAAGTGAAAAAAACCCAAACCCTAGTGCTGGAAGCACAGAAGGACTGTAACCAGATTTCATTGCAAACTGCTTTGTTCACCAGAGAATCCTGATTGTCAACAGAAGAGGACACACACTAAAAGCAGGGGAATTAGTTACTAGTAGCAGACTGTAGTAACTCAGTAACTGTGCCACTACTTGTTTCCACTTCCTAGGTATATAAGTTTACTCTAACCAGCGCTATTCTCAGGGAAAGGGTGCACTGCAGCCCTTTCAGCGTCTGCTCTATCTTCATAGCACCACAGAATCAATAAATAATTTAGGCTGGAGGGAATCCTTAGAGGTCATCTAGTCCAATACCCCAGTCAAAGCAGGTCTGGCCAGACCATATTGCTGAGGGTTGTGTCTAGCTGCAGTTTGTCACCAGGGATGGAAATTCAACAGCCTCTCTAAGGAACCTCTTTCAAAATTTATCTGTCTTTCCCTTTACAAGTTTCTGCTATATCTGGAGTTTGCTATGTTTCAGCTTATGTCCGTGGCCTCTTGTCGTATCGCTGTGAATCTCTGAGAAGAATCTGGCTCAGCCTTCTCTACATTTACTTAGTAGCTCAGTAAAAACAGTAAGAAGTTTCCTTGAAACAGTTTCTTTTTCAGGATGAACAGTCTTCCCTCCCTCAGCCACTTCTTATTTGTTACGTGCTCTGGCCTCTGACAATCACAGTGGCCTCCACTGCATTTTTCCCCATATGCCAAAGTCTTTCTTGCACTGGGGAGCCCCAGACTGCACAAAGTTCCCCAGGTGTGGTCTTTTAAGTGCTAAAGAGAGATGAAGGATCACTAGCCTCAACCTGCTGGCTAGTTGTATTGCTAACAAAACCCAGGATGTGATTAGCCTTCATCTACTATAGCTAGCAGGCACAGCACAGCTAGCTCGAGTACTGTGTGCACCTTTGGGCACCTCAATGTAAGAAGGACATCAAACTATTAGAGTGTGTCCAGAAGAGGGCGACCAAGATGGTGAAAAGTTTCAAGGGCAAGACTCGAGTGGCTGAGGTGACTTGGTTTCTTCAGTTTGGAGACGGGATGACCTCATCGCAGCCTACTCCTTCCTCAAGAGAGGCAGCTGAGGAGGAGTTCCTGATCTCCTCTCTCTGATGACCAATTTTACGCTGCATGGAAATTATATGAAGTTCAGATAGGAGGAGTTCAGATAGGACATTGGGAAAAGATTCTCCAATGAGACGGCTGGTCATTAGAACAGGGTTCCTGGGTAAGCAGTCACAGCACTGAACCTGTCAGAGTTCAAGGAGCATTTTGATGGTGCTCTTATTCATATTTAGAATCACAGAATCATAGAATGGTCCAGACCAGAAAGAACCTCTAGGGTCCTCTAGTCCAACCTCCCCACAGTCAGCAGGGACACCTCCAACTAGACCAGGTTGCCCAGGGTCTCATTGAATCTCAGCTTGGATATCTTCAGGTAAAGGGCTTCAACCATTTCCCTGGTCCCTGAGTCACTTGTTAATCATGCCTGATGTCCTGTAACTTTCAGTATTCCAACCTGCAACTAAGGGTATTGATGAAAAAATTACCTGTGCCCCTGATCCCTCTCAACCAGTTTCCCCAGTGTCTTGAAGTCCCTTTTGATTGCTTTTAAACTTCTCATATCAACCTCATTGCTTCCTACCTGCATAACTACTAAGGAATAGCAATCAGGGGGCTGCACCAGACTAGGCAGCCTTCTGGCAACGCCTCTGACTCGGGCCCCAGGGAGGCAGCAGACTTCCCTGTGGGAAGGATCTGGCTGACATATGGGGCCCTCTGTTCCCTTCAGGAGGGAATCAACAATAACAATTACCCTCCTCTTTTTTTTTTTCTTTTTTTTNTTTCCCCCCTTTTTTTTTTTTTTTTTTTTTTTTTTTCTGGGTGTGTGTGTGTGTTTGTTTCTGTTTTTGTTTTGTTTTGTTTTGTTTTGTTTTGTTTAGGGTACTAGTTCTGATGCAAGGCAGGGACTGATTTGCTTTAGGCAATCCCTCAGATGGTGTTTCTCCTACCTTCTCATTCCCCTCACCCTCAGCCTCCAGTGCTCCATACTTGTTGTGCAAGGGCAAATGGAAAGGTGAGGGGGACAGTGAGGGGTTTCCCTTGCCTTTTCTAACAGATACCTGTATCCATCCTTTCCTGTTCCTTGGGTCACATCCTTCTGCTAAGGGGGGCTGCAGAGCCTGGTACCACAAATCTAACTCCCTTTCAGATTCCCTTATAGACCTTAGTCTTCCAACTTCTTCCTTCAGTTCAGCCACCACGTTAAGCAGATCATTGATCTACTCACACCTAACACAGGTGTTGTCTCCACCATCCTCTGTTGCAAGTGCCAGTTTCCAGCACTCACTGCAGCCAGTTTTCTGGTTACCTGCATGTTTGTGTGTGACCTCTGTTTGGGTACCCACTGGCTTTTTAACAGCCTTCTGCCGAGTTGTAACCTTGGCTCAACCTCTTCCGACAACAGAATTGCTGACAGAACTTTGGGTTCCTCCCTGCGCCTTCCACAATTTTGAGGTGCCCAGCAACCGGTCACTACGTTCCTGAGAGGCCTCTTTTAACTGTAGAGCGGGTTCCACCCATGCCACCTCTGCAGCCTGCTCAAAAGCTGTCTGGGCCCAGCACAGACCAGTGGCTTTTGCTTGCTTCAAAAGCCCTCAAAAAGAGCTCCTTACCAATCCTTTTGAGATTTTGTTTTGCCGTGACACCTTCCCACAGTGCCACTTACCTCCACTGCAGCTGATGTCCTCAGCAATAGTGGTTTAGTTTCAGGTAGTCCTGCGAGAAGCAGGGAGTTGGATTCGATGACCTTTATAGTTCCCTTCCAACTCGAGATATTCTATTATTCTATAATCTCTGTACACTGCTGACATGGTCAGCTTCTTGCCCAGTATGATCCTCGTGTCCTTTTTTGCAAAACTGCCTTCTGGTCAGTTGCCCCAAGCCTATACTGATACATGGACTATTCACCCCCAGGTGCAAAGCTTTGCATTTCTATTTTCTAAACTCAATGTTCAGCATCTTTGGGAGCTTCCTATCAGCCCATATCTCCAGAATGTCAATGTGCCGGCAAATAACATCCCTGCCCTCCAGTGTACCAATCATTCCACCCAATTTAGTGCTGTCCACAATTATGCTAAGGGGGGATGCTGTCCCACTCTGAAGATCTCAAATAAAGCCTTAAAAAGACATAGGGAAAGTGCTGATTCCTAAAAGACATCGTTAGCACGTATTTACTGGTTGAATTTTGTACCATAGATCACAACCCTTTGAGTTTGGTTGTCCAGTCTTCCATAGAATCATAGAATCATTCGGGTTGGAAGAGACCCTTGGGATCATCAAGTCCAACCATCAGCCCTACTCTACAAGTTCTCCCCTACACCATATCCCTCAACACCACACCTAATATACTCTTAAACACAGTCAGGGATGGTGACTCCACCACCTCCTTGGGCAGCTGATTCCACTGACTGACCACTCCTTCTGTGAAAAACTTTTTCCTAATGTCCAGCCTAACCCTACCCTGCTGCAGCTTGCAGCCATTCCCTCTTGTTCTATCATATAGTTCACTGATCCACATGACATCTCACTGATTTAGCTATAAAAACACTACATCAAGACTTTGCTGCAGTAAACATAAATGATACCTACAGCTTTCCTGTTGTCCATGGCTCAGAAGGCCTGTGTGGTTGGCCTCTTCCAGGTCACCTTCTTGCCTTCCATGCGCTTAGAGATGGCTTCCAGGAGGATTTCCTCCACCACCTTTCCAGGAACTAAGATAGGGATGACATGTTGTTCTCTTGCAAATGACTGTGACAGTTGACTTTTTTCAGTCACCAGGAATCTTCACATGTTTAAACTTAGTTTAGAAAAAGAGAGAGTGAAAAGCTGGGCTCATTTTTTTAAGGTGTTGTTTAGTTTTCAAAAGTATCTGTTTGTTCATCCGTCTTACAGTTTGGTTTTGTCAATTTACTGAAGTTACTTCTTGCTCATCCAGCCTCCAAAACATTGAAAAAAGTAAGGAATGACCATGGATGTTCATTCCACATTAAAGAAGGTGACATTCTGAGGACACAGACAAAAAGAAATTCTGAAGGTTCAGCCTTAACAGCAGTGGACAAAATATTTAGATATGATATATCATTTAAAAATCAAATAAATAAATAAATAAATAAAATCTGGACACTCCTCTGTGTCTGTAGATTCCTCTTTTTTTTTCATCTTACAAAATATCAGTCACAGAATTTCTGGTAGCTGTAGGAGAGCAAGAAAAAGCTTCTTTTATGTCCTCGGAAACCATCCTATTCCCTTCATTTCTCTTAGCAGCATATAAACTTTCTGGTGTTTTAACATCAAGGTACATAAAGGCAAATACCTTTCTGAGTAAAATCCTTTCATTATTTTTCTTTATACAAGTGAATCATGTTCCCATATAAACCATGCCTGGAGAATTTTGATTCAAAACTTTTTTTTAGACTTAACTCCAAGGCAACTGGGTTTGTGAGACTCATAACTAGCACAGGCATGTTTGTCATCATGATTTGTCACTGCATCAGATGAAAACTTTAAAATTAATCGGTTCATATTTAAACAATGCTTTGAAAATGCAAAGCTCAATGCGTTTTTTGTCCATAATGAGGTCCATTTCTTATAGTGACTGAGAAGCAGTCACTATAAAATGATGGGCTCTTAAATCTATGGGAATTATACTTAATGAGGATGACTGATTCTCATTATATTGATTTCAGTGGGAAAACTTTCACTCATTTTAATAGGAATAAGACTGACCCTTGCTGAGGATTTGGAGCCAGTCCAGTAAAGATCATAAGCATATGAAAAGAAGGTACAACTGTGTATTCGCTTCACTGCTCAGGCTTCTGTTATCAGACTGTGCTGTCTGTGAACATTTCTGCCTGAGCATGTAGGAGGAGCTGGGTACCAGAACCTGGATGCTTATGGAAAGACTTCAAGCACAAATGTTTGTCTAAAATTCACATTTTGGACCCCAGGTAAGGCTTATTAAGTTCTGTTCATGCAGAGTCTAGAGCACAAATTTCTTCCTAAGAGCTGGTTGCTACCAGCAGTTTCCTAAACAATTGGGCAAGACATTGCTTTCGGTGGCAGGGGCTACAGATCCCCCTTTTCACTGTAGCCAAGTAATTAGAACAATTAATTATGAAGCAGAAAACCCAAGTTCAGTGCCTTGCTCAAGCATATCCTGTCCACTGGGCCACAAGCCAAAATATACAATGAGATTTCTCAAATCTTCCACAGATTATTTGTAACTATGAAGTGAATATTATAAGATTAATGAGGGAGGAGTGGCAAAAGAAAACACAAGTCATTGTAAGACAGTCTTCATTAATGCTATTCCCCAGTATTTTAAAATAAAGTCTGTCTATTAGTTAAGAAGACAAGTTTAAAAGGACAAAACAACATGTTCTTAAGAGTTCTCATTTCCCAGAATTATGATAATGACAGAAGTAAAAATTTGCAAGATAAAAAGTGCACTCTAACAGTGCTTTTATTTCTCCAATTCTCCTGCTAGTTCTTAGATATATTTCAAAGCAACTCACTGATCTGAAGCATGCTGACACTTTGGGAAGGATTCCAGAACCTAATCATAGGTCTTTAATGCTGCCTATGTGCCATGGGATTACCCCCTTGTCCTCCAGCTGCCGCTCCAAAAGCAAAGCATCTCCTGTGTTAGATCCATCAACTCTGCATGTCACAACTACAATCAGGATATCTAAAATGACCCACTGGAGACCAAGTATGATAAGCCAAGTAGGCAACTAAATTCCATACTCTACTGCTGTCAGGTTGTCTGAGTATGTTCAAAGCTCCATCAGGAATCATAGTGATGGCTGCATGGAAAGGTATCAAAGTTATGGTGCTGCATTGCCTCATAAGTTTTTGAGCCTCTCCAAGGAAAGGAGTATGCATAGCACAGTGATGTGCAGAAATGCCAGCTCAGGTCCCAAACCCAGCGTGGCTACACTAGTGTGCCATTATGCTTCAAAGCCAATCAGTAGGGCTTCATAAAGCCACATGTATACAGATAGATTTCCCCATGCTTCCCTCAAATATTCCCTCACTGCATAGCCTGCAACTTAGCTTGTAAGGTATTATAAAACCACTGGTTTGAATTATGTTCCTGTGCATCCTTTCCATTAAAGTAATATGCTGTTAAGATTGCCATCTCTCTGCCAAAAGAAAAATAAAATTTATGAAATGTAAAGAGAACATGCAAATTGTATATGATTAAATGAAGCTTCTGCTTTAAGCGAAGTATCTAAATAAGCTTTGAAAGAGTTTGTCTTGGATGCAGGTCTGATTTATTTTTTCCCTACTTTGCATTTATGCTGCATTTCTCTGAATATCAGGTTTCTTTGTATGGATTTCCTTCTCTGACTTGCACCTGCCTGGGTCATCTGCCCTTTTCAAGAGAGAAAGGAATGATGTGACTGAAGACATTCAGCAGCAAGTAGCAAGGAAGGGTAAGAACATAATGTACTCACAAGATATGATTTTTTTTCCCCCAGGTGACTAGAACTAGTCAATGTAGCTGTGCCAACATTTACTTTAGGTGCCAATTCACATTTGCTAATACACATCCAGTTATGATCAGCTTTTATCATACTGGTAGGTCTCAAGGGTTCTACATTTCTGCAATGAAAATACACGGAGTGATATTTGCTGCCTTACAGTAAGAACTCACAATAACTGGATCAAAAGAAGTCTAAATAGTTTCCTACATTTTGGTTAGAAGATCTTCAGAGAAAGAAGTGGCCTGCCTTTTTCCCTCATCATCCTAAGATTGTCTTTGCTGGAACCTCTAGAGATACACTGAACAGTGGAGCAGCCTAACTTCAGTGCTTGTGAATAGCTTGATAATTCCCCATGTGCTGGTGTGACTCTTGAATTTGGCTTTTTGATCTGACACGACACCATTTTAATAGGTTACTTGGAATCAATATAAAAAAATATTTATTTAGTTCCATACTCCTTTTATTTTTTTTCCCTTTTCTTAGAATGAAACACAACAAAAAGTTATTTCTCAGACATTTTAATTACTTTCATTTATGGAGTCTCTGAGTAAAAGCACTGCAGAAGTGTGACTAAATCAGCCTGCACAAAATCTTTAAATAACCCTGTTTAAGGAGACCAGGACTGACAATTTTTTTGATAATGAAGTCCCACCCTTGCATAATGTATGTTGTTTTGCATTTATTTCATACAGGTTATGTGCTGTGAAGGTTTGATACTTGGTTTGGTCACAGCCAGTTGTAGATCATAGTATTCATTCCTTATCCAAATGACAGTCTGATGATCTTTTTAAGACCTAGGGCTGAGGATGCTTGGTTTTCTCATTAATACCATAGTCAAGCTGACTCAGACTGAAAAAGCTGTAAGTCAAGCACTAGGAAATCTGACAAAGATGGGATAGATGACTTATCATTGAGGGATATTTTTTTTTTCCTTAATCATCTACAGTTAAAAATGAACACAAAGAGGTACACCTGTACTGCCAGTAAATGAGAGCAGTTGCAGTACAAATTATGAAGAATAGAGTGTTGCCAAAAATTCACGCAGAGAAATGAATCTCTTCCTGATGGGCATCATTTTCCAAATGGGCTCTTGCATGCTGTTGTGGTTTGAATTATGAGTTTCATGCAGATACCTTCTGCAGTTCAAGTGTACGGGCTGGTGAACAGTAGCTGCTTGTCTAGAAAAAATGAAAACAAGTGATAGCCTAGCAAATGAGTATTGTAAATTTAAATTAACAGAGAGGTTGTCTGCTTTAATCTCTGAGTGAAAGGCACATTGCTTTCAAAAATATCTCAGTGAAAGAAATAACTCTAGCATAATTAAGTTTTTGACTTATAAGATCTGTGAATATAACTTTGAGAACTCAAGGAATTAAATCTTGCTTGTTGCTGATATATCAGCTGCCTGGAAATGTCTCATTATTCACAGAACCTGTAAAGTAATGTCTAGGTATGAGTCTAGGTCACTAGCTCCTCTGTAAGCTGTTTAAACTGTTGCAATGGTTAGCGAAGGCCAGATGGTGTGCTTCTGTGTCTGATAAGTTTAATCTGCCATTTGGAAGAAGGTGAATGTGAAATTTATTTTCCCCAAATTAAACCTTACTGAATTTTTTCAGTCTTTTCAAAAGAAAACACACTTCTTGCAATGTCCAAGTAAACAGTTTTCTGCACTATGGCCTTGTGTCTTATGGGGAATTACCTGGGACTTTCAGAGCTACCAGGAGCACAGCAGGCAAGGCAGAGCAATAACCTTGCCTCACCTGCCTGCACTGCCCAGAGCTCCTCCTTCATGCTTCTCACACTGCTCATGGAGGTCACAGTTCTTCCCTGAGTTCTCCAACACTGGGAACCTTCCTCTGCTTCCTTGTGCATTGCTTTGATTTACACTCTTTTGTTCCTGGTTTATTGGAACTGGAACATTTTATTGGACAGCCATTTAAAAATTATTAATGAAGCATTTTCTGTACTGTTATAAGAGATCATCTAATTTTATTTTTCATCACTACAGCATCTGAGGTGCTTCACAGTCTTTTTCCTTACCTTTATGATTTCCTTTGGAAAAGCAGATGCTTACACCTGAGGAACAAAGCCCCAAAGGGGCTGAGTCCTTGCTCTGCTGAAGTACTGATGTACCTAAACCGGACTCTGACAACATGTAGGTCTCTGAACTTAAAACTATGACCCAGAAAGTGCCAGGTAACCTCTCTGAGATCTGAGAGGGTGAGGTGTTTGCTTGTCAGGTTTGCTCTTAGTGTAATACTCTTTTTCCATGGGTATATCAGTATTAGCATTTTAGCTCAGACAGAAGTGCACTTTTGAAGCTGATCTGGCTGTCCCTGTCACTGTGCATCATGGGCCAGTCTCACAGCACTCAAGGCATGTTCCTTTCTATTATCTAATATATTTCCAAAATATACCAAACCCTTTACCAGCTGAAGCTGGTAATGGTCACTGAGTCCATGGGCTGATACTAGAGCTAGTGTAAGGAGAAACGTATACACAGTAGGCGCATCAGGTCCTCCACACTACCTATCTCACTGTACAAACCTATTCCTTTTAGATCACACAGTTTGCTAGTGTAGACTGAGTTTCTAATGGTGATGGGTGCTGAGGTCTTTGCAAGGCAGATATGGCCTCATCTGAAGTCAACCTGTGATATCGAATTTGATATACACATGCAATTTGCTCTGACAACAGTGAGGATGGCACAAAAAAAAAATACAGTGCTACACATAATTTTCAAAAAATATGTGATCTTTAACAGTGTTCCTATATTGATGAGACAACCCAGGAAACAGCATGCATAGGTTCAGTGACCTCCCAGTCTCACAAAGTTCAAAAACCCTTTTACCAGACAAAACTCTCTAACTGATTTCATTACAGACTGAGCTGGAGAGCAGTAGCCATGGCACCAATAGTACTGGGCCATGCTGTTAAAATACTCAAGCGTTTTTGAGATGATGCTTGTGTATTTGACTGTAGCTGGGAGCGGGGCCACCTCTTTTCTGAGCCTTCATGCAGGAAATGGATTATTTTTTTTCCTCTTTTTGACCCCAGTGGCAAAATAATGGAAGTGCTTTAGGCAGTGAAATATCAGAGAAGCTCCTTTGAGAGAGAGAGACAGCAGCCCTCTGCCTCCCTGTCAAGCCATCTTCATTTTACTTAGTAAGGTCAGTTTTTAAATTGTTTGCTGCACAGAGATGCAGCTTGAACTGGATGGTGGAGGGAATAGTCCTTACCTCTTTTTCATGTCCAGCACTGCTGGCTCCTATACTTTCCCAGGGAGTGAAAAAAATAGGTTTGAACCAGTTGAACTAGGCTTTCCATAAGCAGAATAAAACCCTGCTTGGTGTGTTAATGTGTGAGCATGCCTTGTGTTCTCCACACAGCAGACTCACCGCTAATACTCTTCCTCATAGCACCTTCCAAGGAAAAAGATGTTCCCTCAGAATTACTGACCACATGAAAAGATATTTTAGCTTACTGATATTTTTTTTTCCAGCATGATGCAAAGGAAACATGTTTTTAACCTTGACCATCTTTAAAATTCATATGAAAATTATTTGTCATCAACCAGCCACCTGAGGAGGTCTGAATTTGGTTTTTGAAACCTCAAGGCATATCAAGCAAACATTATCTTTAGAAGGTAAGTTACCTTCATAATACTTGCCTACTCTGCAGCCTAATGGTATAATTATGATTGATTTAATTTTATGAAGCCATCCAAGATTCTATTTCCTTTCTGTATAGCTACAAAAAATGCATAAGTTCTTAATGCAATAGGACACAAAAAATGCAAATCAAAGTGAAGAACAATTCCTGAGATTTATGAAGCTGGGGTGCTACTTCAATTTTAATAAAATATACCAGTGACAAAAAAAGAAATATAAAAGTATCTAATTATAATTATATAAAATGTAATTTTAGACATTATATAAATGTAAAATTGTATAAAAAATTGATAGCTAAGCTAGTCATATAATCACATCTCCACTGAAATAACCTTGATAGGTAGAATGGAGTCAGCATTCCAGGCAGGTGTCAAATGGAGAGGAATATTTATGTTCCTCCAGAACAGTTAATTTCAAGTGTTTTTTTTCATATTTGATTCTCTGATCCTATTTTCGTAATTTAAAAATATCAGTCTCTGCCTTTCCCTTTCATTTTTTCTCATTCATTCCAAAACAAAATAGAATATACCTCAAATTAGGAGCTGAATTCACATTGTCTTAACCTGGTTAGCTACAAAGTGAATGCCTACATGTGAGCAATTGGCTTGGGTCCACTCCATTCAATAGTGGTCCAGTCAACACCTGTCAAAGGAGTCTAGACAGCCACTCACTGCAGTCTAAAATAGCCACCAGCTAAACCATCCTTTATATACTATTGCTTATGTTTACTAGATCTCTGTCAGGACTAACAGGAACTAAGAGAACTCAGAATTAGAATAATCCTATCCCAGGCATCTATTTTCTTGGTCTTATACCAGCATCTATGAGCATATGCTAGTATCCTGTTGTATAACGAGTTTTTTCTTGTTCCTACCAGTGCAATTTATCAGTGATTCTGTGGTCACATGTTTTATGTGACTTTGTTTCCTAGTTTGCCATAAACCATGCAATGTGTAACAATTATATAAATTAGTGCATTATAATGATTTCAGTAATTCTTTACACCAATAATCAT
Source organism: Jacana jacana (assembly GCA_013400555.1). Classification (NCBI taxonomy): domain Eukaryota; kingdom Metazoa; phylum Chordata; class Aves; order Charadriiformes; family Jacanidae; genus Jacana; species Jacana jacana. Next base: position 11,157 of record VZTM01000037.1, on the reverse strand, counting down.
ATTTAAGTCAAGGCATGTCTTCCAAGACACTTGAGTCTTAAATGGTTGTATAAACACTCAATTTGCTGTGTTGAGAAAAAGGTCAATGACTTCAGATTGCTAAAATGCATATCCATTTTTGTAAATATTTTCAGTCTGTGCTTCTGGCTTCCTTCCGGTATTTTGTACTCTTCCTGTTTGGGAAATATTTATGTTGTGCAGCAACATACAAGAGATTGTCCTTAGGAACTTTACTTGTAGTTCCCTGCCAGAGAGGTCATTTATTGTTCTGTTCTTTGAGTATTTATCAACCCCAGCCTACTGTCAATCCCAGGTTTTAAGTCTGCAGGACACTCCAGTTTCTTCAACTCCAAAAAAAAAAAACAAAAAAATACAATTAGAACATCAGTATACATTGCACAGACATTATTCAAGGTTTCTCGTCTTTGTAGGGGAAAATCTGTCACCTTAGTCTGCCTCCAGGAAACACTCAAAATCTTCACCTTGCCCATTAGAGTTCAGACTGCGCTTGTACTTTACAGCTAAGAGTATTATTTTAACCACACTGGTGTTAAAAGACGGAGATGTGCTACTTATTTCCTAGTAAGTAAGGAGTTAGCCAGCTACGGAGGCATGTGTCATATAGGTACAGAGATTGGAGGAAAAAAAAACGGGCAGAAAGCCCAGTCATTCCACTGGAGTAAACAAGAAAGCCATAAAAACAGCTACCTCATTGACAGGAAGAAATCACATTAGACAGTAGATAACAGAGCAGCAGCTTGTAGCCTAGATAGGGATTTGGGTTGTCCTTACTTATAAAAGAATGCTGCTTTCTTTTTATTGCCTGTTCAGGGTAATATTCGGGAGTGGAATACCCCAGGAGAAAATGTGCTTGATGGGACACTTAATACTAGACCAGATGGATCTCTCATGCAGTTTACAAGTCCTTTGTTCCTTAGATTGCTACTGTTGTCTTCCCTGTGGTGCCTTGCCACACTTCACTTAACTCCTTAGCACCCTTTCCAGCCCTTTTTCTCTGAAAGCCCTCCAGTTTGTCAACAAGAAAGCAGTCAAGGTGCAGCAGATGAAAGGGCTGCTTCTTTCCTGCTTCATGATTCCTCTGAGTACCCAGCTCCAAAGTGACACTGGATTTTTATCCCATCATATTGCATTAGAGACATGGGTGTAAATCTCTGCCCACTCCACCTTTCAGCATTAGAGCTCTCCAGTGTCTTTTCTCACACAGAGAATATTTATGATGAAACTTATGATTAAACTGCTTGCTCACTGTATTTCAGAATTACATTTTAAAGTGTGGGTGAATAAGAAGACATGAAGTAAGGAGGGAAAGTAATGTTATGCCATTATGCTTGTAACCATGTAGGCGTCTGCAGTAAGTAGCAATCACTTCATATTTATTAAAGCTTGCGAGTTGGTCATAGGGTATAAAACTGTTGATTTGAACACACAGGTTTTAAACCAGAAGTCCTGAGGAAAAAAACAAACAAATAAACAAACAAAAAAAACCCTTTAGATCCCCACTACAAAAAAAGGTATAGAGGGACAAAAGAATGTGTCCAGTTTCTCTACGAGTCATTTCACCATATTCAGCTATCTAAAGTGTATGCAGTCATTTTAAACCTGGTTTTATGACCCTATTTTAGCATCTAGGAAAAAATTTCCACTTTCTAAGAAGTGGGGTGAAATAGCTTCTGAGGTTCCTGGGTTTTTCCTCTTTGACTATGGAATAGGCTGCTGAGAAGACTCATCTGTCCTAATTCAAGCATCCGAAGGTTGATCTAAACCTGACCTGCTCCTTTTATGGTCACTGTAGAGAAGAAGACCTCTTCAAGAATGCGGTTCACCTCATCCTTAGTGCTTTAAGTAGATCAGACAAATCACTTTCTCCAGATGCCCTTTTCTTTCCACTTACAAGAAGAAGTTACTTATTCCAAAATTGACATCTAAGGTTCAGGTGTCTCAAGAATGTTGGTTTTTTAGGTTAGATGACCTTGGACTCTTCCCCAATGCCTACAACCTGAATGGAAGACACCATTGTTCAGAGGAGTGGGAGACAACTGTGTCTGCTGGTACGCATAAGCATGGCACCTTGCAAGCCCTCAAGCAAGTGGGCTTCAGAATCCAAACCCACAGCACTGCTGGAATCAAGATTAATCTTCCCGCAAAACTGGATTAATTAATAAACTAGGACAACATCACACTGTCAGCATAAATAAACCACTTCCAGCCAGTCTCTGACTGATGCTGTGGTGTATGGATGTTGCAGGCACACCAGCTCCTTCTGAAGCAGCTTTGGTACTTCTGTCATGGAGCAACACTAGAGATAGAGATGGCGTCTAAATCTGCTGCTGGAAGTGAGAAGAACATAGAATCATAGAATCATAGAATCATTCAGGTTGGAAGAGACCCTTGGGATCGTCGAGTCCAACCATCAGCCCTACTCTACACAGTTCTCCTCTACACCATAGCCCTCAACACCACATCTAATTGAGTCTTCAACACATTCAGGGATGGCACCTCCACCACCTCCCTGGACAGCATGTGGGGTAATAGGTAAACAAGTGAATGCATTGCACTGAAATTGAGGAGGAGGAGTTAACGTGTGTTGAGGCTTTCAGTCTGTAGTCTTGCCAACCTTTCAGGTGAGGGTAGACGGTAATCCATAAAATGAGCTCTGTAAAAACACAATACTATTAAACTACACACTTTTTAATCTTCAAATTCTAAGATAAAGCACATCAAAGACCTCTAAATTATTTTTCAAAATTTTCCATGTAGGTACAGAAGTTCTTTTAAGTATAGTTCATTTCTATCATCTCTGTGGTCATACTCTTGCAAAAAGGCAACTAAGATCTTTTTAAAGAAGCTCTTTTCATTTCAGTCTTTTGTGACTCAGTTCTATTATAATTCTGGTCCACCACACATTCACACATTTTTTCCTAGAGTCTTTTTTTCTAATATATCTTTTTTCTTCCTTTTTTTTAAAATTTTTTTTTAATATTATTATTGAACTGCATGATGTCTTTTCATTTCCAGTCTTGTCCCATCTGATTAAAATTACACAGTTTGTTTCAGAGGCTGGATCCAGTAATTGGCTTTCTAATATCATCTGAATCTTTCCCTTCTTCTCCATACAGTCTGACTCTCCTGCAGAATGGACATCTTTGTTTCATTGCTTCTCTTTTATGGTCTCTCTTCTGTAATGGTTCTCTCCAATTTTCATCTTTGATCACATTCTGAAGCTTCATGTTCTGAAGATTGCTATTGGCTTAAATTTTATTTTGTTCTTCATGATGGGAACTTCGTCAGCTGATTTTTTGCAGTAAGAACAGAGATCAACCTGAAGTCCTGCAGGTTCTGGCATAGGCGCAGGATGTCCCACTCCCAAATCCACCTGCAGTCTTCGGTAGTATAAGAAAAGTGGAGTGCTGCTGCCCCAAAGATGTGGAGCTTTGCTGTCTGTCACCATGAATGAAGACAGTCAGGCCAAGGAGATGGAAAGATAAATGAACAGCCCACAAAGAGGCTCGCGAGCTTTGTTGCCATAAGGAGACAAGAGCAGCCATACATTTATTCTGTATCTGTATGAACACTTATTTAAGAAGGTTCCTATTTGTTATTCTGGGTCAACCAAAGAAATGACACAAATAAATGTACCAACATCCATACAAAGAAGCTATCCTTTAAAACTCTCAGGAGAGAAAAGGAAAAAAAGAAAGAAAAAGAAAATCTTATCATTTTTACAAAGCTAAGAAAATTTGGTAAGTCTTGCGGTTTTAAAGCTCAGTCTTTCTAAACAGATAAAAAAAAAGCCAGAAAGATCTGAACTGACACCCTGCAGAACACAGTTCTATTCAAAGATGCAAAACCCTAGAAATGCCATGTATATAGAATACAATAAATTTAAGCATTAATTTCCCACAGTGGAAACAAAAGCACTTACGTAATATTATCTCAATATCAAGTGCGAGTATTTTTCGAGTGCTTGTTACTCTTTGATGCTGAACTCGTTAATCTTTTAAAGCTGTTTTCTTTGGGTCTCCTTATTTGCCTGATAAATTTATAATAGCATTATTCACTAGCAGCCAAAAATGCTCTAGCAAGCCTGTTGTAGATTTTTATAGCTACAATCATTCTTCTACGACATTTTATTCTTGATAGTGATACCTGTAGTTTTTGACAATTAAAAACTGTGCCGGATGTAGTCTTTCCCTTTACAGTGCTATTGATTTCAATGCGTCACTGGGAGTTCTGCCTACTATCTCTCCTCCAGTTTGTTTTTTTCCTGTCCTCAGGCTCTGCTCCATATATTTCATACCGACATTTCCAGTGCGACTCTCTGGAAGATTTTGCATCTGCCAACATCAGGGGCAAGGTTCCTGAGTGCAGTAGGATCTGACATAAGAAACTCTGCCTTTCAAGCATCTTTTTTGGGAAGTGGCAAAATCCTTGTCCCCTTGGAACTGCATGCATGAGCTTACTCATTCAGTGATGGTCTGGTTTTAGAAAATTAATTCTGAATGAACATTTCATACATCATATATTAAGAGTGCCCGTCACCAAGGAGAAAAAACAAAGTCTTTTACTTCTGTAAATCAACTCTCTGATGAGTCTCATATAACCTGTATGTAAAGCCTCTATTCCCAGAGGATGCTGGTGACCCTGTATCCTTGCTTAGAATTTACCATGTGACTTTACTCCTGCATCGCCTGGGTTAATTATTCCTGCAGGACAGGAACAGTTATGAGCTTTCCAAGGCCAGTTCTGTGTGAAGACCTGTTGTTCTTCACAGGGTTTCTCTTCCCACCACTTTCTCAGACCTGCAGATAAAAGATGGAATGGATTTTAATATCTTTATACTATTCTTGCTAATCAAGAGAACTACCTGTTTTACTTACATGTTTGGCTACTGCTTTTGGTTTGTGCTTTTACTCTTGCATGTGTCTGCTTGCTGTCCTTGTCCAAGATAAAAATTACCAACTGAATTTAGTAACCATTTTCCTTGTCTTGAAATATATTTTATTGACAGGACCCCCTGACATTTATGAAAAGTAGTTTTGATGAATTAACTGTAAATGTTCAAACTCTAGAAATGAAAAGTATACTATTCAATGAAAGAGTATTTTTAGCCTTTTACGTTTCAAGAGTTACTCTCAATGGCAATTTATTTCTACAGTATTCTCTTCTTGTAACGTCTCTCTGGCAAGCAGAATAGACTTGTCTCCCATAAACATTATAGTTCCTGTTCATATATATTCTTTTTTAGGAGATGGAGGCGGGTGGAAGGAATGTTGCAGGGGCACATATCTACCAGAAACTCAAGAACTAGTTACAAATACTTTCTACTTTCCAGTAGTCATCTGTTCCATTTCCATTTCTGAGTCCTCAGACTGTGTCAGCAGTCATAATGTTCATAAGGGACCCATATGGCATCACAAGAAAAAAAGAGGTAAATATGCATCATCTGTGTACAAATAAGTTGAACTTCTTTCTAGGTAGGCAGTTCAGTAATAAAATAAAAAAAAAAAGTCAGACCAAATCTTTAAACCCAAATGCTATTATCCTGTTTATTATTCCCATTTCATATTTTGCAAATTCTAAAGAGGAATTATTGGTCCTTTAGTCAGGGGAAGAGTCTCTTACTTCCCAGTAGAGAAGGAAATCTAAACTTAACCTTAAATTATAAAAATAATTCCATTTAATACAGGAAATTTAAAATTTCTCTACTTGTAGAGAACAGACTCACTTATTGGATACAAAAGGGAACAAAATTACAAATGATAAGGAAAAGGCTGAGGTGCTCAATGCATACTTTGCCTCAGTCTTTAACAGTGGAACCGGCTGTTCCCTGGAGACTCGGCCACAGGAGCAGGGAGACCGGGAGGGGAACCAGAATGAGGACATCACCATTAATGAGGAAGTGATCAGTGACCTGCTATGCCGCCTAGATGCACACAAGTCTATGGGACCGGATGGGTTACACCCAAGAGTACTGAAAGAGATGGCAGACGTGCTGGCCAAGCCTCTCTCCATCATCTTCCTTAAATCGTGGCTGACTGGAGAGGTCCCCATGGACTGGAAGGTGGCGAATGTAACGCCCATCTATAAGAAGGGCAGAAGGGACAATCCAGGAAACTATAGACCTATCAGTCTGACCTCGATACCAGGGAAGATTATGGAACAG
>VZTM01000036.1:63925-77951 GCA_013400555.1 Jacana jacana | reverse complement strand
TCCACAGCTCCTTTAACTCTGCTTTTGCAGCATCGTGGCACTTAATCAGATCCTAGAATGGCTGGCATCACCTGGGTCTTGCCATCCGGTGGTCTTAAAATGTCCAGTCCTGGGAACAGAAACAAACCACTCTAATGTACATTACAGAAATTGCAGGGGTGAATGAAAAACATTAAACAATAGTAGCAAATGCTGAGGAAGAGTTTTAAGGATAGTGGACAACTAGTAGCAAACAGTTTTTCCAGTCAGTTTTCCTGATGTTTTGCTTGTCTGTTTACAGTGAAGGTGAAAAACGGTCTGAAAATAGACCAGTGTATCCATGATTAAACATTTTTCTGCATTTTTCTGTTCTATGACAGTATCCTACAAGACACTGGAATGAAATGAGGAGCTTACTTGCCCTCCAACCTCGCTTGGTTCTGACAGCAAAAATGCTCACAAATACATTTGATTATACTGATTTATTTTTGTAGGAAACAAAAAGATCAAATTAAGTTATAATGCACTGAGCACAAATCTACTGTGTTACTGAGGTTTTTCCAATGAGGAAAAACATGCAATTCAATGGATTGTGTTGCAAAAAGCAGTCCACTTAAATGGAAGTAATTCACAAATCTCAAACCAAAACTGTATTATTGTATTATATTGTTTATTGTCTTCAACTTTATGGATAAATTTGCCAGATATACATTGTAAAAAGTTATTGTATATGATAACATAACACAAATCAGTCAAATACAATTTAGACAAGGAAAACCAGAAGAATGTGTGATGTCTGTGCTGAGTTTGTGTATCTTATACACAGGGAGCTTTTATGACTTTGATTTTAATGAAAATGAAATTTGATTCTAAACACATAAAAGTAGCCAAGCTGGAAAATGCATTTTCTTGGCCAAGCTAGAAAAAGTGTTATCTTGGCCATTCTATAGATGTGAAAAAAACCTTGGCATATTATCTTTCGCCATTTGAATGTTCAGCTTTCACTAAGACATGACACCACACAAAGAAAATCATGACACTTCTTCCCCCTCACTTTTCCTTACTCCATTTCAAAATATTGTCACCTGGGAAAACCAAGGTTATTTTATTAATATCTTCTGTTCTCTTTTAGAAAACATGAGGTCTTTGGCAATGCTGTTCTGGTGCTGGGTTGAAGGAGTGTACATTTGTAAAACAGTGTTTTCTTTAGCACATTGAGAATTAGTAAATGCCCCAAAGATAGGTTCAGTGGTCACAGTTAAAGTTATGAATGCAGACCAAGTAATTCACCAGACTCACTTGGAATATTTAACATTTTGTACACTCCCTCTTATGCTCCTTAACTCCAGACAATACTTGATATTCTACAAACGCAGGCACAATTACCTTATTTAATGCATTATACCAAGCAACTGGGAAGTTTTAAGGAAAACTAGACCACTGGATTGGAGGGGAACTCCTGAATTATAAATTCCAGCAACCACATTACAAAATTCTTTCATCAATTTTCAACTTCATCAAGCACTATTGCGTCGTTAGACCAGTTCTGCTAGCCAGCAGGGCAGACTCATTTAGCAGATGTCCTGCAGAGTGCTTGCCCCATACTTAGTATACTAATGTCACATCAGAACCATGCATGTATCTTGCTTCAGCTCACTTATGCTAAGGGCATGGACAAGATTGTGATACGGCATTGCTGAGCATGGGATAGACATCACCTTATGACAGCAGAGACAGAGTTGGATGGATGAGAAAAAGATGGAATCATTTGGCTATGACTCCCATGAAACTAAATCTCAGTGATAACTTCGACTGCCCTTTTCCTTCCCTCTCCATGCAGGACAGCTGCCACGGAAGTTTCATACCAGTGGGTTTGGCCTAATGGTATGTATTGCATTTAGTGGACTGTCTTTAAATTTTCCAAAGCAGGAGTTACACTAAGAAAATACAATAAGAGTAGGTAGGACAAAGTAACATTTTACTTTTCATGTGCTTCCTGATCCTTTCCGTGTTAGACCCATGAGCTTTATAAAGGTGAGTAATAAAAGCTGGTGCTGTTGAGTATCCATATCCTGTACAGTATTCTTTGAAGGGACATAAAACATTTGCAGTAACAGAAAATCAAAACAATACAATCTTGCCTCAGAGTATTTTTAAAATTATTTTACTGGGCCATTTGCAATGTTTCATTGCTTTAATAGTAGAAAACCCAAAAGGTAATTTTTAAATTGTTTCCGATTGGTCTTCATGATTTTGTCACCAAAAACTTGCTGGTGACATCAGGAACATATTTTGATTGTGCACCTCCATCCTCTACCTCGCAGCTCTTTCTGAAGGGCCAGGTGTCTCCAATTTTGAAGAAATTATTAAAATCTGTTCATCTGGTTCTGCATCAAAGAATTCTGTAATTGCTTGGTTATAGGGCTTTCTGCCATCTGAGGCTGAAATGGTAACCATCTGTTAATAATTCATCCACTGAGTAATTTTACTCATATTCTACAGAACAGAAAAAAAATATTTAAAAAACAAAGACCACCTTAGTTTAGCATAGTTTTGAATGACGGTCTGAAAGATGCATCTCTCAGTGGTTCTTGTCAAGTTTTTGTGCTGGCTAATCAGCAGAAAGAATAATTTACTTGCCATGAAATACTAATTTATGCTAATAATAACAACTCACAGGAAAAAGAAACATTGGGGTTTTTTAATTATTCTTTCATCAATATAATATCTACAAGGTGCTGAGAGCCTCACAGATTAAATTAAAGAGAATTCCTGGTATAGGGTGGAGGATTTGAAGAATGGTCTTCTTCATAAAATATTTTCTGTAAAATGAATGTTCACATTCTTCTATCTAAGGTCTCTTTGTCATTTAGTGCATGGTTTAAGTTAATCAACTTGTGCCATCTCAAAGTTAGGTGTCTAATCAAAACCTAGTCCTTTAGGTTTCTCCTCTAGTCAGTGCTGAAGCACAAACACATCTACCAAACAATTCACCTTAAAGTTCATGTTGAACCTGGAAGAGGTGAATCAGTTTGCAAGAGTATGCCTCTGTCCATCCATATGCTGCAGAAATCCAACTTTGATGGCCTTTGGACCCTTTCTTTGTGCTTCTTTGTGCTTATGTGTTCAAAAAAGGAAGTGCTTAATTTCTCCGGCTCTGTGTGTATTTTCTCACTTTTATAACTAATCAGGCTACAAACAGTTCATTAATAAAACTTTATTTTCAGACAGTGGATTCCATTACAATTAATAAAGCTGAAGATCCATGAAGGAAAAAGTACATGATAAAAAAATATATTATAATGTTTATACATGATACGTACATACAATGTATATACATACAGGAATACTGAGTCTATGATTTCTAGATTCTGAAAAATGTATGCTTTGGGGTTTGATTTTGTTGTTGTTTTTTTTGGTGGTGCTTGGGGAATGAAAGAGAAGAGATAGCATTCTGTTGTTGCCTAAAATCTCTCCTGTCTTAAAAGACAATCACATAACTTTTGTTGCTGAAGACCCTAAAGACCAAAAGAACAGTGTGAGTGGATGACTTTACAGAGAGACAACTGAGGAACAGTGAGTTAACCAAAATTTGGAAGGATATTTAGAGCAATGAGCAGGCAACTCTCAATTTGCAGATTCAGGATTTTGCAGTCATCACGACCACCTCTTCAGCTTTTCTGCAGGGCTTCTCTTTGTAAGTTCAATACACAACTGCCAGCTCTGTCTCCTCACATCTGGATAAGGCAACACTCTGCCATCATGTCACATGTGGCTTTATTCCCAGTTCTCCCAGTCTAAAATCATAGAATCGTAGTATTGTTTTAATTGGACGAGAGACCTTTAAGATCATCGAATAGGTGGAAGAGACTAGAGCATTGTATTCTTGGAGACAGTGACTTCTAAATATTCAGGTTTACAATATTTCAGAGAGAGGGTAAAATATTGGAATGAAAGCCAGGATATTGTGGTAGAGTGAAACAGAAGAGTTCCAATTTTTATTGCTCACCTTAATAAAGCTCATGGGCCTAACAGGGAAAGGCTGAGGATGAACATACAAAATGTTACTTTTGCATACTAAACATATCAAGTGTTTTCACCTGTTCTCCCACAGTTCCCTCTTATGGAAGCCTGTAAGAACAAGGAGGCTGCAGGTACCAGCTTAACAGCACAGTAAGGCCTTGACTGTGCTTACTTTATTGATACTCTATCCTCTAATGCATTATTTCAAAGCTGTTTTTAAATTATATGCATTTTAGACATGAAAATAGGAAAGTAGGATCTTTAGTTTTCATTTGTCTATGCCTGAGTCATTGCTGATCCCATAGGAAGACCAACTGACCATCTACTAATGTGAGTCTTATTCCTAGGCCCAGCAATACAATAACAGTTCATAGAAGTCATTCATAACCTGACATTTTTCACAATGCTTTCCTGTCATATCATTGTACCAACTTCTCTTTATTCTCCTTGGTGAAGACAAGCTATAAAAAGAAGTTTTCTACTATATCAGTCTCTGAACCATCATTAATTTCAGCCAGAACCTTGGTCAAATGCCAAGCCATTCTCACTCTTCCCCTTCTACTACAGGCATCAGGGGATTCAAAAGTGACAGAGCCCCCAAGAGCGAGGATACACCCACAGACAGCTAAGGTGACAGGCTGCATACCCTTTGATTGATAATAAGATGGTAATCTCATACAGGCATAACAAAATGCTGGACTCCTATGCAGAACAACGTTCATTGTCACTAGAGGGACAGAAAGATGGCCATGAGCATGTGTTTTCAATTCAAGTGTTTTATGACATTTGGAAAGTGGATTGGGAAGCTGTTTTATCCTAAAGCTCCTCAATAGAGTTCTTCTTACCAGCAAAGTCCAGTCTGCAATTCCTTCCCACCACCCTCTGAATAAACAGTCTTTTCTGTCCTGCCATGGCTTCAGGAATCTTAGCCCCTGACAGCCTGTGAATGAATGCCCAACCAAAGCAGACCACTCTCAGACAGCCCACGGAGTTGTGGTTAACCCAGGGCTGGACACTTATCGATACAGCCTGCAGTCATCCCACCTCAGGCAGTGTCCTCTGGGGACTGTAAACTAAGCCATGTACTTTATTAATTCATTAATGTCCTTTACTGGCTCTCAGATTGTTGTGGTGACAGAATTACTGTGACCATGAATGCTGTTTTATAGCAAAAAATAAAACTGGAGCTAAATTGAGTGTGACAGTGACCATAGAGAAGAATAACATTGCTAATGGAGCTCTTGCACTGCTCAGATTCCACAGACAACACTGGGATTGTAAAACAAGACTCAGTTTCATTTTATACATAGCAACAACATCAAAACTGACAGAAACAAGCACTGCATGATAGAAACATACCAAAACTACTCTTGTGTCAGAAGAGTTTTGGCTAATGAACTGAAGACAGGAGGTCTGAAGCAATATAATTAGTGCTAAGGTTAGTAGCGGCACTGTAACTTAGCCAAATATGCTTTCCTTAGCTTCATTTTGTTTCTAGTGAGGGAGATGTCTTGTTTCTTTGCTGTTGTTAAGTTGAAGAGACTTAATACCGAAAGACACTGCTTTATGGAACAGTATTATCACAGCAAGCAAAGCACCAAGCAGTTGGCACTATATCATCATACACAGCCCTGCCACTTCCAGAGCATGGCATAAGGGACAAAGGACCCAGGCGTGCAAGGAACCATCACTAGCAGGTGGCAGAGTGCAGAACACCAGCCTAACTTGTAAGAAGGAATCTCTCACAGCAATATGGCTGGCAACAAACCAAGGAGCTGTCAGAGGTGTTTGCAGTTAGTTAACAGAAGTCACGTTAGTATCCTGGTTTGAATGAAGCCTGATGTATTATGGAGATCTCCATATGGAAATGTAAAACAGCACTTGTAGCATGCATGTTCAAATGATGTACTTGAAGGTGGAAATGGGGGAGGCAAGAACTGAGATTTTGTTTAATGCATACTGTGCCATGCAAATACTCTCTTCATGTAATCACTTTTCAGAATTCAGCAACTACTGTAAACTTGCAACAACAATTGCTGGGATAATAACAACCAAGCAGCGCTTTACACAGAACATGGAATAAATTTTCCTTCCTGTTCCACAAATATTTAAGCAGAAAAAGATACATCCAGCAGCTAAGCAACTGAACTTGTCAAAGTTCAAACAGGTAGATAAAACAAAGAAAACCAAAAATATTATTTTTCAATTCTTAATATTGAGCTGTCAGTATCGTCATTTAAAAAAAAAAAAAAAAATATATAAATTCCAACATTAATAACATCCAGTCATCCATGAACTGTGTTGGCACCAATAGTGTCTTTTTCGGGAAGAGCAGTAATCTCAAAGATTCAAACTTGGAAGTATCTCCAAAATTCTGCTGTCAAAAATATTTTAGAGCCCAAAATTCAAAGGGAAAAAAAAAAAAAAAAGAAATGAGAGAAGTAAATGTAGCAAGCATGGTTGTGCATGCATAAGCCTATGTAGAAACTCTAATGCAGAACATTTGTACACTTTCATAGATTGTTTAGCTGAAATGAAAACTTCCCCAAGGGAGATTTCCAACCCTTAGAAAGCATCCACAGTCCCACAGTCTTCAGAACCACGCCCCTCAGAATATAGTCAGATTCAAAGAGAAATCCTGTAAGAATAGTGTGTTGTGTGCCATATACTGATGTAACTCATCATGCATGTACCCTCATTGAGAACAAGCGGAGGCATAAGTGAAACTGTCTGTGTAATTCAGTTTTCCCAGGGATTTTTTGCTTGTTTTCATGCTTTCAAACTATGAAAATAGTAAACTGGAAGGGATAATTCTGATAAACTCCCTTCTGGGAGAACTAAAATTAGTGTGGGTTTTTTTTTTACTTTTACTTTTACTTTCTAGGTGTGTGAGTTTTTCCTCCTCTTTCTACAACTGAACAGGCTGCTGCTCTCTGAGTGTTGATGCCTCCAGTCCTAGGCTGCCTGTCTTCTGGGAAACAGAAGGGTGGTCTGAGAAGCTACTTCCCTGTGAGAACAAGAGCTGAGGGTACCCCATTTGAATGAGTGGGCTGACACATTCCCACAGAGGCAGCATTGTCCAGTGACTCTCAACATCTAGCTAGAACCAGGGATAACACAGCAGAAATCCATCAGCCTTACTTGGAAATATCTCCACCAACGTCTTTCCAAAAAGTACTTCAGGAACCAGTACTGCAGCTGTAAAAAGGGTGAAGGACCTGTTTCTGAGCATACTTCTCAAAAAGCCTGTAAATTCATTTTTTTAGTGTACTAGTTGATGCTGCCTGCTGGTGCACCCAACCAGCAACTGGTGCACATATGTACCAAGGGAGAGCATACCCCTTCATCTGCCAAGACTAAAAGAGAACTCCAAATACAGGCATAACATTTCTCTTTGAAAGAGTCTGCTAGTGTTACAAGCCAACTGCAGGCTCAAAACCACTGAAGACAAGTTCATCTAAGGGCAAATTTTGGCCCTAAAATTGCAATACATGAAGGAATTACTACTGGGAGCAATTAAGAAATCAGCATCTGCCAACAAATACACAGTTATTTTCTGTTGGAAGTATAGGGAGGGAGTGATATATTAGGTACCATTTTCTAATGACAACCACAGTACCAATATGAAAGTTTTAAAACACTCAAGAGGTCTTTCACAAACTAAATCCAATGCCCTTTGTGTCATCAGAACAAATATATGGTACACAGAGGAAAAAACAAGACACATCAGAAACTGTGTGATTAGAGTAATTCTGCTCAGACCACAGTCACTGGGCAAGGCTGCATAAACATTAAGAAAGCAAAACTGTGTTATAAACAGTTTCAGTTTTAAGGAATTATACTTACAGAGTGGTTACTATTAAAATTATTAGAAAGTTAAAAATTTTTACCTTAGAGAAATTTCAATTGAAGTTCAAATCATACAAAGAATAATAAAGCGTTTTAGAGTAGTGTGTTACCAGTAAAGATCCCCATAGCTCTAAGTATCAGCAACATTTAATCAGAAAGTCTATTCCTATCATGAAAAGATAATGCTTTTCTGATTTGATTAAGTTGACCAAGACCTTGCTTTCACGAACTTTTAGACACAAATACAGGCTACTATGATTGTGAAGAGTTGCTGACAACACAGTCTTGGCCATATGATTTTAAAAAGGTGTATCATAATTGAAACTTGCTGATAAACAAGTATGAATTTAAAATGACCAGAGACGGAGGTTTTCTATAAGCTTTGACAATTTCCTATTATTGTTTAACTTTTATCTTATTACTATCATATTGCTTCTGTATATCACATTATCTCATAACATAAATACTAATATTTATATATAATGCTGCATATGTATATGCATATGTAACATAAAAGTTACATAAATACTAACATTTTCATATTACTCACTCATAAATAATGAAATTTTATTTTAAAGTGAATTTACCTACTATTGATTTCTCTTCACTTGATATTTTATCTTTTTCTGTTACACGACAGCCATCCACTTGTGAAATAGAGCCCTTTAGCATATTTTAAAAGTGTTACATCATCATGTAATTTTCTCCTCGATGTAGACTATTTTTCAATCTCTCATTATAAAGTATAATTTTTCAAACCATTAATTATTTTCTGAATTGTTGTTGGAACTTCATGCAATATTTCCATATATTTCTTAAATTGTGTATATTAAATCTGAATATCTATGAGAAGTGGAGAAGAGTGAAATACTAAGCTGTACATCATGTACCTGCTCCTTCTCATTATTTAGCTTTGTGTATAAAAGACAAAGATTGCGTTAACAGCTTTAGGCAGAGAAAAGCTTCAAGACTACAGTGAACTGACTGTACTTATCTGCTATGACCAAGTCAATTTAGTCTTTGCTCCTTCAAAAGCCATCCATTTTGTTACCCTGTCCTACTTTTTTTGGTTCCTGTGAGTATGTGTTTCTCCTTCGGTCGTGAAATAGAGTTGTGTACTATAGGCTGTCTCTCATCTACAAGGTGATCCACTCTCACCTAACCCTGGAACCGTATGTAACTAAAATTAGTGATGACTTCATGTTTCTAGTAAGACATTTATGATAATTTTTTAAAGCCTGGGACTATGAACTATTCCAACAAAATACATTTTAACACAAGCTCCCCTTTTATGCCAGTAATAAATCCCAATTTACATTCACATTTAGGCAGGGTTTAATCTATTTAAAATAGATCATTTGTAACACTTCAGTGCCCCAGATGGTGGTTTCAAATATTCAGTGATAATGAAACCACAATGGTGGTTTCAAATAGTAAAATATTTAATGGAACATTTGATTCACTGCATCATTAGTATTCTGTCTATTGACCAAAGTGATTATATAATGTTAATATTAACATATCTACAAGCCCATGCTGACTATTGTTAATTTTACTATTCCTCTCCATAATTCTTTATTAATTGATTACAATACCATCATTTATCAAAGTTATGATGACAGGCCTATGAATTGTGAAGATTTTTCCATATCCTAATTTTGGCTTGACATTAGCTTAGTTTGGATTTTTCTCAGTGTTTCCTAATATGCTGAAAATATATATGAATAAATGAGACAGCTTCCAAGCCATAACTTTAAAATCTCTTGGACACAGTTTATTTGGACCACTAATTTAAAAAACCTTCAATTTAGTAATTACCTTTTAACATCCTACTAAGATTCTAGTGGAAAACAAAGTACATGTGTACCATTATGTGATACATTCCTATTCCTTTATCCTAAAGATAAATAACTGAATTAATATTTTTGAATTTTCTGCATTATTATTGAATCCAATCGTAACATTTTCCTTGTTTCTATCATATTTTATGAAAATTCCTGAGTTCTACTTTACTTTATTTGGCTAATGCTTTCCTTTAATTTTTTCATTTCAGTGGTATCCTTTATACTTCATTCCAGATACAGGCTTCACAAAAGAAGAGTCATTGTCTCCAATTCCTTCTTCATTTATAGTCATCACTATAAAATTCAACTTAGATAATTCCATTTCCTCTCTGCACCAAGCTGTTATGCTTACAAGTTGGACTTTTTAAATAGCTACACTTTTTTTCCAAAATGTAGTTTCTGAGGAATTCAGTAAAGTTTTATTTTAATTTTCAGATATGTATAATATTTTTCTGTTTAAATTTTATTTTGAATTATTTGGATTATAATCAATTTCAACCTTTAGAAAGTAAAGTCCTTTAAGTCATTACATATTTATCTATATGACATCATTTACCTTAATTAATTTGCAACTTTTATAATCTAAGTATCCACTAAATTCTGACTTTGGTATTGATTCTTTCCTATCTGACAATATGGTAAATAATAAAATATCCCATATTTACTGCAACTCTTTCATTTAATAAAAGTCTGACCTCTAGAGATCATCTAGTCCAGCTCCCCTGCCAAAGCAGGATTACCTAGAGCACATTGCTGAGGACTGCATCCAGGCGGGTCTTGAAAGCCTTCGGGGAAGGGGATTCCATGGCCTCCCTGGGCAGCCTGCTCCAGTGCTTCGTCACCCTCACCAGAAAGAATTATTTTCTCATATTTGAGTGGAACCTCCCGTGTTCCAGCTTGTATTTGTTGCCCACCATTCTATCACTGGAAACCACTGGAAAGAGTCTGGCTCCATCTTCCTTCAACCTACCCTTTTAGGTACTTGTAAACATAGATAAGGTCTCCCCTCAGCCGTCTCTTCTCCAGGCTAAAGAGCCCCAACTCTTTCAGCCTTTCCCCATCAGGGAGATGCTCTAATCCCTTAATCATCTTTGTTGACCTATGTTGGACTCTCTCCAGTAGTTCCTGGTCTCTCTTGAACTGGGAAGCCCAGAACTGGACACAGTAGTCCAGTTGTGGCCTCACCAGTGCAGAGCGGAGCGGGAGAATGACCTCCCTCAACCTACTGGCCACACTCTTCACTATGCAACCCAGGATTCCATTGGCCCTCTTGACAACAAGGGCACATTGCTGGCTCCTGGACCGTTTACTGTCTACCAAGACTCCCAAGTCCTTCTCCTCTGAAGTGTCTTCCAGGAGATTCACCCTTAACCTATACTGGTGCCTGGGTTCTTCCTCCCCAGGCGCAGATCCTACATTTGCCCTTGTTGAACCTCATTAGGTTCTTTTCTGCCACACTCTCCAGCCTGTCCTGGTCACGCTGGTTGGTGACGCAGCCCTCTGGAGTGTCAGCCAGCCCTCCTAGTTTGATATAATCAGCAAATTTGCTGTCTTGTCCCTTGTCCTCTCATCCAAATCATTGATGAATATGTTGAACAAGACAGTATTGAACCCTGGGGACACCGCTGGTTACAGGCCTTCAACTTGACCCTGTGCCATTAATTACAACCCTCTGAGTTCTGTCACACAGCCAGGACTCAGTCCACCACACTGCCTCCTCATCTAGCCCACAGTTCCTTAATTTTCTAATGAGGATGTTATGGGAGACAGTGTCAAAAGCCTTGCTGAACCCAAGGTAGATGACATCTGCTGCTCTCCCCTCATCCATTTATAATGTCATAGAAGGCTATCAGGTTGGTCAAGCGTGATTTACCCTTGGTAAATCTGTGTTGACCATTTGCGATAACTTCCTGTTCTTCAACGTGTTTGGAGATGACTTCCAGAACTTATCGCTCCATTATTTTCCCAGGGACAGAAGTGAGACTAATTGGCCTATAGTTCCCTGGGTCCTTCTTCTTGCCCTTTTTGTAGACTGGGGTAATATTTGCCTTCCTCCCATCCTCAGGCACTTCTCCCATTCCCTGAGACATATAAAAGATGATGGAGAGTGGCTCAGCAATAACAACTGTCAGTTCTCTCAGCACTCACGGGTGTATCCCATCATGGCCCATGGACTTATGGATGTCTAGCTTGGCCAAGTGGTCTCTAACCCAGTCCACCCCTACAGAGGGGAAATCTTCCTCTCTCCAGTCCTTCTCCCTTGTCTCTGGAATTCATGAGGGGCAGCCTTGGTAGTGAAGACCGAAGCAACAAAGGCATTCAGTTACTCCAGCTTCTCTGTGTCTTCCACTACTAGGGCACCCACCTCATTCATCAGTGGACCTACATTTTCCCCAGCCTTCCTTTTTTTATTGATATACTGAGAAAACCTCTTCTTATTATCTTTAACTGTCGTGGCCAAGTTAAGTTCTGCTTGAGCTGTTACCCTTCTAATTTTCCCCTGCGTATCTTCACCACATCTTGATACTGCTCATAAGTTACCAATTCACTTTTCCAGAGATTGTAAACTTTCTTCTTCTTACTGAGGTCCCACCAAAACCCTTTATTTAGCCAGGCTGGTCTTCTCTCCCGTCAACTCATTTTATGCAATTTGGGGATGGCCTTCTCCTGCACTTTTGAGAGTTGCTCCTTGAAGTATGACCAGCCTTCCTGGGCACCTATTCCTTTCAGGACTGTCTCCCAATGGACACTCTCATTTATACTCTTAAACAGGCCAAAGTCTGCCTTTTGGAAGTTCAAGGTGGCAGTTCTGCTGGCTCCCTGTCTTGCTTCTGCAAGAATTGAAAACTACGATTTCATGATCACTCTGCCCAAGACAGCCTCCAACCTTTACATCCCCCACAAGACCTTCTCTATTAACAAAAAGCAGGTCCAGAAGGGTGCTTGGGTGCTTTCCCTGGTTGGCTTGCTCACCATCTGTGTTAGGAAGTTGTCCTCCACACACTCTAGGAACCTCCAGGACTGTTCTCTCTCTGCTGTGTTATATTTCCAGCAGATATCTGGGAAGTTGAAGTCCCCCATGAGAACAAGGGCAAGTGATTGTGAGAGCTCTGCCAGTTGCTGACAGAATATTTCATCTACTACTATCTTGGTTGGGAGGTCTGTAATAAACTCCTACCATGATATCTGTCTTGTTGGTCTTCCCCTTGATTCTAACCCATAAACACTCTACACTGTCATTCCCATTATTAAGTTCAAGGCAATCAAATCTGTCTCTAACATAGAGGGCCATCCCACCACNCCAAGCTATCACTACCCCTGATGTCACCACTAGCACATGTATTACCATCACCCACCTCCACTGAGGCAACAGGTGGCAAGACCTTGTTGGTAATTTAGCCCAGTAATCTGCTCCCAGACTCCAATCCCATCCACTCCAATCCCAGTTTCACCCCCATCCCTCTTCAAACCTAGTTTAAAACTCTGTCAATAAGCTCTGTTAATTCTTGCCCCAGGATTCTTCTTCCCCCTTGGGTAAAGCTAGCTCCACCAGTGGTTAGCAGGCCTGGTATCCTGTAGTTCAACCCAGGGTCAAAGAAAGCAAAGTCCTGCAGGTTAAACCAGCCTTGGAGCCAGGAGTTAATCTGCTGGTTCTTCATGTTTATCCCCTCATTGATTCCTGCANTCTGGGGGGGAGGGGGCAAGACCTAATACCTGCCTGAGCATGCTCAGGACCTTCTTTGGTTGCCAAGCTATCACTACCCCTGATGTCACCACTAGCACATGTATTACCATCACCCACCTCCACTGAGGCAACAGGTGGCAAGACCTTGTTGGTAATTTAGCCCAGTAATCTGCTCCCAGACTCCAATCCCATCCACTCCAATCCCAGTTTCACCCCCATCCCTCTTCAAACCTAGTTTAAAACTCTGTCAATAAGCTCTGTTAATTCTTGCCCCAGGATTCTTCTTCCCCCTTGGGTAAAGCTAGCTCCACCAGTGGTTAGCAGGCCTGGTATCCTGTAGTTCAACCCAGGGTCAAAGAAAGCAAAGTCCTGCAGGTTAAACCAGCCTTGGAGCCAGGAGTTAATCTGCTGGTTCTTCATGTTTATCCCCTCATTGATTCCTGCAATTTGTGNCCTCTCCTTCCCTGTCTATCCCTTCTGAAGGGTTGGTAGTCGTCAATGACAGCACTCCAGTTGTGTAACTCTTCCCGCCACGTTTCTGTGGTGGCAACTATATCATAGTTTTCTTGCCGTGCAATGGCTTCCAGCTCGTCCTATTTGCTCCCCATACTGCATGCATTTATGTAGATGCACTTTAGCTGGGCTA
>VZTM01000036.1:5369-63859 GCA_013400555.1 Jacana jacana | reverse complement strand
ATTGATTCCTGCAATTTGTGGGATAAAGGAGAACACAACTTGTGCTCCTGATCCCTTAACCAGTTGTCCCAGGGCCCTAACCTCTCTCTTCATTGCCCTTGGTAGACAATGTAGACAAGTAGACAATGCATCTTTCCTTTTTCCCTAACAGATTAGAACTCATGATTAGTAGTATTTCAGTCATGCAAAGCTTCTGAAGAGATCTGATTAACATGAGACAAATTACACCTTTCACTTTTGCTGTTAGTGTGACACTTTTCTGCTTATCCATCAATTTCTTCTGCTTGGAAAGGGAGATGCTATTTCTGCTGGCCTGTGAATGTATTCAGAGCACACTGAACTTTAAATTCCATTGAAGTTCAAACTTAGGGCGAATTCAGGCACATAAATCTCAGGATTCGGGTCACCTGTTGTTCTATTCTTATGCACCTAAAATTATTCAGTAACAACTTTGGGACCATAACATGGATTTTCTTAAACAGGATCATTAAGTGCTTTGCATTGAGGAGCATGTCTAGCCCCGGTGAAAGATACTTCATTTACATCTACCTTCCAGCAGGAAAACAGTCCAATAGGTATGCTTAAACTCCTAGCTTCCTTTGACAGAATTGAGTCCAATGCAAAGCTTACCCGCCTTGATTGCAAAGCATTCACAGAGGAGCACAAGGAGAGATGTTTTTACATAGGAGCAATGACCTACTCATGAGCGCATGCGCTCAGAAGATTAGAAACCTAGATTTTAAGTTTACTTCAGTCTTAGGTGGTTTGAATTGTCTGCCAAACAGCAAGGTGGCATCTGCCAGGCTAGAAATTTTCCAACTTCAGTTTTAAGGTTGGAACTGTACCACTTAAAGCCAAAAATATCATAATTGAGAAGCCAAAAAATTACCTAAGAGGATCTTGACTCTGTGTTGGTCAAGGACCAATGCTGATTTTGTTTCTGTAAGCAGTGGAGTGAGGTCAGCACAGGAGAGCATGTGGAAACATCCCTGGTGCCTCAGCTTACCTAAAAAGGAATGGGGAAATATGTGTTGAATATAGGGTTATGCTATCACACTTCTCTGTGGCCAGTTGCTAATTCTATAATTACAAAACAAATTATGCTAAGGCTTGCTTATCTTTTTTATCTTGAAGCTATTCCCATTGATATGTTCCCCAATGTTTTATTTTGAGGCATCTGTCTGATCACTGCTCCCAAAGGGCAAGTGTGCAAAGCTGTGTGCAGGTGGGCCTGCTGTGTGGCATGCATGTGACATCATGCTCTCACCCACTTAGCCATATCTCACCACCCAGGGCTAGGGAGGGTTTAGGCAGTGAGGTCTGAGACCAAGAGGCCTATTGCTGTCCCTTGAATGAGTTCATTTAAAGACACCAAAAGATGACAAAGATACATGGATGGGGTTGGCTGCCAACACCCCAAACTTCCCACCATGTAAGGCATTGTGACTCTGCCAAAGTGTGATCCTCACATGGAAATAGTACTGTAAGAGAAGCCTAAACCACAGAGTCATTCCTTCAGCCAGGAGGAGTCTCCTCATCTATATTTGTCACAGGCATGCTCTATGACCATGAACATGATGGCAATAGACATCTCCCCCTGCTCCCTGCTCCCTGTAAGACATGGAGGAATGATATAACGGGGTGTGAAAACCTCCAATGCAGCTGAGAAAGCATTCTTTCAGAGTGGGGAAGACAACATAGCACATACTCCAAGGATTCAGTCCAAAGCTTTGGAATAATTCAAGTGTGTGTTATGTTTTCCTGGACCCCAAGTGACTCCTAAACTCAAACACTTAAAGAGATGACAGCACAAGCACCTCTGGGGCAAACAAACACTCATGTAAAGGCATACTTACAATTTCCCTTTCCCCAAATATACTTTTGGATGGAATCTGAGATAAGAATTTCTAAAGGAGAACAATGACAAATAAAAAATCTCTATTTTTATTCAAATGAGCATTGAAAGTTCTTTTCTTTGATATTCAAAAGCTGAGTTTGTGACACTTGTGACTGTAGCTGACCCTGGAAATTAAACCATTGGTGAAAACCTATAGAGAGAAGATAGAAGAAAAAACGTAAATAAATAAGATGAATAGTGAAAATAGTAATCTGACTATGGTATAGCAAGGCTATGCATGTATTTACAAAAACAGAACACTATTTGGTAATAAAATAATAAGGTTAAAATTTATCTGGTAAAAAGTCTTTGAGAATGAGAGAAACCCACATCACAGAGACTATGTAAGATTCATTGCTGTGTTTTGTAAGCATTGCAAATAAAGATTAGGCATGAGACTGATTAGAGCTATATGGCACTTTATGTAAATTTTTTAACACAATGGGTACCATGTTAAATTTTTTGTGCCCATTAAAACATGGGCTCACAATTTACCGTCTAAAGCTGCTCTCGCTGAATTAATCCTACTGAGAAATGCAAACACTGGCACATACATGGTGATTAAGTACAGATGTGATTATTTGACAAATAATCATAACAAATAATTGTCACTTCCTTGTTTAGAAAGTACTAATTTAAAACATGTGTGTGCTGACCTAACCTCACTTGTGCATCCTTTTCTAATGTGGGGAGAGAAGAGGAAGAGAGGTTCAAGCTGTTATCTTTTCTACAGGAAAACTAACCTTTTGTTCTCTGGTTCTGACTTTCTGCTTCATACAGTTACTTTGCTCAGAAGCATGTTTCAAACTGGCTTCTGTTTTGCAACTCTTGTCATAAAAAGCCATGTTAGGAGAGTGGAGTGGGAGGACAGAGAGAGGCACAAGACACGACGTGTTGTGATACCATTTCTTCCGGATATACCAATGGCAGTAATTTATATTATTAGAATGCTACACTCTTCCAGACCTGAAGAATACACAGACAACTTTTCAGTCAGAAGAACCTTAGTTTAGATTAAGGCAGCAACTAAACTAAGAAATATTTCATGAGTGAGAACATGGGTGCCTCATCTCATGCTTTGTACTAAATACCAGTAATAAACTGACTTCAAACTGGGTGTATAAGAAGACTGCTCCCTGGCCATGCTGTTGGAGAGTGATTGCCCTGAGGTTATACCATGGTTTTGTAAAGCAAGCAGCCATAGAAACATAAAGGGACAGGGGACTTAGAGCAGCACAAACATAAAGAAACTAAACATTTCAAAGCAAGAGCACCAAAACAACCTTCTCACTTTGCATATAAAACACTCTCAGATTTTCAGTTTGTTCATGATCCAGACATGAACCCGGTACACCTCCAGTGTTCATGAGACGTATGAAACTTCTTTGTTTACATGTTAGAAATTTAAAATTTTAATTGGCCTGTTTAATTATGCAAAATCAAAGGTAATTTCACTTCAATTAATGAGGATAAACCAAGGATAAACAAGCAATGTCAGCAGTAATGATTAAAATGGTATATTCCTAAGATTGCACATGTCATGTAGTATTGTTTACTTTGAAGTATGTTGTTTATCTGTACTGAAAAATGTTAAACCCAATCTTCAAACTATTTAATTTAGCTTCTCAATCAAGTGTTGGTGTGGAGTGGTTAGGAAAAAAGAGAAAGACACTTAGTGAGTGTTTATATAAAAAAGCACTGTTTACATTTCAGCTTCCCCTCAGAATCTGTAGTACAATGTTTATGGAAAGCAGTCAGCAAAGTTGTATAATTTGATTATAATGAACGATGCCATTTAATGATTACAACTTTCTCTCATATCACCATTGTGAAAAATGGAGATAAAGGAGGTCTTGTATAATTACAGGTTGTGGAGTTCTTTCACTTTCTCCTTTTTTTAGTAGATATTTCCTATAACACAATAAAAATCCCAGTTTTGGTAAATCATTAAGTTTGAAATCAACATCTATTGCTTTTTTATTAGCTAAGCTCGCATTTAAACATTCTGTTGAAACAAGGCTACTTTCCATGCTTTCTTAGCCATATAGCCTTGCTAGAAAGGATGCTGTGAGGACCTAATATAGTCCCTTAGAAGGAATTCTGCTCCCTGGGCAAAAGAAAGGTGTCCAAGAAGGACACAGCCTGAAGGCCCTCTGGAAAGGTCCCCTGAAGACTCTGTCTGGGTAGGTATCAGAGCACACCATATTCCTTCCTGTCCTCATCACCAGGTTGTCTTTGTAAGGAAATGAATGTACATATGAAGATGATAACCACACAGATTTCATCTTGGAGCTGAGTGAGAACAAAACAACCAGAATAAAGGAGTCATGAGCCACACTCTTCTGCTCTGCAAGGACATGACATTCTCTGGTTGCAGTTGAACTTCTTGTGCATCTGAATCTGCCAAGACCAGTGGAGCATGCAGATAACATGCTTTCCAACACTCATTCCATGGAGCAGCCCCAGAAGCCAACCCCAGGAAAGACAGATGGAGCCCTGCTGGACATGCCAAGTTGCAACCTCAGCTGTGGAACGGAGCCAGACCTGCAAAGCAGCAGCTCATCACCTGTGAGAGGAATCCAGCACCAACCCCTCTACAATGTCACAGAATCACAGAATCACAGAATGTCAGGGATTGGAAGGGACCTTGAAAGATCATCTAGTCCAATCCCCCTGCCAGAGCAGGAACACCTAGATTAGTAGTTGTAGAGAGTGATGAGGTCTCCCTTCAGCCTCCGCTTCCTCAAATCAAACAGTCCAAGGTCCTTCAATCACTCTTAAGATTTATCCTCCAGGCCCTTCATCAGCTCCCTTGCCCTCTTCTGCATTTGCTCCAGCACCTCAAAATTTCTCTTGTGTTGAGGTGCCCTGAACTGGACACAAGACTCAAGGTGATCTCACCAGTGCTGAGTACCGGGGGACAATAACCTCCCTGCTTCTGCTGGTCACACTATTTCTTATGCAAGCCAGGATACCACGGCCTTCTTGGCTACCTGGGCACACTGCTGGCTCATATTAAGCCGCTTGTCAATTAGAACCCTCAGGTCCTTTTCTGCCAGGCAGCTCTCCAACCACATTTCCCCAAGTCTGTAGCACTGCATGGGGTTGTTGCGGCCCACGTGCAGGACCTGGCACTTGGTCTTGTTGAAGACCATGCCATTAACATTGGTCCATCAATCCAATCTGTCCAAGTCTCTCTGTAGAGCTTCCCTGCTCCCATGCAGATCAACACTCCCGCTTAACTTGCTGTCATCTGTGAAGTTACTGATGATGCACTATATACCCTTATTGAGATCATCAATAAAGATGTTAAACAGAAATGTTCCCAACAATGAGCCCTGAGGAACACCACTTGTGACCATCCACCAGCTGAATTTAGTCCTTATATAACTGCAGAGAATTAGACTTGATATCAGGAAAACTAGTTCTATGTTATTTAATCAAATTAGGGAGAAAAAGGGCAGAAAGCAACCCTTTACTAAGATCAAATCAGAAAAAGGAAAGCACTGTTGATGTGACGTCTCTGTCTTCCCCAGCTCCCTTTAGTGTTTGATCTCAGCATACTGAGACCTCTGTTATTTCTGTTATTTCTGTGTGTGGCTGGGATCAGAGAATGAGATTGTCTTCTTCTGCATCTTGACACAACTAGAAAGAAAATTTCCAGTACTTAGGTCAACTTCTGCTTATCCAGCAAAAGACAAGAACCAGTGAAAGCAGGAAGTAACTGACTGATAATGTAAGAAATTAAAATAAAATAAAATATATTTAAAAAAAAAACAAAAAAGGCAAATTTACTTTTTTTGGTCCACCTTCTTACAAGAAAAAATGTATAAACTCTATGGTACAAACAAGAGAAGTAGAATCATTTAATTTAGGGACATACCCTTTACTATGCACTGGGAAGAACTACTCTAGGGGTACATGGAAAGGGGGCGCTAAGAGACCACACCAGACTCAGTGAAAAGCAAAAATTCAGGAAGTTGTTTTCACAGTTTTTCTGACTGCGCTGCAGGCAAGTAAGCCTGGCTTTCTAGAGTACATCAACTTGATGTGAAACTTTTCTCAATATCCTTGATTAACACATGTAGAATCAATCCTTATCAAATACAACTCTCATACACCTGCTTTGGCTCGGACAGAATGATTTAATGGAGTAGCTATCTGGAAAAATTATTGACTAGTTCTTGACTTACTTTCACTGACTAATGGTGCCGCTTACCCAGACCTGTTTCTTATTTGCTCTCCTCAATGTCTCTAGTTGATCTTAGGAGGGATGATGAAATATGAGGTGTTCCTTGCACCCTCTGTCTCACTGAAACAGTCAGCATTTCAAGTTGTCACTTGCCTCTTACAATCCAACTACAGGTTTGTCTCAGAAAACAAAGCAAAATACAATACATCACCACTGCAAAGAAGAAAAAAAAATAGAAGGCACACCAAAAAAACCTGCCAAAAACATGATCAATCATACTGAAGGCTCAATGTATGTGGTAACCTTGTTATAAAAGTCTTAGCACCTTACATTTCAACAGCTCCTTCACAACAACTCCCCTGTGTGCAACTTGTTTCTTGAAAGCTCAGACGCAATTTTTCACATTCCTTTAGACTGGGGCTCACTCCATAAGTGAAAGAGTTCATTTACATATCCTCTTACAAGTCAGAAGCAATAAATCTGCAGAAATTTATTCACCTTAGTTCATCCATGGAATGAGGAAAAAGCTTACAGCAGAACTGTGTAACAAAACATCGGCGTACAGGGCAACTATGTTGTCTGATGCTAACTTCCTTCGGTGAAGTTTTTTGCAAAATCCTTTAGAAACTACTCAGAATAATTTTTGTAAACCTGCCTTCTATACATTAAGAAATTACAGCTGCACTTTCAAATACTTAAAAAAAAAATGTATTGTGGTTTATCCATGAAAAATTGATTCTTAGAAATAATTTAGTATATCATATTGTAAATGGTTCTTGAGTGAGTATTTTAATTATTCTTCTCTGTTGGTTTACAAATTGGTCAGAATGTGATCTCTATTTCTGTACTGCATTAGTTACATCAAAATGCTTGCTGTATGACTTTGGGAAAGCAATTCTGATTAGTAACAGATGAGTAAGAGTTGAGCAACAATCAACTAAGATTCATCAACAGTGTCCAAAATCCTACTAAAATAAAAATATCTTCATGTGTACCCATTTTCTTTATCTTTAAGGACATTTCCCACTTTTATTTAGAGAAATTATATTGATTCAATAATCTCAGATGTTGAACAAGAGGCATTTGCAGGAAGCTACTAAAAGGTGGGTGGAAAATGTTGAAAAAAAAATTTTGGCATATAGGCAGTTATGATTTATCATCCAAACATTTCAATTAAGGGACAAATAATGGGTAAAACAAATGAAAATATTATCTAACAGTTCTGCAGAAACACTTACATATGATTTATATGTGTTATGGTGAATGACAAGCTGAACACAACAAGTGAATATCATGTTGTTCCTTCCATAAAAATGTATAACAGCTGGTAAGACTCTATAGGAAAGCAATAAAAATCAGAGCCTTGAAAAACTCTTCACTGAAGAAGGGCTGAAAGAAATAGAATTGTGCAGCTTAAGGAAGAGGATGATGGGGGAAATTGTGGAACATAGTATTCCAGTATGCAAATCATTGTCACAAGAGGAACAATTATTTCATTGGAGGTTCTGCCATTAGCTGTGTTCACAACAGACAGGAAGATGAAGTAAAGAAGATCAAGGAAGTTATTCCAAAAGGTTTTCTAATGTTTACAATAGTGAAATATGAGAGTAGCTTGCCTAGAGAGGAGCTTCGGAGAGTCCATTGCTGGAGACCTTGTATCTGTCAGAAGGGACACAGGTAGACCTGAAGGCTCTACAGAGTGATCTGGACCAGCTGGATCAATGGGCTGAAGCCAATGGGATGAGGTTCAACAATGGCAAGTGCCAGGTCCTGCACTTGGGTCACAAAAAACCCATGCAGCAATACGGGCTTGCGGAAGAGTGGCTGGAAAGCCACCTGACAGAAAAGAATCTGAGGACTTTGGTCAACAGCCAGTTGAATATGAGCCAGCAGTTTGCCCAGGTGGCCAAGAAGGCCAACAGCACCCTGGATTGTATCAGAAATAGTGTGGCCAGCAGAACTAGGGAAGTGATTGTCCCTTTGTAGTCATAGAATCATTACATTTGGAAGAGACCTTTAAGATCATCGAGTCCAGCCATTAACCTAGCACTGCCAAGTTACTTCTTAACTATGTCCCTTGGCACCACTTCTACATCTTTTAAGTACTTTCAGGGATGGCAACTGAACCGCTTCACTTGGCAGAATATTCCAATGCTCGACAACCCCCTTTCAGTGAATAAGTTTGTCCTGATAGCCAATCTAAATTTCCTCTGGCACAATTTGAGGCACCTTGGAAAATGCAAGAAATTTGGTCCAAGTTTTGTGCTTCTGTACTCCTCAACTACAAGATGAATGTTGCTGACTTTCTATTATTTACTGTGCTGTAATCTATGGTAGGAAAGCAGTAAGGTAGAACGTAAGTGCTATGAAATGCTGAACTGTGTATGGAATTAGAATTCCCCATCTCAAGGTCACTCATCACTATCTGCTTTTGAGTTCTCACCTGCTGTGTTGAGGGAAGTTACTCTGTATACTTTTGGGTCCTTCATGGATAGTTCTGAAAGCAGAACAATAATGATCAAAATGATAAATAACAGAACAAATAATACATTGTGACCAGTGAATACTCTTCCTCTTTGACAAATGTGCTTGTTTGCATGTGAATATCTGTATTGATACAAATAGAAGCAATTTATCAAAGTCTTGCATGAAAAGACACCAACCATTTATTAGACGAGAATAGGTTGCAAAATGAGTGAAACAAACAACTATTTAGGATTCCATCCACACTTAGAAAGCATATTCGGGGTACAGCCAGCACTGCCATAGGGTATGCAGACAGGGCCAAGTCCACTACTGATGCAGATACTATGCAGCTTTTAATTACATTGGCTAAACACAGGTGCAGGTCACTAAAATTCATCATCTCATTAGGATGATTATGGGCTGTGGTACATTTTCTCCCACTAACATGCTGTTTTTGTTGAAGACCTTATGCACTCACAAACTGGTCATTTCATGGAAGTGCAGCATTCTTTTCATCATATATTACAATGCTAAGGTCAGTTCTGGTTCACTAAACCACAGGAAAATATATCATTTACGTATCTAAGAGTCAGTGAAATGTGTCATTTTTGGCTCCCTTTTTCTGATGTGTTCAGCCTTCTGTAAGACTCATTCCTATTTCTCTTATCAGTTCTTCCTTAGCTCATGTTTCTTTTGCTATGAGGTGCTCTTCACTCTGTCATTACCTCCGCTGTCCTCCCACAGAATAGCCATTCCTGGGTAGCTTTTCATCTCTCTGTCTCTCTAACTTGAGCTGTTGGTAATTTATAAACGTGATAGCTGCTTTCAACAGAACTGAACTACTGGACGTAGCACAACATGTGGTGGGGGACATCTACAGGCTGATTCCTGCCACAGAAAGCTAATGGAGATGAAATGCTAGGCAAAATCACAGTCTCTATCTCAACTAGGTTATCTTCCTTTTTTCTTTCAGTCAGTCAGTCTTGAAAAATTATATCCTCACCCCCAAAATAATGATTAAAAAAAAATCTCAATTCCATATGACATATATGCAAGTACCAGAAACTGCTTGTTACCATCAAAATAGCTAGAAGGCAATTATATGATCTCAGAGCACTAAACATTATTTTTAAAATAATGATATTATGTAACAGTATAGCTCTTACGTGTGAAGATTTTTGATCATTTCAGTGTCACCTGGCAAAGCAAAAAAAAAAACATTTTCAACACTCTCACCTCCAAAGCAATGTCTTGTATACAATGCTCTGATATCATAGCTGTGAGGTGAGAAATAGCTACGTTTTTACAAGCTTTTTTTGCCCTTTTACTGGCTTAAAAAAGCCAAATTAGTCAAATAAAAGAAGGTTCGCTTAAAAGGGCAAGGATACAGCTAGTTAAAACTAGCTGAAAACTCAGTTTCCCATAGATTAAATGAATATGTTTCTTCCTAGCTTATGAAGATGTCATTGAGGCAGTGCAAATCAGGTCTTCAAAGAAATACTTCTATTGAACCCAGAGACACTGAGAAAAAGAGTACTTATAATTAGCCCTTAATAAGATGCATATTAAAATGTATACAGGGCATCTTATTTCACTTTGCATGACGCGATTTTGTGAAACAAGGAGTTAATAAACAAGCTTGGAAAACTTCTGCCTGGAAAAGACCTGCGATTTCCATATCTCCTCAATGGTAGTAATTACCTATCCACCAGTATGGTCTGCCTCATCTATAGCATAACTTTGCTTGCAGGAGTATAGAGCAGCTATTACAAAATGTTTAGCTGCTGTGTTCTCCAGTTTCCAAACTGTGTTCACATGGCACTTCAGCCATCACTGCTGAGAACTCCCTCAGCTGGGAGAGAGGACAAAGCAATTTGCTAATTCAAGAGCCTCAGCCATACCTCTGTAGTAGTTTAGCACCTAATGAGCCTCAATCCCAAATAAAACAGAAGTAACTGAAGCAACATCCACTTTCACAAAACCTTCATTTGATCTGAGGCTCCTGGTATTGTCTGCTTAGCTCTAGCTTACACTTAACAGCCAAGAACATATTTATAGAGGTGAAGGTTGTCTTATAATGAAATTTTCAGTAAAAGCCTAATTTTTTGGGCTTGCAATGGACAGGAGAATTCCAAACCTGATATTATCCTAAAGACCTGTAATCAGGAGGCAAAGGCAAACTGGCATTTATAGCACTAAGTAGATTAGTCCTATATTCTCCTCTGACAGCTCGTACCCAGGTTTGAGCAGCAGCTCAGCTGCATGACTGCCAAGCAACTAACACAGGCAAGGTTTTTGTGCTTTCAACAGATGTTCATGGCCATGCTCCTAGTGCTTATGCAGCTGAGCTATTGCCAGCATTTTGTTACACATTTTCCAGCATAGAAAATATTTTCCAGACCATTTATTTCTTTTTCTTCAAATGTCCCATGCACTCAAGTGGCTCCCTGCAGGTGAAACAGTTTTCCCAGATGAGGCTGAGGGATGTGGGATTTAGGGTGGGAGCCCTTTGTGGGTTACAGATATCTCCTTCCTGTGTCTGTATTGTTTAAATCACTGACTAATATCTAGGTAATTTCCCTTTGCCCATCTTTACAAAGACTGAATTCCGCTGAAAAGTGACCAAAGTAACACTGAGGTGAAAAACTACTGGGTGAGAGGAGAGGAAATTTTGGGAAGAAACCCTTAGCAGACTCTGCTTAAGTCTGTTAAGACTTCTGTAGTAGAATGTTTGTGAAACACATCACAGTTTCTTCGGTTTCTGTTAAAAAGATAATATTGCATTCCCATGTAAATCTCCCATAGGCTTGGAAGAAAAATACAAAGTACAAACTAATTTTCAGTTTGCAGTTAAAAGACCCTGGTCAACTAGGCTAATGCAATTTTCCCACAAACCCTACAGAACATCTTTTAGAAGTCAAAGCGGTACTATTATTTGACATGAAGCTCATCATAGGGGTTCCAAACCACAACTTAATTGTTTATTCACTTTCTTCTCACAATTATTCGCTTTCCTCTCTGGAATACTTAAAAGTTTCAATTTGCTTTCCTACCTGTTCTTGTTGGCATACAACCAATGTACGTGAAGGACAAAAAGATCAAAAGCATTTTCCTTGTGTCTGGAATAAAAGGTGAGTTCAATGGTTTGTTGGTGATATTCTTAGTTACTCCAAAAATACAATTTGCAGTTTCAGAGCAAACTTCAGAAATGTGTTTTACTAATTAAATTCAACCCCTATATCCAAGTGTATTCTTTCTGAACAGCATTCTATGCTAGACAGATTACAAATCCACCATTAAATTGTGGGTCAGCTTTTAATATACTGTACTTTCTATGTTAAAAATATTTAGTTGTGCTGTATGCTCACATTACAACCACATAGATAATAAAACTATCCCTCATTCTCAAGGTCCTCAATCAGCACACAAATCTGAAACTGCTGGAAAATAACTAACTTACAGATGTAAACAACTCAGTTGTTAAATGAAGGGAGATTAATTATTTATTTTGCCGGGAAACTAGGAACTGACAGCTCTCTACAAGCCATAGAGCAATATAAGATGAGCAAAGCAGGAAAAGTGCCAATAGAAGAACCATGATGCCATTTCTGAACTGGATTCCCTGGTAACTGGTGACAGTGTCAGAAGGACTATTCACAAGCTGGGAGATGCTTTACCTTTATATTCACATAATTTTAAAGATAGATTTCTCTCTCTAAATCTTGTGATATGATATTTTGGAAAGAATTCAGCTTTTATATGCTTGTAAATATTTTACTGTTTTGAAAACATCCTAAACCATGATGCAATATGCTGTGGTGCAGAAATTCAAAACAAGGAATTATCGTATGTTACATTTCAATTTTAACTTTTCAGCAGCCATTAATTACAGTTTCCTAATAGCATACACACTGCAGCTTTCAAAGGTTCACTTGTCCTCTGGATATCACAATGTTAAACTAGATGGGAATCCAGGTTGCCAAATGCTTTGTCAAATCACAGTATGCAACTATGGAAAGGGAAAGTGAAGAAAGTCCTTGTCAAACAGGATAATTGTAGGGCCAAGTCAAGTCAAAGTCAGCTTTGTTTCTGTTAGTTTTGCGTCACTGTAGGGAAAGTATCTAACAGATCACTGAGCAACAATATCTCTTGGTATAGCTCAAAGCAGGGACTATGAGCAGAATGGGTTAAAGATCCTATCAGCAAGTTATCAACAGTCAAATGACTAGCATTCAGTAACACCATCTGCAATAGTTGCTTATATTCATCACTTTGTAACACAGGTCATACAGACCTCGGGGTAAACTCCTGAACACAGGAGGAAGCCACAAACCAGAATACAATAATAATTTTTTTTTGTTCAGTGGTGCCCAGTGACAGGACAAGAGGTAACGGGCACAAACTTGAACACAGGAAGATTCATTTAAACATGAGGAAGAACTTCTTTACTTTGAGGGTGGCAGACCACTGGAACAGGCTGCCTGGAGAGATGGTGGAGTCTCTGTCTCTACAGATATTCAGAACACACCTAGACATATTCCTGTGCAACCTGATGTAGGAGGACCTGCTTTGACAGGGATGTTGGACTAGATGATCTCCAGGGGTCCTTTCCAAGCCCACTCATTTTATGATTCTATCATTCTGTGATATACAGAAAACTGCCCGAGTAAAATCTACTGGTCAACTAAAAAGACCCAAGCAGGTAAGGCTGTTGCTTTGCCTGGACAAGATGACTTCATACAGAAAGATCACACATAAAATGGGTCTGCAAGGAGGTACAGGGAGCAGCTGTGCCTACAGGGTAGCAGCTACATCTACTAGAGTAAATTCAGTGCAATAGGGATTGTTTCCAGGCACTAGAACTCAGTTACCTTTTCAGTTAAATTATTAAAATCATCCCTGAACATGTTTTGGTCTGATTTTTAAAAACAAACTGGTTTTCTCACTCCTGTGCATGTTCCTGGAGTCCAAATGGGCCATGTGCCATTCCCAAAAGGTAGTTGTCCGGCAAGTGGCCATCTTGTTTTGAGGGACGGCAGAATATAATAAAGAGAAAAACACACCAGGCAGTTTCAGTGCCAGAGAATGACCAGCGACACATTTATGCAGAGTGGCTGGGAAACTCATGGGTTGCAGCTATAGCACTAAGAGAACCAAGCCAGGAAAGCTGACATGGATGGAAAGCCCAGCTGAGCAACAGGAGACAGGGATGCATCCTGCTGTATCCAGCACTCTCAGCTGCTCTTGCTGTCCTACAAGGATGAACAGCCTCAATCAGTTACAGGCTTCCCTCCCTTTATTGCAGGCTCAGCAAACCTATCCCAAATCATCTCCTGAAAATAGTATTTCCTGTGCACTGAAGATTTCCCCCAGAATGCTGTAACTCTATGCAGCACTGCTATATTCACTTTTAAGGGTTTCATGCATCACCAGTATACCATAGCGTGGGAACTTTAATTCATGTATCATTAATCCTGCCTTGGGATAGGAAAATGGACTAAGTGACCTTTTGAGATCTTTTCTAGCCCTTTATTCTATGATAAATACAGATCCGAGACACAAACTTTACTTCTATTTTTTTAATCATTCCACAATTTCTATATTTCACCAAAAAGAAATAAAACAATTAAGGAAATAATCCAAGCTGTGTTCATTTAATGCCTGAGAAAATATATGGGTATGCCAAGTTCTGTCAGGCTCTGAGACCAATCAATAAAGCCAATTTTAAATTCTATGGATCTCCCATGAGAATACTCTGCTAATATTTATATCACTCCACTGATTTGGGTGACTGCCCAACCTCCTCAGCTGAACTCCTCCACTAACTCAGAAGAAAAGACACAGTTGTTTCCCTCTTGTGAAAGCTGCATCACAGGGCATTCAGTCTTTTTCCGAGTCTCAAGCAGTAGCCACCAGATGCATATGTCTAACTGCTCTTTTGGGTCAGAGGACATGTGTTTCTGTTGTGCTTTCTAAGTTAAACTTCCAGTGAAATGCAGTGTAGCATAACAATTGAATTATACTTTCATACTTAAATTTTGAGAGAGATTCACTGAATATCTCCCCATACACAGATACTTTCCCTTGAGGATTCAGGGACTTCTCCTGAGTAGCATGATCAGAGTGCACTTTCTCAACCAGGACATGGAGTATCCATCACAGTTGCTTCTACTACTACTTCTCCAGCTGATCATCAAAACATTGGTATTACCAGTGTATGGGAGACAAATCACAATATAAGAAGATGTCATCAGAAGACATCTTTCTAGGTTCTTCATTAATTTTCAACCATGGTCTATCTGTCTGCATTGTATAGATATACATGGATCAAAAAAGATTATAAAAAATTTTGAACTTACAGAAGAAAACTGACACCAAACTCAAATAATTTACAGGTATCAGTAGCAAAAAAAGGGCTTATTAGCATGGGTTTTATCAACAGTTATATGTAAAATCAAAATATTATAATGATTGTGGCCAGTAAGCAACATTTCCAGACACCTAAAATTCTTTTACATGGTTATTGATCAAAGCAAACTCGAAGAAGAGAAAGAACATGTTCTTTATTTGGGAGTACTATTTTAGGTGTTCTATATCTATCTTTTAAGAAAGCCTTTTTGGAAAGTGGAACTAAGTAAGTTTGATCTTGCCCAGCTTTAAGCAATAGACTCTTGATTTTCCCAATTCTCTCAGCTTTTCCAGATAGTTTAAATTTTAACATACCATGCTGCTTAAAAGCAAGTGCTTCTTTTCAAGACATATTGTAACATAAGCAAAAAAGCAGTCAAAAGTTCAACATGGAAAGTGAAAGAATATGCTTCATAAATCAAAGCCTCTGCAGGTAAATGAAAGGAAGTCACATCTCTCTGTTCGCCCACCAAAAACCCTACAATTGCAGAAAAATATTTAATATTTCATGCCCTAAGTACTGATTTTAAACCTCAGAATGACCACAACCTTTCCTGTTTTCAAATATTTATAGAACAAGTGCAGTAAATTCCAAGCAAAAGAGTTCTTACACATCCAAGTGTGTGCATAAATTCTGTACAAGTTGACTGAGTTTTTCCCAACATGAACAACACAATTTTAACTCTAGCATAACTGAAACTAGAAATATGTATTAAAAACATGTTCCAAATCTACTATTGATTTCTACTATTAAATACAGTATTTCATAATTCACAAATTGATCGATGGACTTCCCATCTTTTACTTGAGAGCCAATCCTACTTGTTTATGGTAATTTGGGGTTGGTTTAGCCCTCCGTCACAAGAATTTCTTCTGCATCTGACAGTCATTCCTAGCAGCCTCACTCAATTAGGACTTACTGAATTCTGTTAAAAACCTCACAGCAAAAACCTTGTCACAAATTTGAAGCTGAACAGGGAAAAATAAATGTCTTCTTTTTCCTTCCATATAAGAAAAATAAACCCTATTACCCTGCAAACCATTCTGCTGTTGCAAGTGTTTTTCATAGAAGAGTGAAAAACTTTATTTTCATTTAAAAGGCTGGTCTGGACTTCAGTTGCACAGAATGTGATCCCACAGCTACTGCATATAACCCTTGGACCGTTTCTCCTCAAACAGGTTATTCTTTGCAAATAGGTTTTGTTCATTTATGGCCCGATAAACGTTATACACAACACCCTCAAGTACCTCAACTTAGTCAAAACACCAACTCATGACAAAACCACATGGAGACAGTGGCACGGAAGCATTATCCCTAAGCACAGAACTTTTTCTGGTGTGTCAGGTTAGAAGTCCTAAAGAAAGCTATTATACTTTGTACCACATTTCTTCATCTCTAAGACAGATATCTCAGTATTTAAAGGGGTTTCAGGAGCAGAATCTTTTTGAATCCTTCATGAAAGAACATGTTTTTTTCAATAATTGCTAAAGGGGAAACATCATTGCTTTACATTTGGAGGACAGTATAGCAGGGAAGAAATGAATTTTTGTTTCTTAACAAGGCTTTCATAACCACAGTGACTTATTTTCAAAACACATGAAAGCTATAGCTATTTGAAAACAATAGTCCCAAGATGCAAACTGTCTTGGGTTGGATGTGACCCCTTCATGGCAGACCATGGCAGTAGGCTTGCCTTTCATATAATTATGCTTTTACAAAAGCCTTTCTTTCCTTTTGCTTCCTACCATACCAGGAAGGCCTAGCTCTCCACAGCCCTGCCTGCTTGTGTGTGTCTGTAAAAAAAGGAAGTGTATTTTACATTGCGATCAAGCTTAATTAGAGTCCACTTAATCTCTCAGGATCAAGCAACAGAAAAGAGGTCTGCAACAACCACCTTCCACCTAAGAAAATCCCACACTATGAAACTACACAGAAAATTTCACACTATAAAGCTCACGGCAGTAAAAACTATTTATCTCTCCATTTCTGAATTCTGCTTTTTTTCGTCCAGCATAGAAAGAACTAGTGAGCAACTAACTTGAGAAGGAAAGCATGTGGGTTTGGAATTTTCATGCATGGATATTTGCCAGAAGATGAGTCTGGCAAGAGGTCTGGGAGTCATATATCCTTTTTTGCTGGTTCCTGCTATTCCAAGAGTAAAAAGCTGTCTCTGCTAGGCCAGCTACTTTCCTTTTGCATCATAGAGTAATAGATCATAGAATCATTCAGGTTGGAAGGAACCCTAAAGAACATCGAGTTCCAACTCTCCTGTCATAGGCAAGGACACCTCCCACTAGAACAGGTTGCTCGAAGCCCCATTCAGCCTGGCCCTGAACACTTCCAAGGATGGGGCTTCCGTAATTTCTCTGAGCAACCTGTTCCAGTGCCTCACTACTCTCATAGTAAAAACTTTCTTCCTGATATCGAATCTAAATATACCCTCTTCCAGTTTGAAGCCATTGCCCCTCAGCCTATCACTACACACTTTTGTAAAAAGCCCCTCTCCAGCTTGTGGGTCCCCTTCAGATACTGGAAGGCCACTATAAGGTCTCCCTGAAGCCTTGTCTTCTCCAAGCTGAACAACCCCAACTCTCTCAGCCTGTCTTCATAGGAGAGGTGTTCCAGGCCTCTGATCATCTTTGTTGCCCTCTGTTGGACCCTTTCCAACAGATCTGTGTCCTTCCTGTGTTGAGGACTCCAAAGCTGGACACAGTACTCCAAGTAGGATCTCACGAGCTCAGAGTAGAGGCGTAGAGGGGTAGAATCACCCCCTGCAACCTGCTGGCCACGTTTTTTTTGATGCAGCCCAGGATGCTTTTGGCTGCCAGTGGGCTGCCAGTGCACACTGCCAGCTCATTTTGAAGGTGTAATTCCTTGATAATGGTAATATTAAAAAGCTGTTTGAAAACTATTTGAAAAATCACAGAAATATCAGGCTTATCTTGCAGTGTAAAAAAAGAACAGGTTGAAGGCTGGAGCAGAGGAAGAGTGAAGGAAGCAATTTTATTCATGTGTATGTTCCTTTGCATTGTCTGACCTGTCTGCTCCTGTCTGACCTTGATTTGTGTTGTCACTCATTTTCATCTCCGTTATAATCCACATTACTTCACACGGTAAATGATATGACTAGATAACAGCCCAAAGAAAGCCCTGTTCTAGCTGCAAGTGCTGGAACTGGTTTACAAGCAGAAAGACAAGTTTCCTCTCCCTTGCCGGGGGTCAGAACATGCAGCAGGAGAGCACTGGTGGTCATAGGCTTGTTAGGAAATACAAACCTATTGAAATCCATCTTAATCCCAGAACTGAGAGAGCGCTACAAAGTACTCTGCCAAAGAGTGAACTGACCTTTCTACTTCTTTAATCCACATAAGGCAGTGGTTTATAAGCTTTTTGCATTAGTGCCAATAACCATTCTTTCAAAATGTCTAGAATACTATTTAAAGTCTTTCTACCCTTACTGCCCCACCTCCCCTTTCTTTCCCTTGTATTCTTGAGAAATTGAATGGGAACATAAAATCAGTTCCAGTTCACCTCCCACTGTGACAGATTTCTACTTCTCCATCACAATCAGAGTGCCATGATTTGTCTGTCAGGCTGTTTACTATAGGCCGGGCTACATTAATTCAATAGTAGGACTGGGAAGAAATTCAAGCAAGAACGTGGAAAAAGATGACAACCAGATAACAGGTTCTTAGAAAAAATATCAAAGTAATGCATTTAATGTTGCTACTTTAGTTTATGTTTTCTGAGTATCATTAAACTAGTTCACATACTCCAGCTAAGACGTGAAAATGAAAGTCTTTGTTTAGTTATAAAGATGCAGAGTTAGCAACGGAAATGACTGTGCAATAAACTGGCATCCAGCCGAAAGAAGTTAAAAGCTCCAGTCAGGTGGTCACTCATGAACTTATTTATAATTCTATAAATCTTAAAAAATACCCACTTTGTTATTTTATGTTGTGGTAAGAGTAAATTACACTTCATTTAAAGTGACTCCTCATTCTCCCAAACCAATAAAAGCTCCTACAGGAAAACATTCAGGAGTAATCTGGTTGATCTTCTAGATGAACAGAGTTCAAACACAAAATTATCATAGCCTTCACCCTAGCATATAAGTAGGAGAACCATAAGCTTCCAACACAGGAGGCAAAGACACAAGGCCTATCCCCTGAGGAGTGCACTTGGAGAAGACATGTATATGGCACCAAATCCTAGCTTCAAAGTTGTTCACTTCCTTTCTTATATGGATTTGAAGAAAGCAGGAAGCATTTCTCTTTAAATTCTGCTTTTAGCGCATGCTTCCTTCAAAATAAACTTATCAGTCTATGTAAACATTCTCCAAGGCCTCAGGCCCTGAGAAACATCGGTTTCCTTTTCCAGAAGCTCCCACATCTGCCATCCTCTGGCAGATCAGAGAAACTTGACCAACTCCAGCCCTCTGGCAATCCCAGAGTTTATTGGCAAGCAAAGACTCCTGCGTATTTCTTTGGTTTTTACTTTTAATAACCTATATGTCTTAAATGGCATCCCTCTTGAACGATCAGCACCTTCTGTCCCAAACTTTATTTTATGCAACTTTCATATTTCTGTTTATTATTTTTCAGCAAGAAGCAGCACTGAATTCCTTGTATTATCCTTCTCTTTCTGTCATGGGAGAAAAAATATGAAAAACACCCAAATGCAGTTCTTGAATACAAAATACCATCTCATCTCAATTTTCTGCCAGCAGTCAAAGTTTCTGGAGTGCCCATGTAGACCATATGTTCAAAACACATTTCACTGTTTTGTAGTCCTAATAACTAAAAAATATTTTCAACATTTCCATACCATCATTAAAGGTGCTGAACAAGGCCCGGTCGGAAACAGCAATAAGGAGTAAAATTAAGACCATAAATAAGCAATGTTATGTGAAAGCCTGGAAAAAATGCACCACGTTGTAAAGCTTTCTAGACAGCCAAGTCTACTGACAGTAGCAGTAGACACTGAGCTCTAAACTTAAAGCAAAATGGAATCTTGTTCTTCTTATTCTGGGCACCCTCTCCTGTAGGTTCAAGTGATTTCTAAAAGAAAAGAGTAGATGTTACTCAACCTGCAGCAACATACCTGTATAGTCCAACCAGCAAAAAAAACCTCAACCACAAGGAAGAGTCTGAAAAAGAGTAATGAAATAATTTGTAACTCTGAAGAATAACACAGCAACTCATAACAATAGTGAAATGTAATGTTGCTTTACAATAAATATTTTGCAAGCATTTCATAACAAATCAGAAGAACAAAAAATATTCCAGCTTCAGCTATGTCAAATTTAAGTTGAACCAGTTAAATAAATGGTTCAAGATCTCTGCATGTTAAATGGAAGAATTTCTGATTGGGAAAAGACAGGAACTGACTGAAGCAGGGCAGATATATTCATTATCAGCAAAGTGTAAAAATTTTGAAGTAAATGCAAGGGATAAAGGCTACCAAAACAAAGAATTTGAAATCCGTTTTCTCGGATCAAGGAGGTTAACATCTGAAGGCAGATGTTTATTGTAAACATCTAGTTAGGGCCACAGAATACAATACAGTTAACGGAGTTGTAAGAAATAGATAACTGCGTCTGTGGTTGTGGGTTTACCCACACTGATACACAACAAGGGAGGGATGCCATCNGAAAAAGACTTTTTCCCAGGGTCTGTAGTGACAGGAAAAGGAGCAATGGTTTTAAACTGAAAGAAGGTAGGTTTAGATTGGATATACAAAATAAATTTTTTTATTATGTGAGTGGTAAGACACTGGAACAGGTTGCCCAGAGAAGTTGTGGATACCCCATCATTGGAATTGTTAAAACTCAGTTTGGACACAGCTTTGAGCAACCTGATCTAGTGAAAGATGTCTCTACCCATGGCAAGGGGCTTGGACTAGATCATATTCAAAGGCCTGTTCCAATACCAATAATTCTGTGGTTCTATGATCTGAGTTCTCTAGCACCCCAGAGCAGTTTGTGCAGCAGCCTCAGGGTTGGTAGGAAACATTCCTTTGTCTACTTGCTGAGAATGGCCTCTGCTCCTCTCACTAGAGATTCATGCTTCACTCAAGGGGTTGCTATCTTCTCCATAGGGGTTTGACATGTGTACAGAGCTCTGTGTCCATGCTGTTTGGGCTTGTGAGCTTCAAGTGAGTACATTTCCTGCTGAGACAGAAACAACAAGTTACAACAAAGAAACAAGAATTATTTTTGCAGCCAGCAGTGTATGGGCAATAATAACCTTTTGTGTGATAACTAATGAAAGACTTTTCTCTATCCATCTAAAAGGGTACTATAGATTCAGTCTTAAAAGAGCTGATGGATGGCACTTTGAACACATAAGGAAGAATTTATTTATTTAATCACCTAATGCAATAAATTAGAATTGCACGTTATTTTAATTCCATGGGAAACATGGTCCATCGTATTTACATTTTCAAAACTATGCTTACAAAAAGCCAGCTCTGTAGCC
This sequence comes from Jacana jacana, assembly GCA_013400555.1. NCBI lineage: Eukaryota > Metazoa > Chordata > Aves > Charadriiformes > Jacanidae > Jacana > Jacana jacana. The sequence goes on along the minus strand of VZTM01000036.1, from coordinate 42,416 downwards.
TAAGACAAGAACTTTTTGCTGCCAAACAAGGACACGCATCCAAATGCCAGGCTTGTTAAGAACTAGATAACGTGATCCAGGGTAGGAATGAATAATCTTTATTTACATCACATAAATGTTATGAGCTCACAAAGGTAGTAGTAATTGTTTTGAAGAAAGTGCAGTAAGCCTTTCCAGAGATCCCCATGCAACATCAGTGTACAAAGTCAGAATTAAAACAAATAGAAATACAGAGAGATTTCATCTTTTTGTTTTATCTCATCATCAACTCAGTGATTTGTCATCACTGCCTCTACCCAAAAATGCTCAGTACATGTTTATGCTTCCAAGGTGTGTGGAATCATACAGCGATTTGCTCCATTGTAGTACAGCATATCAGTGATTAAACAGAGAGAGTACTTGGAAGTACCAAGTATCTACCAACCCAGCTGGTCAAGCATATCTTAAATGCTCAGGTCCTTTGAAAATAAAGCCATCATGATTTAGTGGCCTTAATACATACTGAAAAGTCCATACGTTTCATCTTAAGCATATAGTTGGAGAATTCCAAACTCACCAAAAAGAAACTTTCTTTTGATTGTTAATATAAAGCTTATTCTTAATAAATTTCTTACCAAATTGCCTGAGGAATATCTAGATACACTGCAAGATACAGCATAGTGTTACTATATTTAATTACTTATGCAGAACCCAGAATCCCAAGGAGAGAATTAAACTGGATTAAGAATTCATCTCCCCAACAGGTAGATACATGGTAACTCCTAAATCACTGTTTGATATGGATACACAGATTTATCTTTGAGAAGTGAACTCCATGAATGGTCATTCCTCTCTGGTCAGGAACTGGGGTGATTTGTTTAACAGTGACAGAATTATCCTGCTAAGCTACCTGCCCCTTTTCCCAGCTACCAGTTTTAAAAAGCGAGTGTTCATTAAAGCACATTCAGGTCTCTACCCTGGAAAAAAAAATTAAATTGCAAGGTAAGGACAGAAATTGCAAGATTACCATCACTTTGGATAATTTGGCCAAAAAAATTACAACCCCAGATATTGTCACTGTAGTAGCAAGTTAATAGATATTACTAGACCCTTCCAGCTTCTCTCATTCTTCATTTTAATATTAAAATACTTTTACTTTATACTTCATCTCTAGTATTTTTTATTCAGTTATGTTTTTGTAGGACTTCCTGTTTACATGTATTTCTGTTCATAATGGTTTCTGCAGTACAGCAAAGTGTTATTTTATCCTATCCCCCCTTTTTCCCACATAATGTGAAAACAAAGCAGTTGAAAACTTGTGACACGTTCCAGCAACCTGAAGTTCAGGAGAGATGTTATTATCGTGAGCTGCTCCTGCTGTCTAAGCTTCCCTGATCCATGGACAGAAATTCACAAAAAGACACAAACATTTGGGTGAGTCAAAGTGAATTTCCTTTATGCTCTTTGAGACATGCAAGGGAAGTTATCTTGGCCTTCCATAAACTTCCATAAACAAGTTATCTAATGGCCTTCCATAAACTGAAATAGACTGGCTACATCTGCTTCTAGAACTCAATTTAAATAGTTCAAACTTGATTACGCATACTTTACATTTAAAACCATGGGCGTTTCTGATATGTAGTTAGGATTGCAATTACAGTGTTCCTTGATTCATGCATATAAGCATTAGAATACTAGCAAATGGGATAATGCACAGATGTAGTTCAGATTTGTGTTTGCTTGTGTGCTGAAAGTTTCTCTATAGTTTTAAGAACAGGTCAGACTGAGCACAGTAATGAAAATCTCCTAATGACACAGCAGACACTACTTCTAGTCTGAAATATTTAGTGCCCACACTCATGGTGATACAGGCTTTATGTTCAAATGAAGAAACTGAGACATAAGCTTCAGTCATATAAACCTGAAGGAATGGCAGTATGGAATCACATTCCAGCAAGGATTTTTAATGTATTTATCACACGAGGGTACAGAAGAGTAAGTCTACTAAATACTTTTTAAAAGGAGAAAACAGTACATGCAAGTACAGATCTTATTTCCCTCCCCCTGCATTTAAGTCTGAATGTGTTCTCTTACCCTACAAAACATTTCATGGGTTGAATAGTAAAAGGAATAGACATGCCCAGCAAAGGGGTTAATGTGCATGACTTTGTCAAGGACAGACAATGTCAAATTGAGCCCATGTCATTCTTTGCTGATTTTCTTGTCAATCTGATCTATCTGGACTTCAGTGAACATGAAAGGCTAGTGCATGAGATATTAATAGATAAATAATAAAAATTAGAAACAATAAAAGAATTATGAAAGGCTGAAAACAGCTGTGGGTAGTGTTGAAAGGTGAAGTGTCAGGCTGGAAGAAGAAAAAGAGTTATAATTCAGGCCTGCAAAGTTTGGTTTGGGAAAGAGTTTTATTAAAGATTTTGGCACAAAAAGTAGCATGCTTTTAAGACTTGTTGATGACATATAATTGGAAAGAAACACCAGAAGGATCAAAATAGCATACAAGAAGAACTGGTGATCACTGGCACTAGATGGACATAAGGAACAGTACTGGGAACAGGATAAAAGTCCAGGTGCATGCTCACAGACAAAAATACTAGTAAGAATTTCAGGTGTAAGTTGGGACAGCCTCATGGTGTGAAATGAGAGGCAGTGAGACACCATTAGTCAATCACAAAATGTCTGGGTGTTCTCAACTGTTATAAGATAAATGTGAACCTACAATGTAAGAAGGCAATTATCTCCAGCAGAGGGTATGTCAATACCATTTCATAAGGTACCAATGAGATGTGGAGATCTTGGGGCAGCTGTGTCTGGCAGAAGGACATGATAAAATCAGTGGTCTCACTCCCAAATACCAACAGGGGATTTCTCACAACAGTACCTCAGACACAAAGCCCACCTTTCAAATGTAAAGACATGCTTTGTGTCCTATCTAAGGTGTTATTTTGCCTGGCAAATGGAGACTCCATTACCATACCTCCATACAATCATGGGGAACTGTTTTCTTCTGCCTAGGTGTTACATACACGCAGTTTTATCACAAGGTCTTCATGTCCTGAGTTTGGTTACCACTGGTAATTCTCAAAAAGGAAAAAGCTAAAATAAGGATGTTGCTATACTTCCTTTTGCTGCCTCAGTGGCTGGAGTAGACTCCAGCTTCATTCCTGCATAATGCAGTAGGGGAAGAAGAAGAAAAGGCTAAAGAAAAGGAGAATAGTTTCTCTTGCTCAACACTGCCAATCATGGAATCATGGAATTTTCAGAGTTGGAAGGGACCTCTAGAGATCATCTAGTCCAACTGCCTTGCTAAAGCAGGATTGCCTAGAGCACATTACTCAGGGCTGCATCCAGCCTGGTCTTGAAGATCTCAAGAGAACGGGACTCCATAACCTCCTTGGGCAGCCTGTTCCAGGGTTCTGTCACCCTCACCGTAAAGTTTTTCTCTTCTTTGAATGGAACTTCCTGTGTTCCAGCTTGTGCCCATTGCCCCTTGTCCTGTCATGGGGAATCACTGAAAAGAGACTGGCTCCACCCTCCTTCAACCCACCCTTTAGATACTCATAAGCATTACTGATGATCTTCTCTCATCTGAGATCTGTATGGACATAATACATTCTCAACAGCATATCTGGGATAGCCTCTTTAGATGCACACCTCACTCTACATTTGTTCGCTGTTGGAGGCAGAGAACACAGCGATTCCTGGTGCACACAGGATCGACAACTTTGTGGATGACACAATGATGGACAGTGCCAGCCTGCCTGTAGAAGGACTCCAGAAACAGAGCATCTCACTTTCCTTGCTGAGGACAACCAGAGGGAGCGCAGGTGAAGATTTTGCATACAGTCTTGTCTCTCTGGGGCTACTCATAATCTGCTACTATAGCTCCTGTATTTAATCCTGCTTTTAGGAATTAAGAGGGAATGGGAAAACAGAAACTGGAAAACATCTCTGTGCTTCCAGCACTGGCAAGGACACATCTTTGCCTGGTTGTGCTAAGTTGCCACACCCAGCAAGAAAAAAATAGCAATAAATCCAGATCCAACAAAGGTCCTAACAAGAGGCTTGGAGAAAGATCTGTGCTACCATCTCATTCATCAAGACCTTGTAAGACCATAAGCTTGTTTGTGGTTACCATATCTTGTACACAAAATTGCACAAAGGTACTTTTTGTGTATAGGGCCAATGTTCCTGGCTGCAAAGTGTCCTGCTCTGTGGCCAGGCAGCTCTGCTAGCTGCTGCAAAGAATGGGCCACTGCTCCCACTTCCTCAACATCCACTCAATGAGTTTGCAGTATTGCTGAAGCCAGAAAAACAGAGCTTATGGACTAAATTATTCATTTCTATTAGGAAAAACAAATAAAAAGTATAGAACTAGTTGCTACAAAGGAAATTATCTTTACTTAAGGAGCTTCCAAAGGAATAATAATTTTTTTAATGTCTTTTAATTTTAGCCTCTTTCAGTGCAGTGTCAGTTCCCCACACAAGATGGCAGCTCTTCTTTCCTCTGCTCGGCTATTTTCCAGCACACTGAAAAGCACTTCTCTTTCACTCTGACACTGCAGGTAGTACCACAACACAAGAATTACCAAGCTACAGACCAGCCCTGCGACTCTAGTCATTATTTGCTCCAAAAACAGCATCTCACACAGTACAGCATAATTTGTGAAGAGCAGCACTGTTTCACCTAATACTCCATTTGCCTAATGCCAGCAAGTAACAGTAACAGTTTCGTACTGCATGTCACAGCTTTTGAAGTTTGAAACTGCCAAATAAAAGGAAAAAAAACAGTCACTCCTATTTCAATTCAGATTACAGGGTGTTAACATGGAGACAAGGACAAGTAACCCTACACTCAACCTTTTAGAGCATGTCTTCTATTGCCCCGGCTGTACTGTCCTTTAGAGAAGTGCAAAGTTATTTGCACTTTTTTTTTTTTTTTGCACACTAAATATGTGAGTGTATTTCAGTCAAGGGAAGAGAGGACTAGGTCTTTGCATGACTCAAACTTGCTAGAAAACAAATACTGAATTTTATCAAGCCTTATGCTTGTTTGACCCCGCCTCTATCAGAAACTCTGAAGTGGATCTAACAATTAAGGGTTCGTAATTACCTGCCACATGTGATGACAAATTTCTAGCACTACTAACTGTTTCATTTTGAAACAAATGATGAACCAATTTAAATTGTACAGCTTCTGCTCTGCTAAAGCTTTCAGCTCCTTGGGTAGGTTGTGGGCTGCCCAACTCAGCATTGAGCCATCCCCCAGCTGGTGGTGAGGGTTTGAATCTCTGCTCTGTCCTCACCCACATGGCCTGTCCCTCTTTAAGAAGAGCTTAGAAGAAATGCTGAAGCACCTAATGGTCATACTTACAGTCATCCCAGGTGCTGAGGAATATTATCCTCTACTCTTACGCCATGCACATAAGGCAACATAGGCTTGAAAGCCCAGTAAATATTTGTTTCAAAGATATTCATCTTCTCTAAAGGTTCAACAACCAACATCAGCTCACTTTCCCCACACAGTTCCATGCAAGAGGGAGGCCAGCAGGTGTCAGCAGGAGCTTGGGAATGGGTCGGATACTCACTGCCTCCAGGGCTCCAAAAGAGGCTGAACCTGCTCACTGGTGGAAAAAATTACTTGTTTAGTGATGAAAAAAAAATACTTTTTTTAAGATTGGTGGTTAGTGTAAAAGAATTAACGAGCCCTTTCCTCTGGGTGACTACAGAAAGCAGAGGAGCAGAGGCTGCTGTAGCTGCAGGCAGGGCAGTGCCACACTGCAGGGCCCCCCATCTCCACACTGGCACAACAGATTGTCCAGGCAGCCCCAGCTTTATGCTGGGAAACTTGCTGGGTAGCTGTAGGTTTTTGACAGATGGACTGAGTGCTGTGGGTTTCGGGACTGCACATGAGCATGCTTTTAACCCATGGCCACACTGTCAGTGATGAGGGTGCCAGGAGGGGAACAGGCAGCAGCTGCTGCAGCAGGGGGTAAGGGACGCACATACTGCTCTACTAAACGCTGAAACTGCTGTTACACTCCTTTTCACCTCACCAGTCAATCTAAGCCTGTCTACCTCATGGCAAATGTGAGCCATTTAATTGAAAGTGATTTACTTCTCAATTAAGGTGGAAATTAATTTTTTTTTTTTCATCTCTTGATGGGTGCCTGAGAGCTGAAAAACACACAAAGACAGTTACCATAGAGAAGCTAGCACATGGTAACTTGTCCTTTTATAGCTTATTTATGTATAAAAGTCTTTATTTAAATCTCTGTCTTTCAAAAGAAAACCCTGGCAAGTCTGGCTAGAAAGATTTAATAGTTACTGGACTTGTCGATTAACTGTCAATCATCAGCCCTCTGGATGGGTCCCTCACTGCAGCTCTCACTTCTGTAAACTCCAAAAGTAAAGAACGCTTCAGAACAAAATCAACACTAAGGCTACTTCAAAATTAATTCTCACAACAGGAGCAGAAAGAGCCTTTTATAACAAACAAATATCTCATTTGGAGTATTTGACTACCAATTACTAGAAATTATCAAAAGGATAAGGTCTGTAATTGACAAGAAACAGAAAGAACATAGTTTCTGATATTTTCAAGACAAGACAGAGTCTGGGCATCCTAAACACAATGCTTTACCTAGGCAAACTTTCAAGGGTTGAAATGACAAAAGGGATCCCTTTTGTTCCAAACTATCCATCAGCAATCACAGCATATTAGCAGTGCACCAGACACATGAAAACTTATTGCATTATTTCCCAAAATCATAGAATCATAGAATCATTGTTTCAAAATAAATGAGTAAAGTCTTTTAATTCTTAATGAGTTCTGATTTACTTTCCTTTTTTTACCCTCTCTCCTCTATACAGAAATGCAGCAAAACAGCAGTACAAACACTTTAAATAAAACCATTTTTCTTAAATATTTGGATCTGACATTTTCAGATTATTATTTTATATTAGGAAAGGGTAGGTAAAATAAGTTTTTCCATCAGTTCCTCTGGAAGACTAAGTAGGGGTAGAATGCAAGTGGTATCACATCACTTCTCTTCAGGCTTTCTAGGATGTTGGTGAGCCCGACCAGCTCTGTATGCATCCTGTAGCCAGGGTGCAGCAAAAATTGTCCCACAACACATGTAATTGCATTGGGAAAGGAAAAACATTTCCTTATATCAGCTGTCTTACACCAACCCATAAGTTATTGACAGTCTTTGTGTGTATGTTTTTTTACCCTTATTCTCAATTTTACAGAAATATTTCTCATTACCGAATAGTTAAAATCCACTAGTAGGGTGAAATTCTGAGTGCATAATGATTTTCATTGACAGACAGAGTCTTGATGAAAAGGAAATCCTCATGGAGTCAACATAATTACCATAAAGTACAAGAAGGTTCTCATAGAAAACGGTGCAGGCTGTTTTCATTTAAAGGTCTGTCTCTGAGGATGTGTCCTGGTTTTGGCTGTGAAAGAGTTAATTTTCTTTCTAGTGATTGCTATGAAAGGAATTTCAGTAACGCCCACTGGTTTTCATTGTTGCTAAGCAATGTTTATACTATTTGAGGAGTTTTTCCAGCTTCCCACAGAAGCACAGACAGAATGATGGAATGGCCAATGAAGTATACCATACCATAGACATCAGTATATAAATGGAGGTTAGTCAGGAGGCAGGAATCCAGAATCATTGCTTGGGATGGTATCAATTCACCGAGCAGCAAGAGTGACCTGGGTCATTCTTCTTATTGTTGTTGTTAGTAGTATTATTGTTATTTTTCCTTTTCTGTAATTGTTGCTATTAAACTGTCTTTAGCTCAACCTGTGAGGGCTGGGTTTTTTTCCTCCCTTCCCTATCTTTTCTTTCCCCTCTTCTCTGCACCTTTTTGGGGGTGTGTGGGAAAAGGTGGGGGGGAAGTGAGCAAGTGGCTGTGAAGTCCTAGCTTCTGTCTGGGGTTAAACTGTGACAGCGTGTTAGGATCCTTTCCCTGAGATAACTATATGAAGTATAAGGTAATATTGAAGGGGTTTTATGTTGGATTTTTTTTTTGTAATGCTAGAGTTGAAGGCTCTATAAATAGCAACATGACAAACTGGAAACAACCTGCTACATCTGGACAGGGTTCTGCAGTCAGTATGGTGCAGTGCAGGCACTCGATCAGGAACTGAAAATACCCACTGAGCTCAGGGGGAGCTGTGTGTTCCAGAAGGGAGTCTCGGGCAAAACCCTGAGCCATCACGCAGGCTGCAGCTGACCTCGCTGGCAGCAGAACGTGTCCACCCCTCACTTTCCCTCCTGTGTGTACCACATTTGAGTGTTCCTGAGCTCTGAGATGATGTGGCCAGTCACCACACTAAGCAGAGAGAAGTTGTGTGCTCACACGGGCACCAGAGGATAGAAGAGAGGACTTGGGGCCCTCCACAAAATACATATCCCAGCACACACCTGTAGCCCGGCACTAGTGAAGCCCGAGTCCTGCTCATGCTTCCACACTCCCTTCCAAGGGAAGAGAATTTTGGGCAGAAGAAATCACCTTAAGGGGTAGCTGCAGCTTCACCTGGGAAAGGTGCTAGTCCAAATACCAGCCCAGACTCCAGGAGAGAAAATTATCCCTCCCCTCCCTCCCTCCAAGCCTCTACAGGAATGTTTCTTCGCTGGAAAACTTCAACTTGCTGCACCAGAGTGACAGCACTACACATGGAAGAGACAGCTGTAAGAATAAGTTTAACTCACCTAAAACATTTTTTGTTCTCTCTGCTTAGAAACAGCTAGGTCAGGTTTTCTATTTTCCCAAATAAAGCACCTAAAGGAAATATCATACTGAACAGCAGGAGTTACAATGCAGGGTGTTGCCATTGGAAGTATTGAATAATCTTACAAAAAAGTGCTACCACCACTACCTTAAAAAAATACGTGATCATCTTTGATCCAAGTTTATAGAAATACTTCAGAAATAATTGCTCTTTCATTTGCTTGACAAGCCAGGCTCAAAATTCAGTTTCCTTGGCAACAGCTGAGGACATTAAACTGTGCAATGTGCCTAAGAAAAAAAATAAATGGGAACAGAAAATTACTCCTGAAAAGTTAGTTAAAAGGATTTGCAGAGAGAAAGAAAAACAAGAATGGGCAAGCAGTCATACATCAATAACCTCAAAGATCAAATATTTCATCCTTCTAAGTTATTCAGGAAATAAAAGGCTAAAGCTGGTCGTTGCTGCTGTTGCTTTTATCATCCAGCGGATTTGTTTGCTGCAGTTAGTGCTATGTGCCAAAAACTGTTTTGGCTGCTCCTGAGAGACAAAAGAGGTTGAACATCTCATTTTTTCTTCCTTAAGCACAGCTGGCTGATGCAGCATTGCACAAGCCGTGCTAGGTAGCCATCTTCAGAAGTGTCTTTTGTTAAAAGAAGGTGCCTAAATCTAAGCATAGGCACGAAATAACCTTGGCAGCCATTCATGGTGCTCTGAAGCTAATGATCAGAGAACACAGTGAGGGTCTTTAGGGTCCCACCTTGTGCCTCAGTGTGGTCTCCGGCACACCCCATGCATGATGGATGGAGGGAAGGTGAGTCATGCTCCACTGCTCCTGCCAGCCAGCACCAGTTCCAGCACCTAGCCAGCAGCTCTCTGTGCGACCGCAGAGCACTTCTCGGGCAATAGCCCAACAAAGCTAGTGCTGAGCACCCCACAGCTGGATGAGACAGTTGCCAGCACAATTTGCACAGGGTGGCACTGCTTGCACTGTGGCTTTTCTCAGTTTTTCATTCTTATTAAATACAGCCCCAAATTATTAGTTTATTAGTTGTTGTTATTATATTATTATATATTATTATATTCTTAGTTAAGAATTTATAATTAATAACTATAAATAATTATAATCTAGTTATAATTAATGACTAATTAGTTATCATAAGTTTTCCCCTTTACCTGAATTCTTATCAGAGGACTGGCATAGCTTGCCAGCTGAAATATTTTTGGAAAGTCTCAGAAGATGAACTGATTAAGAGCTTTCAGAAATTATTCTGTGCTTTCCAAGAGTGAACAATCTCAATCTCCAAAGAAAATGAGCAGAACTTTAACCAGCCCCTCTTCAGACGATAGGAAGAAGTTCCTTCTACTCCAAATCACATTTTTTGATTGAATAAACCACTAGAGCTTCCCGTACCATCTGAACCATATCAAGAGGGAAATATTACTGCAGAGCAATGGTGGAATAATTACACATTTTCCATATACCAGTAGTAATTATCTGGAAAGAAAATACTGTGAGAATATGACTTGTTTAAGAATCAGAAACCAACTGTGGCATCTGAGATGATTTGTGTCCGTCTGCCTCAGTTCTCGGCTCCACCAGCTGAATAAAACAAAAAAACCCTCTGAAATTGCAACGAAGTATCAAGTATTTATTATGTTTCTAGTCTGTCTGTCTCTAGATTCATTTAGGAGCTCCTTTCTATCTTTTGCAAATTAAACTTCTTTTCTAGCCTCATTTCAAATTAAGAGTGATTTTACAGTGATCTGGCATCTTTACTGCCCCTGTCCTCGTGGAACTGCAAATGTACTTAAAGCAGACTAGATTACGCTCAGTGTCAGGCGCCCCCCTCAGCCATGAGAGTCTCTCTCTGTCTGAAGGGCATCCTCCAGTAGCCTGACTGAGGGCTGACAATATCAATTGTCACATTTCTGGTGTAATATCTCCTCTGCAACTGCTGGCCACTGCCAGTTAATAAAACGCAGGAAAGCAGAATGAAAACTGCTTGAGGGGGCACAGCTAATACGTCCTATGCAATAGTCTATGGCTGTGGCACTTTATTGTCAAGGTCTTTTTGATTATGTTTAGCAGGAGCCAGCAGGAAGAAAGGAGTGCTGCAAGAGGTGCAAGATCCTCATTGATCATAGTTTGAAGCTTCTTTCAAGACAAGTTCCTGTTTCTGCACATTCTCTCCCTCCATGAAAATTAGAGGAAGGAGATCAAATCTGATCCCTGAAAAGAAGCAACAGTTATGGGGGGAGAATGAAGCTAATGGGAAAAAAAGTCTTTAAAAGAAATAAAAAGAGCAGCTCTAAGACAGAGAAGCCATTCAGATGATACCAGCTAGGATTTGACCTTGCTGATGATGTGAAACTCCCTCAGTCTACAGTTCTGTAGCCTTAATGTGATTTCATGATGTTTGGATTAGAAAGGCTGCAGTTGGTGCTCTCAGTGCTGAGTTACATGACACAGACAGAGAAGCAACAGCAGCTTGTTCCGGCCACCAGCTTTGATCAAATGGGAGAGCAGCAACAACCACCATTGAAGTAGGGTTGTGCCCACCACTGCCCTGGGTTCAATTTCACCATCACTACGTGGTCTGAAGTCATCCTCCGCCTCCAACAAAACAACCACTGATGCCTTTTCTAGGAAGGAAATGGAACAGCTTTTCACTTCTGCTTTTAACAGCCCTGGGTGATTGCTCATTGACCAAGTTCTGCCCTGAGTTGCAAATCAATATTGACTGAGAATGTTCCACCAAACTGATCATGCTTCCTTGACCTGTGCCTTTTAAGCTTTAAACATTGCTCTGAGTTGCTCAGAGAAGCAGCGTAGACAAGCAGGTGCTGTATGTGGAACAGCAGCACGTGAACAGTAATTTGGGTAGGAAAGTGACAAGGCTTATCCTTTGCTCTTGTGGAAATTTATTTCACAGGCAGAACTGCCCCAGGAAAATCTTCTGCCTCCCACATATTGTTATTACAAGACAAAGCTTCCTTATGTCAGGGAATTTTTATTTTTTTTTTCAGTTATTTTCTTCATCTTAGAGCTTTATGCAATAATTAAAAAAAAAACAAAACAAACAAACAAAAAAAAAAACCCACCTTTTTACTGTTTCCAAGATAAGACCAGGGTCTACTACTTGAGTTCTTTTCTATGGAAAGCCACTGTGGAGGAACAGGAAAGATCTGAGATGCTTGTAAGAACATTTGGTGTTGGTAAGCTGTGCAGCAGAGCTTTCTGCCAGCTAAAGCTTCCTAAATATGCTTTGCTGTATGTCCATTAATGCCAACTGGCCCCTAAATAATCATAGAAGTTTAACTGAGGACAATTTTGTGTCCATCAGATTGGAAGACAAGCAGTAGAAAACTTCTTTTATTGAGGCTGAGGAAGAAGAGTTTTATTGTTTCAGGAGCCTTTACATATTGCCTTCCCCAGTAAATGGTAATAAACAGTAAATGGTGATAAACAGCTATAGGAGGAGAGAGGGAATGATAACATGAAAGCTGATATCAGCCCTGGCTTTTACAACCTCTAGCAGCTGACATCCAGCCACAGCCTCCATCTATTCCCCTTACAGCTTCATATAATTTTTGGTAGAGTTGTAGAGGAAAAAAAGAGATTTAGAGAATGTGGCATTAGGAAGAAGACAAGCTCTAGTGGCAGACATTCCTTTCTTAACCTTTTGTGGACCCCCAAGAAGAATCTATTGGCTTTTACTACACTTCTCAAGGCTTTACTGTTTTTCTGTGGTCTGCAGAGAGGTTTAAGAATCGAGGATCAGTTCCTGCTCAGCGTCTATTACCAACAGGGGACCATCCATCACTGACTCTTAAAATTATTTCCATTCCTTGTCATGACCTGAATCTATGTTGTGACTGATCTAAAGTGTTAGCTTCAATTAGAGAAACTTGTAACGATCTTAGTATTTTCTTTGTGATTGCTGGGGGACGGGAGGTTTGATACTCCATAGCAGTGCTAGGTGGCATTTCTTCAGTCTTGGCCCTGCTATGATGTATTAGCAACAGGAATAGGAAAGTTCTCCCTGAATGACGTGGTTCTTATTTTAATCAAATGTGGCAGCAGTTCTGCATGATTCCATATTAGTTAAAAGATCACGGAACAGAGTCACAAGGTTTGGGTCAAGGTGCCATTAAGATAGTCTTTCATCACATCACACATAGTGTTTCTTTTTTTAAAATGTTTTGTACATTTGCAAGACTTTAGGAACAGATTCCTTTTGGAGTAAAATGAAATTAAGAAATGTGTTGGTGTTTAACATTTGCAATCTAAAGTATTTGATCAAAAAATTTAAGCTCAAGGCTCTCTAAACAAAATGAAAGTAAACCCCCTTATCTTTGATGCTGATTCTGTTTATAAGCTTTTTAGGTTATCAGCTATGTCTAAAGGACTGCTGCAGAACAGTACAGAAAACACTATGTCAACTGGAAATGCCAGTGAACACTGAAGAGGGAGACAGCAAGGTGCAATAATACAATTAAAAATCAACATAAAGCATGAACATAGCACTTCATAAAATCCAAATTAACTATTTACAGTGCTAATACACACTGCATTATTAAGTTTAAATTGCCCTAAGACTTATTGAGGTCTGGTGAAAAATCATCCTGTGCAGCCAGAGACAGTAAAAAGACCATAGAAATCTTAATCCACCGAATTGCTCAGCAGCCTCACTGCAGTGTAACAAGCATTTGAGTTCACAGAGCTCTACTAACCCAAGTCAAGATGAACAAGGCCAGAGACATATGTAGAAATGAAGTTGCATTACTTGTCACTATAGAAATATATTAACTGGTTATTTCCAGAATTTCTGGGAGACTACAGAACTGCGGAGGCCTCAAAAGGGCTGGCAGCTGCTGACTGAAGGTACTGCAATTCTCACCACTTTTATTTTGGAAAGACAAAGTCTGGTCAGTGTGGCAATGACAGCCAAGAGGAGGGTAGCAAGTCTGACAAGGAGTGCAGTAACTTGTTTCAGCAGCTGGCAGCGCTCACAAGGTACATGTGTGTGAGACACGGAGAGATACAGGAAGAAAATAAGTGATTCCCCTTTTTAAATATAGGGGAAAAAAAAAAGAAAAAAAAAAAGTTTTCTGCTTTTTTTCCAAATGAAAGAACCAATGGATTTAAAGAATTAATTAATTAACTAATTTTTCCATTTTTAAAAAGGGGTTTGATTTTTGTTTCATTGCAGAACTAAGATTTAGAGTGTGAGGTTATATTTAATATTATATATAGCAAATTCTGAAATAAACCCCTGAAAAATGAAATGTCATGTTTTTAATTTTCAAGCTCTGAAGGGGAAATGTTTTGAATTTTTACAAATGGTTTTTGGATTTGCCTTACAAAATCTCTGGGCTTTAAGGGGCCAGGTAGTGTCTTTCTTATGTGGCAGCAAAAGATGCAGGTTTGAAAATTTCTGATGTTCTGTCAGCATTTTGTTGAAATTCAACTATTTTCAACCAACATTTGATTTTTATATAACTTGATATTCTAATAGAGAAAATGCTCCATAGAAAATTTTCCAGTGAACTTCAAAAAATATCTTGTGACATGCAAAAAGCTGCTCCTGCTGAAGCACAGTATTAGGACTACTTTACAAAAGCAAAAAGGCTTGTGCTTCTGTAGCTCTGCTTCCCCTCTTCCCCAGGCATCTGTCTCAACCCAAGAACTTTGTCTACCTTCCACAGAAACCTCTCCTCATTCAGTTCACGGGGCTGGAAGTGTTTTGCAACAAGCCGTTATACTTCGTTATCCCAGGTTTGTTATCATACACTACCCTGAGAACATCAGCAACAGAAAATACACTCATGGCATCTATCTATACTGGCACCCATCAGCGCTTATAAAGCATTCAGCTGCAGGAGGCACGACATTCCCTTTTTTCAGGTGAGAGCTATTGATTATAAGTGCTCTTTCTAACGTGCAGTCTAAAATATGGGGTTTTATATAGTTCAAATAGAGCTTATTGATAGCTAAGTGGAAAGTTAAGAGTTATCACACACTGTTTGCTACAATTTTGATAATCCTTTTGGATGGACTGTAGAGTCTGTCCATATTTTAAAAGAAGCTCCATTAGTCACTCTTTCCCCTTAACAAACATATTTATAAAAACATGGAGTGAGATGGTCTAAGTGGTTTCACGTGCAGAAGAACATATGTCTTCTGACGGTGTCATGAGGCAAGCTGACGGCTCATGGAAGGTGGTTTCAGGTTTCTGAACAGATTGGTGCTGGGATGGTATTGTTGCTAAATGAATATGCCAGTCGGGATCAGAGCTGAGTCTTTCATGTTATACTAAACCAAGACCGGACTTGGGCAGTATGACCTCATTAACCTTGTGACTCTTGGTCTCTCAATTTTGTCCAACTCACAGAAGAATTTGGGACAAGTCCGAGCCCAACAGAAATTTATTTCATTCCATAAATTCTCTATTCACACTGGCTTGGAGGTCAGTGGGTTTTCTTAGACAGTCACACCGAGTAGGGATTATCGACTCTTGCAATGTTGCAATGGTCTAATAATGCAGATATAGGACAGATAGCATTACAAAAAGAAATTTAATCTGCAAATTCGTTTGCCACCTGGAATTTCATCATGAAAACTGAAAACTCCATTTCTTAGAATGGAGTGGACAGGAACTAATTCATGTAACTTTTAAAGATATCACCAAAACTAATTAATGATTCGTTGATGTTCCTCTGATTTTCAATGTCTCTAAGGTACTTTAAAAACCATTGCCATTGTTACTCTTAAACACATTAAAGAACTGGAAGAGCACTTCTCTAAAATTGTTACAGTAAGAAGTACCATGTCCTCCACAGCGAAAATCCCTCCAGCACTCAAGAAAACATCGATCATATATTCAGATTTGGGTGATTATGCAATGTTTACTTACCCTTCTGTTAGCGTGTCATATCTGCATTCGTCACTGCCATCATTTATGTCTGCACCTGGGCTGTCCTTCAGGCTAATGAATTCCGTTTTGTGCCCTTCATCCTGTCATT
Source organism: Jacana jacana (assembly GCA_013400555.1). NCBI lineage: Eukaryota > Metazoa > Chordata > Aves > Charadriiformes > Jacanidae > Jacana > Jacana jacana. Next base: position 26,641 of record VZTM01000036.1, on the reverse strand, counting down.
TGCCCATGCTTGTCCATACCCTCCAGTACTAATAACATGGGTTTCTCTGTAGTTGTCTATACTGTCTATACAGACTGTTTTGTTCAATTGCAATACAAGTTTTTTCATCTTCTTATGGGCCACCAGCCTTCTTTATGCTCACTGGTGTTGCTGGGAGTCCCTGTATAACCAGCCTTAATCAGTAGCAATAGATAGCAGAATCTGACTCTTTCAAATTTCTCTAGATTTGAACTGCTTTCTGCACTAAAACATTAAATATGGATAAAGTAAGACATCCAGTGATGTTTGCATATAGAAAAAGTATTTTTTTAAAGAAAGCTGTAGCGCTTTAATCTCTCTCCAATATTGATTTTTACTAAAAGTATTATTTCACAGCCAGACTTCAGTCTCTAGTGAACTTTTAACAAATGTCAAGGGACCATCTCAAACTAAAGGCAACAGCACAGACCTGGAAGGTGCAATGGCTTTGTACAATTATTCACTGAAGAGTAAATAAAATTACGCTCAGTCATAGAAATCAAATCTTCCCTTAAAAGGTCTTCTGTATTGGTAACCTACTTCATTTGCAATTAAATATTACTCCTAGTAACCAGCTCAGAATCAAAAATTCTCGTTACTAGTCAACAGAAGAAGGTTTTCCTCCTTTTACCTCCTCAGCTGGCCAGTTGTGCACCCCTGCTTTGGGTATCTGACTCTTCCTCTGACACTCTTGAAAGATTGTCAGTGCTTGGCATCATGAGTTCTGCTCCCTGTGCCAAGTGCAGACTCTCACCCAGAGCAGGACTCAGCCTTGCTGACCTCTGTGTGGATCCAGTCTCACCTGTGTAACACATCATGAGCAGGACTCATGGGCAGCACTGGCCAGGAGGAGCTGCACAAGGAGCCAGACGACTGTACATGCCATGAGACAGCAATGTGGTGGGGAATGAGAGCAGCAGTGGAGGGGTAGGTGCTGCACTAAGCATCTACCAAGGCCTCCCTCATGTATCTCCATTGTGAACCTCTTGGGAAAGTGCCTTTGAAAGCTCATAACCAGCACCTCCAAAACAATGACAATGAGAAATATTCTTTCTACATCCAACTATTTTAATTGTACTTTTAATGTACACACAGCAGATATATTTCCTGCTAAAGATTTTTCCTAAGCTGGTTGCCAAATGTGCGGAATATTGTAGCCCTGGGGCTCAACTAAACCGTGCCCTTTTAATTATTCATCTCACAAAATAGGAGAGCCTTTAAAGAGAAAGCTTGAGAGAAGGTATCCTGGCTCAGTGCACTGCCTGGTGCCAGCCTTTGCCTGCAGATTCCACTCACTGAAATGCCTCTCACACAATTCCCAGTGGGTTTCAAAGTGTATGAAAAGAAGTCTTTTATCTATATTACTTCTTTGCTATTGTTCAAATCTTCCAATCACTTTCTCTTTCGTTCCTGACTAAGGCTAGAACTTTATAAATCACCATGTGAAGAGAAATACCAAGAGAGAAATAAAGACCAATATTGACACCAAGCAGCAATTTTCAGCAAAATTCATTGGCAATCATCTGGATAAGAAAAGAGCAAAAGGAGATTACTTATATCTGACTTAAGTTTCTGATGTTGTTATTATTATTATATTGGAAAACCTGTTAAGCCCTCGGGCACAGATCCATTGGCCTTTGCCACAAACCTTTACAGGTTGTCCACAGACGAAAAAAAGGCAAATGCAGTAGCCCCAAAATTGCCCTACCCAGGTAAGTGATGTGAGTACCATAACATTCTTCAAATGTAAACCTGTGTTTCTCCTTTCTCTTTAAGGAGAGCGCTAGAAAAGCTGTGACAGCATTCTGGGGCTGTTAAATAATACTGACTTTGCTGTTGTTCAGTCAAATCCCACTCCTAACAATCTCCTGTAATACACAAAAGGGCATTAAGTCAGAAGTGACTACTGAAGTAGGGAATGAGCTAGAAAGGTCCGGTGCAGTGAGAGCCAGAAAGAGTTTACCGGCCTGAGAAGTAAAACACTTCTAACCAACCAGTTATGCATTTTCAATAACCAAAAGCCACTCTTGAAAGTTCACCATCTCCTCAATTTTTTCTGTGCTCAAATGGCTAACACCACTTGTGAGGGAATTTGAGCTGGTTCAGTCAAGAAAAGGGTTTGGAGAGTCATTTTTCCCCCCAGATCTCTGTTAATATTCTGATCTATATTGAAAACAGTGAATCATTCAGTGGATTAATAATCTTACCTGTCTGTGTGATTAAGAGCAAGAGGAAGCCACGCAATTAGCACACCAAACTGAAGAGAAAATTGAGTTAGTATATCTGTGACCCCCTCCCAGAACAGCTCTGCCCAATTTGAGTGCTGCTGCCAGCAATGAGGTATCCTTGTATCCAAGAGGAAAGTATAGCTTGCTCCCATACTGCAAAATCAAATGATGGCCAGTTTTAAAAAGTGCCTGTGGGGTATAGAGCTCAAGATCCCATTCCTCTGCTCTCATCTCCCTCTTGCGAGGAACTTTATATCTTAATCATGGCCCATTAATAATTCCTACATAAGAAAAAAGGCAGAAGTCTGAAGAGGGGTTCAGGAATAAGGTAGCCGTGTAACTTAATCTAACATGGGTTTGAAGCTTTTATCAAAACTGACCCCAAAAGAGCCCTGGGAATCTCGGCTCTAACTTCACTGGCAACTGAAGCCTGGGCGTAAGCCATGGAAATACCCACACGACAGTGCAAATACCACCTGGTCTCCTGGCAATTCCCATCACTCACTTCTTGACACCAAATGTCAGCCAGGCTCACAGAAGTCACTTCCCAGAGCACCGCTCCTCTCCTAGACCAGCCACGGGACTTTCACTCGGTTAAAGACAAGCAAAGTTCAGGGTCTACCTTTACTAACCACAACACAGCTGCATGCTGTTAAAGCAGTTGGTGGTTAAGTGAGAACTAATAAATAACGGTATGTCCTGCCGTGGAATGCGATAGCAGGGGGAGCGGCCAGAGTTGACAGTTCTCAGGAGACTTCGTTTGCGTTACCCAAAGGTCAAGAATCACAGCCACAGTTCACAGCTTCAGTATACTGGTGTCACTTCTAAAATGAGATCCCCTGTACCGCGAGAAACATTGTGGTGAACAAGTCAAGAGGATTCCTGCTTTCTACCATGCATGTCTCCAAATCTGGCCACAACATCACTTGTTTCAAATAACCCAGTGTGTCAGGACCTTTAGGAATATGAGAGAGTAGAGTATGAGAGAATATGAGCAGAGCTGAGTATTATTTTGACTGAAGCATTGAAAAAAACGCTAATTGCTCTAGCTAACTGACAGATTTTAAAAAAATAAATAAATAAACCACAGTGTTTGCTTATTTAAAGTATTTCCCTCAGTGTAAATTAAAAAAAAATAAATCACAATAAAATACTGAAAATATACTGAGAAAAGCCTGTTTCCTCATTCCACTTTACAATACTTTAAAGCAAATCAGGAAATACTGGATTTATTTTATATACAATTTTTTCTGTATCTTTTTCTTTTTATGTGTAGGTTTTTATGCATTAGGAAATGCCTCCTCAGATTCTAGTGTTTCCTGCTCCCTCCTCAAATTATGATCTCAGAAGCTAAGACTTTTTATTAAGTTGCAGGACTTAAAATACAAATACAATAATTAGCAATTCTGTTAGAAGTTAAATGTAAATTTTCAACGATCCTTCAAATAGCTCTGGCCGGTCACTATATGCATCAAAGGAACAACTGTGTATGTTTTATACTCTGTGTCATCAGATTCTAAATAAAACTTCAAGACTGTAAAGATAATACAGGAAAACAAAATGATGCACACCCTGGAAGTAAATCCCCTTTAAACACACTGATGATAAAGCAAACACAGTTATTTGTTCAGTTCTCCTCTGTATTGCTCTAATTAACCAGAAGACACAGTATCTAAAAGGAAATAAAAAAAAATTATGAAAATTACGTTTTCCTCTCACATTTGCCATCTTGAAATCTGAGAAACACCAATGAACAGAAACATGCAGTTAATTTTAACAGGAAAAAATAAAAGCCATGATGCATGGGGATACTGCCTTATTAAAACCTAGAAGATGGAGATTTTATTACAGCTCTTATCTCTGGTTTTATAAATCTTTTGTCTATATAGAACTGGGGTGGGTGGTTTGTGGGTTTTGTTGTTGGTTTTTGGTGATTTTTTTTTCACTTGTTATTTCTTTCTTGTAGATGTTTAAAACACATTTATCATCTATCACGTTACATCTAGGTGTCTGATTTCAGATTCTCTTATTCCAGTAGGGCTCCTGTCCGTCTTGTATTGCAGAGTTATGTGAAGACTTTAAATTCCTTGTGACCAATGTTTTGCTCAGGGTCAGGTTTCAACAGCAGCCAATAATGTCATATTCTCAAAGCCACAAAACTATTTCTTGGTAAACTGTAAACTAAGATACGTCAGCAATTTGGAACCACAAAATTAAATTGCTTATACTACTAAATTTTCTTATCAGAAAAATATAGCCATTCACTGGCAAAGAGATACGATCAATATAAATTTGAATAGCAGCATATTTGTAAGTATCCTTTAAAGGTTATCTTGTTTTCATGTTCTTCAGAAATTCCCTCATAATGCAAATAGAATGGTATGCCTAATGCAAGTGATTTCCTGCAAATGTTTGCTTACAGTTTTAAATGAAATTACTTCATTACTCCTTGTTCCTTGTTTCTGTTCAATCCCTACAGCTATTCAGATAAGAGGTATTTATGCTTGAAGGTACAATGGGACTTAAAGCATCCAAGTTTACCTCCACTTTCCTTTTCTGTATAAATTTGATTAAAATGCAGATTCCTTTAACTAACTCTCAAGGAAAGCAGTGGGCACTATATGCAAAAATAGGAATAGAGTGCCGAAGTACTCTAAGGCACTACATCCTAGTTTTAGTTTTTTGGTTTTCTGTAAAATTAAGACAACTTTAATGGAGTGAGATATTCAAGACAGCAGAGTTTCAACAGCTGGGTGCATTTAGGAACCTGAAGATACATAGATGCATCTTTGCATCCTGAGTTGGGCTTTTCTCATGTCTAACAGCGAGCGCTCTCTGCCAGAGAGACCTGAATTCTCATGTTCAGCCAGTTCAGATTCCATAGGGCTGTTTTCTGATATTTGGATGGATTGCATTTACATATATCTCACCTAGAGTGAGAGGAGCTCTGGGGTTCTGCACTACAATTCACTAGATATAGTCGCTGCTCCTGGATTGTATGATTTCCTTCTGCTCCCATTACTCTTTCGCAACTAAGAGTCTTTCAACCCTGGTTCTGACCTTGGTTTTCTTAGCAGTTTGTTGGGTATATTTTCTTCACAAAGCAGAGCTGTCACAGTAGGTCATAGATAAGCCCTGATCTCTCATATAGTTGAATTCTGCAATGACGTACACTGAAATGCAGATTCAAGATTTCCTGTTAGTGACACAGGGTTAGTTTTCTCAATACAACAGAATTTTAGCAAAAATCACTATGGTTATATATAGGAAGCAAACACAAGAAATGAATGTGTAGACTGCTTTCTCCTAATGGCGAGAGAGGACCCAGTCCAGAGGTTCAAGATCATTCCATTTCTTAGAATTCAATCACCCAGATTGTACACAAAACTGCACGCTGAATGAGACACAGTTGCTTGTTATTATTATTAGAAGTGATATGTTTGATATGAACTCAAAAAATAAGAGAATCCAGAATTCTAACCATTTGGCCAGGTTTCTGTGGTCACTGGCAATGTATGATGCTCTGACACAAAGTACTTTAACAGTGCCTTCATGAAAATAAAATTAGGTCCTGAGGTTCCTATTGGTAATGGCAGCTGGTTATACTTTACCATGAAACACAGATTGTTCTTGTTATTCACCACTAACTCTGAGGAGGAAGACAGAATCTCTCATACATTTACAATTGGCTGAAAATGAAAATCCTTGTTTTAAGGCATCAGAGATATTGAATAACTTATATCAATATCTGACAAGGTAAAGCAATGGATGAAGGATACAATTCTACTTTTAAAATTAAGCATCTTAAAAAAATATATAAAAAGTAAAAAAATAATTACAAATTGGCCTCTCAGAGACTGTTACTATTCCACAGTATAAGAGAGAAAATAAAAAGATTTTTAAATAGTATAGAACTATACAGAGAACAATCCATTCAGAGGGAACAGAAAACCACACAACAAAAAATATCTCAGCTTTAGCACTGACAATGGCTACCTCTCAGGTGGTCCTTCATAACTTTGGATTCAGGAAATCAGAGGTATTAAGTGAAATGCAGCAATCTAAAAGCAGCATTGACATACTAGGAACATGAGCAGATTTGTCTCAAGATGCCAAAGAGATTAAATCTCAGAATTGTACATAGCCAGGGTCAAGGAAATGGAATTTTATAACTTTCAACCCAAGTTTCAAGCCCAGCCATCTATTTAGTTTCTCCAATTGCTATTCCTCCTATATATTTTCTGCAATACGTTGTCCCTCAACTCTGAATTCAAGTACAGGTTTGGAACTTCTGAAAGTCTGCTACAGTCACACTCACCAAGCCTTGCTGTGCATTAGAGAATACCTCGTGAGGTATGGAAGACACAGAGAAGATGTGGTCCAGGCTCAGCCTGTTTCCTGAGGGCTGGCTATTTGCTTTCAAAAGTGCCATAAGGGAGATGAGGCATAGAAATTTTGGTGTAGCTTTGGCCTATTCTTCCACTAAGAATAAAAAATTAAAACCATGAAGTATTAAATTCTACTCTTACTGCAGTAAAATATGTAAAGTAAGCAGCCTTCAGAGTATGAATCTGACTGGGTGACTCAGACATTATTTATACTTNTTTTTTTTTTTTTTTTTTATGATTAACATCTTGCTGACAACATCACCATATAAAATAAGACACCATTCAACTCTTTCAAGGTAGCATCACTGTATGCCCTAAAATTAAGTATCATAAATGTAGTTATCCTCAAAAGAATTACATTAAAGTTTCACTGGCACTTTGGACAAGCCTGTGTTCAGCTTTAAGTAGTGACCAATTTTAACTAAACATTTGTTTAACATATTGTCATGCAACATGAATTTAATACTAGCTTAGAGTTGCGATCTTGGTGTTAGCTACATTAGTCTGTAGCTTTTTGTCCTCATTTGTCTAAATTATGTAAGCATTAAGTCTGTGGAACTATGACCAGTACACCAAGGTCAAGTCCATTAGAAAAAAAGGAGTCTCTTTATTAAGAAATTCTTTATATGTGCTGTAGTTTCCAGACATTCCTCAAGAATGTAACGCTTTTTTTTTAATACCACAAATTTCAATACAACTACTTGCAAAGACAGTACGAGAGTAAAAGTGCCCAAGAACCTCAAGAGTAATTATAGTAATAAACGTAGCAGAGGCCTTTGTAACAAGGACAGTTACAAGCAATTTTATTTGACAAATGACGTGCAACAAACCTTAATTCATTTTACAACAGAGTAGCAGCCTTTGGAAGATCACGGAATCACAGAATGATTGAGGTTGGAAGGGAGCTCCAGAGGTCATATGTCCAACCCCCACAGATGGGCAAGAGGAACAGATGCTACATATCTTGACACTGGTCAGGTTTTTTATATTGATCTCATATGCAAAATTATCTAGAAAAACCACATGAAAATAAATAGCAATAGCTCTCCATCAAACTGAATGTTCTTGTTAACTGGGTCTACTTTATACTTACCTGCTGTTTTCATTTGTGATTCCAAAAGTGAAGTAAACAGTACATTCGGATAATATGAATCGAGTTGCAAGACCACTGGAATGGGTGGTCTTTTGATTAATTAATTTGATTTTTTATTAAAAATCAAATAATTCACAAGAAATTGAAAAAGTTATCTGAACAAACCAGAACATAATTTAATAACAGCAAAGGGGATCATGTAGGAAGGAACAGCTGAGTCTGTGAATGCAGGTAGCCACTTAGCAGGAAAGTCCTTGGAAACTTTGGGGATCTCAAATAGAATATGAACCAGGAGTGAGCATGCGAGATATCTGTTCCTTTTAATCTGTATGGGAATCTTAAATCTGAATACTACCTCCATTTTGAGCATCACCCCTGAAGGAAGATGTGGACCTAGTGTAGGGAATCCAGAACTGGCAAAAGCGTGATCAGAGATCACAAATACCCAATAAAAAATGGAAAGAAGTGAAGTCATTTAGAAGACTGAGTAGGAAAGTTTTACACAGACAGGTTGCCTCAGAAAAGGTGGTATTTCACTCTTTTCAACAGTGGTAGATGCTTAGTACTGTGTCAAAGGTGGAAGTAAGCCCTCAGGAAAGGTTTTCTTTAAGCAAGTTAACTCTGACAGTTTGCCTAGCCAGAAAGGGGAGTACCTACTGCTGGTAGTCTTTAAGAACAAGTAAAATAGGAACCTGAACAGATGCAGGTAGAGATGATGTTACCTTAGCACAGGGGTCTCTACTGGTCGTCTTCTCCATGATTGTCCTTCCACAGTCTTTTCTTGTAAGTTTCACTGGCCTCACCCCTTACCTCTGTATTTAGTTTCCAGCTCACTCCTAAAGCCTCAGCCAACCTTATGCTCAAGAAGTCATAGGGAAAAGATGTAGTGAGCTGGTGTCATACTCTTACTCTTCATGAGGATTGTTCTGTTCTTTCATTTGCATTTTCCTTGCATATTAGGGAACACGCACCATCCTGTGAGCATGCATGCATGTGTGTGAGGACTTTTTAAACACAAAAAGCTCCCATTCCTGGTTAGTCTTAAAAAGCCACAAAAATACATGTGTGGTAACACATGCTTCTTAATCAAGTTGCATCAGTACACCTCACAATGCCATTTCGTGGTTGTGATGCAGTTGGTAATAGCTGAGATTGTACAGTATACAGAGGTGACACATTTCTTTCTAAAATAAAATATGAGTAAGTATCAAATAGCAAGACTGACATTATGTCATCAGTTTTGAGGAGGAAATGACACTACAGATTAATGAGGAATTCTGCCTAGAAGTCAACGGTATGATATAGTCTTATATTATTAAACAAGGGCTAGATATGATCTAACCTACTTCAAACAGCCCAGCCTTTAATAGACAGAAGAGAAACACGCAGGCTACCAAGAGTCCATATTTATCACTGGTGTAACACTAACAAAGCCAACAGAATTACTTGAAGTCCAGTGTGCCTCAAAGAGCCATGTGAGAGGTGCTGCAGGTCATCCTGTAAGCTGCAAGGTATGATGGATGGAAAGAGCAATGCTATTTTCCCTTCCTATTTAGGAAATAGTATACTAAGAAATAAGATACCACAAGACTGTATCTCAGACGATGGATGTTTATTATTATGAAACAATTTAGGTATCAATGCACTAAACATTTTACAAATCCAAATATAAACACCCTCTAGGAAGTCCTCAAGAACAAAGAAATCACAAATTTCCAAGGAAATTTGATTTTCTATACTGTACATAAACAAAATAATTTTGTAAAAAATATACACGTAAGAACTAAGTTGTATATAAAATTTCCTTGAAAAAGCATTAAAAAATGAAATAGTCTACACTTATTTTTCAAATTCCTAAAGCTTAGAGATCATGCATCCACCTGATCAAGTCAGACTTATTATATTAAATCCTCAGGCTAGAAATAGTGATTCCCTTTTTCTTAGTGCTGACACTGAACACAGTAGTGTTCCCACCCCCCCCAAAGGTACATTCTAAATAGATGGACATTAATAGATAATGACTGAGAACAGAGCACATAAATACCTTTTAAAAAATTAACAAACCTGGATTTCCTTGGACATATGAGCAATAAGAGATCAGCTAGCATCTTTCTAGAAAACACATCTAAAATTTCCTCATTCATACCCTGCTTCTGGCTTTACACTCCATGATGAGGGCCATTATTTACACATGATGATGAAGGGTCTATGCTCTGGCCAAAATTGCCAGTGACTGACAGCACTTCACATTTAGCAGTTTCAGATATTCAATTAGCATCCCAAACCCAAGTTCTGCACTTCCAGAAGAATAAGACCCTTGCCAACAAATAGAGACCAGAGCAGAGGGGCGAAAGGAGCTGTTAATTTCCCGCTATTTCCAGCACAGGTCTGTGTCACCCTCTTTACATCATGCATCATTCATCTGTGATGAAATGTAACCCCGTGTTTTAAAAAAAGACCTCTGTAGCAGTGAGGATACTATATCTTTGTGAGAAGTGTTTCACATATTTTCCATGGGCACAAACCCACTCCTGCTTCTATTTAAATCTCTGTAGCTCTCTTTGCAGGACATTATTCACTTCAGAAAGTTCATTCAGAAGGTGCTCAGCATAAGAAGAGGAAAAGCCAGCATGGCAGCAGACAGCAACATGGCTCCTGAAGAGAAGCCAAGCACTGCTCCTGTGAAAAGGGCTGTCCACAAGATCCGAATGGCCAGCCTAGTCTTCAGCTTGGCACAAGGCTGGCAGCAGTGGGCATCTGACCACCACATAAAACAAACCCAAGAGCCCTCTGGATGGGTACCCCCTGAAGAAGACTCGTCAGCTCAGCCTGTACAAGAAAGATCTTTTGAAAAATGGCCAATTCCATCTGTCAAAAGGGACCAAGGGAAAGATCATGAAAAATCCTCAACAAAGGAACTGCTGACAATAAGAGAGGCTGAAAAAAATTCAAGGGAATCAGATGAAGCCCTCAAAAAGTTCAACATTAAAAGCAAAGAGGTGACCAAAACAGTTGTAAGCAAAGCCTATGAACGGGGAGGCGATGTTAGCCTCCTCAGTGAAAGATATGAAAATAACAATAGTAGCTCAGAGACAACCAAGCTCAAAGAAGAATCAAGTGCAATTGACAAAATTCTGAATGGTAAATTATCTCCAACCATAAGAAGAAAGTGTTCAAATATGGTATCAGAGCTGACCAAAGGCTGGAAACAGATAGAACAAGAGGACAAAGAAGGGGCTAAAGAAGAACTGCTGCTTAAGTGTCATGATGACAGCCTAGATGCAGAAGACAGTGGCTATGGGGAAGCAGAGGACAAACTTGAGCAAGAAGACAGTGACCGAGAGATGATGGCTGTGAGGATAAAACGACCTGTGCCATCTTCGTAAGTAAAACATCTTTATTAAGTTATCACAAATGTTCAGCAGACCCTGGGAGAGATACAGGTTTCCATGAGGCAGAAGGTGGAGTGAGGGGCTGGGGAATGGTAGAAAATGGTAAAAAAGAAACTATTACTCTTGAAGAAAATGGAAAAAAAAAGAAACAACCCAGGAAATCTTTCACCTCCCTCTCTGTGCTTAAGTAGTTAGTCAACAACACCCGGCTATACCCTTGGGTTTTATGCACTATATACATAGACACAGGAAATTGAATTTGGGAAGTGTTAATCACATTTCATTTTCACATTGGATTTACTGGTTCATTGAAATCACTACCTACGTCTTAATACTTTAGTCAATATTTCAGAAAAGCTATTTTTACCTCTACAAAAGCTCACAGGTATCCATTTATTTCAGCAAATGTTAAGTCCAAACAATATACTTGTCAAATAATGTTCCCAAATACTTACTCAGTATTTTACTTCGTATAAATTTTAAGTACTCTTGGGAGTAATTTGCAGAGGATGTCCAAACTAGACCTTGCAGGAACTACTTTTAAATACATCTTAACAAAAGCTGGTTCACTGCTTCTGTTTAGAAGCTTTCCATGGATTTGGAATTCATCCAGTCAACGAATGGAAAGTTTCACAGGAGTCAGGACCCCGAATGTATAGTAGAAAGCATCCAGCCTGCCTCAACATCTGCAGGATTGATTTGAATCATGCTACATGTTATAAATGAATTGACAAAAGAGAATATTTGAATCATCAATATAATCTTCAAATTCAAGGTCTCTCTTTGGGGACATTATCATAAGAGGCAGAGAAGGAGAAGTACATTCACTGAATAGGTTGTTGAAGTTCCCAACGTACAGACTTCCTTATGCCTGTAAATGGTGTGAGGAAAAAAGGAAGCAGAATCTGTTACTTACCTGTGGAGTTACTACAGGTTCTACTTAAAACTACAAATTAAGTAGCAAATTGATAGCATCAGACAGTTTTGAGTAAGAGGCTTGTGCTGGAAGATCACTACACAACAACAGGTGCATATTCAGAGCCCAAATAATAAACAAGTAGAGTTCAGCCATAGCCATGCAGTCCTTGGGAAGCCTCCGAGAAGAGCAAAGGAACAGCAGAGGCTGGTAGAAATTCCCTAGTTTCCTTTCCTAGGGTTTCCAGCAGAACTGCCTTTCCAGAAGACAGCTACAAACAGTTGTGCTGTAGTCAGACTTGCCAATGGGTAGATGCCAAACTAATTCATCACTCTTTTGTCAACAAAAGATTAAAAGACCCATATGTCCGATGCTGCAAGAAGGGAACTGTAGGCAGCTGTTATAGACACAACATGCTGTTTGCTCCAGTCTTCCCTTTACAAACATGGTAATTTCCCAGAACACAAGACACCAGAAAGGAATATGTGGTTGAGCCTGAACTGTTTCAGTATAAAGCCTCACATCCAGCTGTAAAATTGTGATGAGGCCAGGGTGCACCAAGCCAAGGCCAAAGTGCAGCACACATGTTGTCTGCTGGCTTTGTTGGGCAGGGAGAACAGCTGGAGGTGAAACCTGGACCAAAAAGCAGGGTTCATCAGAGCTCATCTGCCCAAGCCCACAGGGAGGGAAGAGGCTGGCTCCAGGACATGGGTTCCTGCCAGAAACATCCCACACTGGGGCCTAAGTCTCCAGTGCTTCTATTCTTCATCTATGACATGAGTGTGAGCTGAGCACAGGACAATCAGACAAGAAGGCAGGGTTTCCACCCACCTGATTAACTTGTGTGTAAAGAATGAGCAAGGCAGCAGGAGTTGGGAGGATCAGGGGCAGTGTATTCACACCATATCCTAATCGCCGTTTCAGAAATGAAAAACCAGGACGAGCACCGATTGAAATGCCAAAAGACTTCTTGCTCCCTCTGCAGACAGGCAGGTGGGATGTAACATTCCCACTGCTCAGGTTTTATACCTCACTACTAATGACCTTTTACTATGACCAACATCAGACTAAGACTAATATAGTAATGGATGTCACCCATACAGTATTTTTTAGCACAGCTATCTGAACTATCTGAACTTATTTTACCTTTGTAGTTGGGGGTTAGAATGATGCTTTGCCGTACAGCTGACCAGTCATCTCCCACAAGAAACAAATGGTGAAAAGACAAACTGAACAAAGCTCTCCAGTAATCTAGAGCTTTAAAGTTTGCGCCTCCTGCTTTTGGGAGAGAACACATGCATTGTCCTTTGACAGAAGTCAGGACCCCAAAACAAGCATTTCACATGTACAGAGGGGAAGAGGATATGTTTGCAGTAGATGTTATCTGTAAATAACCACAATTAAAACAAATTCCTACTTAAAGATGCTATAGTAGAAACAAAATAGCAATGTTTCTGTTAAACTTAACATATATTTTCCCCATATGTGCAATTTCAGTGCTGCTGCCTAGGAAAAAAAATATTAGCTGTATTTACTGAGGTGCAAATGATTGAAATAACACTTTCTATGTTACTTACAGCTCTCTCTACACTGAAATCTGACACAAAAGTAATTTTCTGCACTTATACTACTGTTATCAAGACTGGATTTTTTAACTACTTTTTTTTTTCCCATTTATTTTATAGCCTCAGAATAAATTATTTCAGCCTGATACTTTTATGAAGTCAGTGTGGCTTAATCTTCTTCAAAAAGGCCACAACTATGCAGTTATTACAGCAAATCTCCCATTTTCCTGTCTACATTAGAAGGAAAAAGCCAGGTTTTTTTTTTGTCTCGCATCAGCACCATCATCATTTCTAGCTGTGATTTAAACTGGAATAGGGTTGCTTCCTTAGCAAATAGCACATTAATGCCTACAAGCCTAGGAAATACTATTCTGTTCCCGATTAGGAGCCAAAGGGGTGCAACAGTGATATGAAACTCAAAACATTAAAAAGGGATCCATATATTCCTCCCTGGCAGAAAGGATCGTGGGAGCACAGAAACATGGATGTTGTCCTCATAGAAATTCAGAATGCATTTAGGGAAAGGTTCACTTAATTGACAGGTAAAGCACTTCTTACAGTGGGTTAAAGCTCACAAACTTTATTTTGGACTAAAAGAGCGATCCTGCTCTTCTAATTCTTCTTCTGCCCCCAGTACTAATGTCTGCATTTCTTGCTCTAACACTAAGGTGCCACCCAGTACTGGCATCCTTCTGGTGTGCAGACCTGAAATGGAGACAACTCTACCATTCCTATTCTCTCTTTCAACAAGCTTAGTAGAAAACAAAGAAATGCCCAGACAGCAGGGAAACAAAGTTCTCTGCAGGTTTGCAGTCCTCGGTACTGTTTTGCTGACTGCATTTTTGTTCTCTGGTGTTACTGTTAACATTCAGCTGACATAACTGAGGAGGTTTCAGAGTATCCTTCTGGGGACTTAAAATATTAGAAAACAAATTGCTTTGGCACAGCCACAGCACAACATACTCCCTAGTCGAGCTCTGTACAGACACAATGACAGGATGTGGACAGCACAAAAACTAGCTCAGACTATCTATAGCTCCCCCACTATGCGTGAGAGTGGCCACTAGGGGAAAGGGGACCAACAATTCATCTGCCTGGAGTCACCCAGCAATACAATATTGCTATGCAGACAGATACACACACAAAAAACCCAGTAAGATTTCTGAAGGCCTTTTCTTCATCCTTCAACCTTGACACAGATCTAAGTGGCTCTCAGTTTCTTTCAGGCTTCTACCCTGCCAGCAGGAATGTGAATTTTGGACTTCAATACTTGCTCAGAACCATAAGTGCCAGTAGAGCTACAGTACTCTATAATAGACTTTTGTTGTTTCAAACGTTGCCATCATCTATTACAGGGGACAGATTTTTATAGACACTACCTTCTGCTTTTCAGTCAAGAACAGCTCAAGACCCAGTCTGTATATTTACAGTTATTGTCACCTGTAACAGGGCAGGCAGATTTCAGGCTCTAGAGACAGGGAGCCGTGTGACTGACCAAAGGCATAGAAAGTGCTGGTAATCAGCAACAAACCATCTCACCCCTGTACAGCATTAAGTCATTCTGAGCAAATATTTTGTCAAAATAGGCTCAGATCTAGGCGGGAGGCTGGTGATGTAGATGAGATCAAGCTGTGATCAACAAATTTTGCTTTGAGTGTTAACTGGAATGTGGACTAAAAGTCCCCAGAAAAGAAGCTTGGAAGTAGTGAACTCATGCCACCTGGTGGTTAGCACCTCGTCTGGAAAAAACGTGGTAACCAAGTTAATAGATCAGTAGAAGAACTGTGAAATTAAATCATGAAATGCCAAGCTCAAACGCCCTTTTTGTTTCGTGCAGCGCAAGCAGGTTCAGTGAAGAAGCCAGCACCAAAGCCCACAGGAAATATAGCCCTGTTAACAGCCTGAAGGACAAATGGCAAGAATGGGCCAACCACCACATCATAGCACAAAAGCTAAATCCCTTCAGTGAGGATTTTGACCACGAGTTGGCCATGTCCACACGCCTACACAAAGGAGATGAAGGCTACGGTCGTCCCAAGGAAGGAAGCAAAACTGCTGAAAGAGCCAAGAGAGCCGAGGCCCACATCCACCGGGAGATCAGGGATATGTGCTTCATCATTGAATCAATGGCTAAGCAGCGGCCCGATGGCAAGATCCAGGTCACTTTTGGGGAACTCTTTGAGAGATATGTTCGTATTTCAGATAAGGTTGTTGGGATTCTCATGAGAGCCAGGAAACATGGGCTGGTGGACTTTGAGGGAGAAATGTTGTGGCAAGGAAGGGATGATAACGTCATAATTACTTTATTAAAATAAGCATGCTACAACAAGAGCAACTGGTTTTGGAAAACTTTTCTCCACTTCTCCCTTCCTATTAGCATTTGCACATTTTGAAAACAAGATGCTCCCTGTTCACCCACACAGAGAAGACATTAAGCATTTTTCTGAATGTGTATTTTATAGCTACTGCATGATAATGTAAGCATGCAAATGGATTTTTCTCTGCACCAGGAGGGCTTGCAGGACACTTCTGTTAATTACTACATGAAAAATATTGAATATAAGCAGCTGACTATAAAAACCTGTAGCAATATACATAGCTACAAATTAATTCCATTTTTTACTTGTTCTTACAGTCAAGATCTTCCCAACTGTTTTAAACTGGGATATCAGGAATATAAACCATGCCAGATCAGAAATCTGAATGAGGATATAAAATCAGACCAAGTTTTTGATCTGTGATTGGGATCTTGTGTGTGTATTTCCTAATTTATTTAAATACGTGTAAAAATAGCTCTAATTTGAGCACAGAATCAAGGACATCACATATTTTTCCTTTACAAACTGGATATGCAAATACTACTGCAGTACTATCTGGTGGCAACTATTGACACAACTTCTTGTTACATATCATATACAAACTGAGACAAAATTCTTTTTATAAATGAGTTTTTATATTAAAGGTATTTATATAACTAATTTATTAGATAGTTTCATATTTATGAATGTTGGAGAGAACACATCCAATGGAATGTAATGCATAAAAATGTTTTGAATAGACATCCACACGGAAAATGCTTCCTATAGAATGTCGTGCAGTGTTTATCTAATTATCTGTTTATCTAATCTATGTAAATATGGTTCTTATAAATAGAGGGGAAAATAGTAAGTAACACAAAAACCAGTCAGGTACTTGTATTATTGTGTATTGAAAAAAAAAAAAAAAAAAAGTGGCTACAATCAGCATCTTCCTCTGTGCATCTCTGAAAGAGACACAGAAAGTGTATTAGTAACTAAAATCAACTGACTTCAAGGAAAATAGTGTTTCGCATTATACAGAAACACTGGCCTAATTTTACAGCATTTGCCATTTGAACAATTCTGATCTAATTTATGTCAGGTGTGATGCTGAAGAGGAGTAAATGCTCAAGAATTAATACTTTTAGGTCTTAAAACTGCATTTGCATTAATGTACAAACCTGAGACCTCTGTAAGGTCCGTTATGCTTACTAGATTATACAGCTCACTGTCATAATAGCTATCCTGGAAACACGTGTTCCACATGAAAAGCATTTGTTTCGGAGCAAGATACCTGGGCAAGTAATTTGCATAATGAAAAAGAAACAGTTTAATTCCCTATAAGATTTTTTCCAACTGAAAGAACAAATCACTTCTTACAGAAGAAGAGGTGAATTAACATCTTGTCTCTATGATACAAGTATTGCTGTCTTATTACGAGCACAAGTACTCCAGTTTGAAGCTCCAATGAACACAAATAATATATTCTATAAGTTAGTGATACAAGAACTGATTATTATGTCTATTGCAATATATGTTAATTATTAATAGCTTAGGCACAGTTATATGTTGTGAATCTAAGGAAGAAAAAAGAAAGTTAATTTAGTGGAACTTACTAACAACATTCTCACAAGACCTCTCAGACTACTGCAGTTGACCTGCAACACTGACCTCTATGTGTAATATTTACATACCAGAATATTTACCTGCATATTCTTAGCTTATTCTTTACACCTTTATATAATAGCTTCTACAGCTGTTTACATTGTCCTGAGGAAATTTTATTGTCAAAAGAATATGTGAATATGTGAACTATAAATAAAACCCTTAATTGATTATTTTCTGGTTTATTTCTCCCAGGCACTAGAGAAGAAATATGCATGCTTTTCTGTGAAGTAAAACAACAGTAAGTTGTTTCAAAATACAAGTGCATTCTCCTGTTCGCACATTTTCTTTTTTCAGTGTTATGTTCTTGTGTGACAATGCCCGAGAGCAATCACCACTGTATGAAAACTCATATACATCTACTCTCATTCCTCAGTGACCGGAGACAGTAGGGGGTTTTGTACTGAAACACTCAAAGCATCCTATACCACCAAGAGGTGCATTTCAACATTACACAAGTTTACAGCATGCAGTAATGGCCCATGCTTTGTCTATGCCATGTACTACTTTACCTTCAAGGAAACATCTGGAAAAGAACTAGGCGTGTATTCCTGAAGTAGGAAGGAAAACAACCTTCCTGGCTTAGGCCATAAGGCAACAAATCAATCTGCAGAAACCACAGTTTTTCCACTTCTCCCTACCTGTTCCATCTACTTGCTGAGCACTGCTCCAAATGAAGAAATTGGAACACAAAAATAAGGAAGCAATTGTTGCCAACAATATTCATTCACGTGAGAGCCATCTCTGCCTCGTTGCATGCCTACTGACAAAAAAGGGTGGACTCACTGGATCACAAGCAGATTTAGCTCTGGCATTCTATGCTCTCACCCCATACGATGCAAGGAGGCAGACACCTGTGACTTGGACTAATAAACGGCTGGCACTCTTGAATGCAATCACTTTCCTCCACCCTAATTAGTGCAAGAGAAGCATTTACCTTGGAAGTAACAACTGCCCCTGACTCTCTTAATATCCAAAATGAAGGCGTATCTGCACCCAAGTTAGTTATAGAATTGTCTAGGTTGGAAGAGACCTCCCAGATCAAGTCCAACCACCAACGTAACACTGACAAAAACACCACTAAACCATGTCCCTAAGTATCATGTCTACACATCTTTTAAATACCTCCAGGGATGACAATTCCACCACTTCCCTGGGCAGCCTGTTCCACTGCTTGACAGTCCTTTCAGTGAGGAATTTTTTCCTAATATCCATCCTAAACCTCCCCTGGCACAACTTAAGGCCATTTCCTGTCATCCTATTGCTCATTACTTGGGAGAAGAGACCAACCCCCAGCTCTCTACCACCTTTTTTTCGGGTAGTTAGTGATGTCTCCCTCAGCTCCTTTTCCACAGGCTGAACAACCCCAGTTCCCTCAGCTCCTCCTCAAAAGACTTGTTCTCCAGATCCCTCGCCAGCTTTCTTGGCTTTCTCTGAACACGAACTAGCCTCAGTATCTTTCTTGCAGTCCAAAACTGGAGACAGTATTTGAGGTGGAGCCTCACCAGTGGGGACAGTCATTTCCTTAGTCCTACTCTCACCAAACTGTTCCTGATACAGGCCAGGATGCTGTTGGCCTTTCTTGGCCACCTGGGCACATAGCTGGCTCATATTCAACCGACAATCAACCAACACCCCCAGGTCCTTTCCTGCCTGGCAGCTCTCCAGCCACCCTTCCCCAAGCCTATAGCTCTGCATGGGGTTGTTGTGACCCGAGGACAAGACCTGGCACTGGCACTTCTCATAGAACAGGCCTCAGCTCATCAATCCATCATGTCCAAATCCCTTTGTAGAACCTTCCTACTGTCGGGCAGATCAACACTCCCACCCAATTTGGTGTCATCTGCAAACTTACTGAGGGTGCACTCAATCCCATTGTCCAGATCGTTGACATATGAAACAGAACTCCAGATCCTCTTTCTGGCCCTCCTTGCAGCTGGGCATTATACTTGCTAACCTCTTGTCAACTGGGACTGCCCTGGTTAACCAGGACTGCTGATAAATCACAGCAAGGGGCTCTGTAAGCACTTCCACCAGCCCTCTCAGTAGCCTTTGGTGGATGTCATCTGACCCCATACTTCCGTATGTTCCATGACTCCTGAGACTCATAGAAGTTTCATCCACTTCAACATTTTTAAGCAAGAGATCATTGATTTTTGTCTTTTCTGCAGACTCCTGTACATCTACCAGAAGTCACAATGGACAAGCCTATGTTTTAACAGTTTCATATAATGCATATTCTAATAGTGGGGAGAAGAGAGGCAAGGACAGGGCAAAATTCTCCCCTGAACTGTAATCCAGTGAAAGAGAAGATGGGCAACCTCCCCGTTTACTCCTTTATGAACCATTCTAAGAGACGAATGAACTTCTGTGACTTTTACTTAAAGACATGCAGCAACAGAACAGATTCTGCTTCTTGAAACTCAATGTTTTGTTTAGCTGACGTCTTCTTGCATATTGGAATAGTCAATTTATACTTATCATAGAATAAAAACAATACTATAGGTAAATACTGGCCAATCAAACAATAAATAAATAGGCTAGCCTTCAAATTCACAAGCCCTCTTCAAATCTCTCCTTGCCTTTAAAACCTCAGGTCAGCTGGGTAACATAATCACTACTACACACCATAAACTTATAGCTCACCACAGATCATTTCTTAAGCCTTCCATTTCAGTCAACCTAATGCAACATTATGAACTTTATGCAACAAACCCACCTTTTTCCATTTTAGCACACAAAATATTTTATTTCCAATTGGATAAGAAAAGCACATGTGATATGACTAATGATTTGTCTCATACTGTCCTCCATCACCCACATTTGAGTAGGCAGAACCTTCTAAAGTGTGGAAAGTACTTACAATTTTTGAGCAAGAGAAATATTAAATATCAATAAAATTATGATGCATGGAAGTGTTTCATGTAGGTTTAATGTTTTATAACATTTTTTACATATAGATGTGAAAAGTTTGCCCTTGCAAAATAGGCAGAGAAAATAAATCTGAATTCATTAAAAAACCTGAACAAAAGTACTCCAAAATTACCCATTCTTTCAAATTATTATCTCCTACTATATACATTCCTTTGAAACTAGTGTGACCTCCGCCAAATTTAAATGTTCAACTTAGAATTTAAGTAGTAAGATGACAAAGGACAGAAACTGCTTGATTAAAGCAGTCATAGATATTCATAGATATTATTTAAGGTCTGCTTTCCTCTATCTGACTTGCTTCAAAAATAAACCCCTTAACTTTTTAGCTACAGTGTGAGCACATTATTTTCTTAAACACTGTATTCAGCCCCAAAACGGTTTTATTTGAAACATATTTCTGATAAGTAACATTTCCCTCATCTTCCTGTCTGAGGGTTGTGCTGCTCTTGCAAGGCTCATGTAGTTTCTTAAGAAAGCAGAGTTCCTTCCTTGGTACTGAAAAACTTGTCTCTTCTTCCGTAGGAACTGTGAGGTACATTTTTCATATTCTGAATGTACCTTCCATGACTAAAAGACAGCAGGATCATAGAATCATAGAATCATTTAGGTTGGAAGAGACCCCTGGGATCATCAACTCCAACCATCAGCCCTACTCTACAAGTTCTCCCCTACACCATATCCCTCAACACCACATCTAATCTGCTCTTAAACACAGTCAGGGATGGTGACTCCACCACCTCCCTGGGCAGCTGATTCCACTGGCTGACCACTCTCTC